>CANSZD010001274.1:0-12500 GCA_947648045.1 Beta corolliflora | reverse complement strand
AACCTATTGCTTTTTTTCTTTCTTGTTTGCTTTTCTACTTGTATTTTGTCATCCAAATATATGAATTATGCATCTAAAATGCAAAAATAAGCAAATAAATTTACTATTATCACTATGTTATAACTTATTAAGTTTTTTTAAAATTAATTTTAAAAGAATTTTTTTTAATATTATTATATGAATGGTAACATCTGTGTACAAACACATTATTATCTTATAATTCAACCCCTATGTTAGCTTTAACAATCTAATTTGCACTTTTAGGATTATTCTCCTCAAATTATGAATCATTTGGAACATATTTAGATTAAATTTTATCAAATTTTAGTTATTTTGTAGGATCGTACGATTCTACGATTCGATCCAACCATCCGATCCTATATGCCCTCACCGATCCAAAGTAGGATCGCGATCCTGATAACCTTGTTTGAAGTCCATTATATGATAATTAACATTGAAAGTAAAACAGATTATATAAACAAAAAATATTCAATTATATTAATAGCAAAGCAGGTTCAAACGGTTTTAAGTTTGTAATTTTTCTAGTAACAACGTACGTTTAATTAGTAATCATAACCTTTATTACAGTTTGCAAATAACGGCTGTGCGTACTATAATTATTTAATATATCCACTTTTTAGCATGGTGTATATCCCGCCCACTTGGTTACAACAGCGAAGAATGAAAGCGCTTTTACGGCTACTAGGTCCCGATTCGAATCCCATGCTTGCCATTAGTGCCACATTTTTTCCCTCATTAAAATGTTTTTTTTTTGTATCGTGAAGAAATATTAAATTTGTTAATACAATGGAAACATTCGAATACATTATATGATAATTAAAATTGAAAGTACAACATATTATATAAATAAAAATATTCAATTATTTTAATAACAAAGCAGGTTTAGACGATTTTAAATTTGTAATTTTTCTAGTAACAACATACATTTAATTAGTAATCAAAAACTATATTACTGTTTGCAGGTTGGTGGGAGTAATATGCATTAATAACAAAGAAGGTTCAAATGATTTTAAGTTTGTAATTTTTTTTTAGTAACAACATATATTTACATAGTAATCAAAACCTATATTACAGTTTGCAGGTTGGTGGGAGTAATATGCATTAAATGCAGGTTGGTGGGAGTAATATGCATTAAATGTATGTTGGGCGCCAACAACAATTTGTCCCGCCACAACATGCTTTGTGGCGCCATCAGCCAAATTATTCCCCCCTTTTTCCCTCTCTTTTTTTTAGCTAGCAGCGACATGGCAATACACCATTGGAAGTGTATGTATGTCCTACATACACCACTAGTGGAAAAAAGCCCATCCGATGCGGTCAAAACCGGGCTCACTGATCCGGTTTTGGTCCGCATTAAATGGGCTCGCAGCAGATCCAAAATATTTACTGATCCGGTCCAAAATCGGATCACTTAACTAGGTTAACTGATCTGGTTTTCACTAAAAACCGGATCAGATAACCCCCCCCCCCAAAAAAAAAACCAAAAATTTTTTTTTTCTTTTTTTTTGCATTTTTTCATTATTAATCAATACAAATCAATAATATATATAAAAACTCATTTTATTAAGCATATTATGCCCAATTGAAGCATAAATCATTAAATACATAAAAATATTAACATACACAACTATGACATTATAATTTTATACTTCAATGGCTCCTCCTATTAGATTTAACGGTCATTCGCTATCATAGGCTTCTTTAAGCTTGCAATACATGCAATTATAATCTTGCGGATGGAAAATCGATAAGAGAGCAAGGAGAAACAGAAGTTAAAACAGTTGGTCAATTTGACACACATACCCCACTTTTGCAAAATCTCTAGGACTACTACCCTCCTAAGAGATGACGAGAGAAAGCAGTTTGCTTTGAACGTCAAAATAAAAGGATAGCAAGTGAGCACTAGAAGCTTCCCCGAGTCCATTATCGACCGAAGAAGTAGTCCCAAACTCCCACTTTTATTATTTCAGGAGGCTGGTTGCATACTAGTATCGTACGACAAGATAAGAAGCTTCCCGAGTCCATTACTGACCCAAGAAGTAGTCCCAAACTCCCAAACGACCCAAGAAGTAGTCCCAAACTCCCAAACAAGCAGTTCTGTCTTATGCTCTTAGCAACACAAGAATTGACCAACTCCAAAATTCTCATGTGTCACTCTACTTTCCTGGAGAAAGGCATCTCCACATTTGAAATAAAGCTATGAATGACCATCATATTAACTTCACATGGCTACCTTTTGGTCACAAACTCACCAAATCAGCTCACGTATGATCTCAACAATATTAGTTGCATAAATCTTACTAGTGATACATTTCTAAAGGCATACATAGCTCAGCCAGGCAGCCATGTCAAACGATTAGAATCCCACTAACCTTCAAAAATTTGAGCAGCAAAAACATGAAGCTTGAATTATGAGCTACATGTCCTACATAGTACATACCAAGACAAGAGCATGGGAACAAAGAATACCTGCAGCTTAAGTCCAACATCACGTACGACTTGAAAGAGTTTCCTGTAACCAGTCCAATTATATTGATGTGGTGCAAGTGCCTCTACTATGCCTCACCAGCAATCAACCATAACACCATCAACATTTATTGACTTCAAAACTTTTAGTTGCTTCATGAGGTTATGCGGATCCACCAGCTCACAGTTCGTGTTAATGACAGCTAACTGCAAAGTTTGATGGAGGTGGAAAAAACAGTGAAAATAATAAACATTGCTGAAGGTCAATAGAAAATTAATTTGCACAACGCAATGAGAAGAAGCACAAAGTAGAAAAAAACAACAGAAGCCAAACTTACTAGCAACATCACATAACAGGGACATAAGGTGTTCCAGCAAAATCCCGTTCTGGCAGCTTGGGAATTGTCTGTAGGATCTGAAAGTAGGTAAGCTATTAATACCATCAGTGCACTCTAACGACACATTAATAAATAACTAGACTTTCAGCAAAATGAATCCAAAGATGGTAAGCAACTGGCCAACTGCATCTGAGATTCAACATAATGTCACATGATAAACATAAAAAATAATAGCATGGTAGTAGTGCTTACTCATGACAGTTAGAGGGAGTGACAACCAAATAAGAAACAAACATTTATGTCGGTTGAATAAGATCAGAGCTTCTACATATGATACTACAAAAATTTACATGAATCACAAAATCATGTTAAATAGTTCATCGTCCTTGAATCAAACTAAACAAGAATACAAACAAACATGTATTGACAATCCAAATCTACAAGACTTCCACAAAGACAATCAAAATCCTTGTAACTTTCAGCAAATTCATTAGAAATGCTCTTATTATCTTATTTTAAGAACTTCAATTAGATCCTACAGATTATATAAAACATCTACACACAAACTTCAGCATACAACAAATCAAAACCATTAAAAACATCATTCTAAAACGTAAATCACTAGATCTAGCATTAACAATGTCAGATCTAGCAATTAAAATTAATCAATCAAATTGTAAAAACCTAAGCCACAAACGAAATCATCACTCAAACCATAATATATCACCAGATCTTGATTCAAATACTATAGATCTACATGATGCAAAGATAATCAATGCAGCCCAAAGAAATTCATTAATCTATCTCCAATGTTAGTACTTTAGTAGACTAATCGAGGGATAAAAACTATATATCCACAAATTGTAGGAATTGGTTGAAGGATGAATGTGATATATCGTGGAATTGTTTTACTGCACATAGATTGAATAGAAGCAGTATAATTACTAATACTCCAGTTAGGAGACAATCATGCACTAGTGGAAAAAAACGCAAGGGCTGCGTTTATTGAAAAACGCAACCCTTAAAAGTGAAGGGCTGCGGTTTTTGGGCTAACCGCAGCCCTTGAGGGCCCAAATATGAAAATAGACTCCTTAATCTGTTCCCACGCACAAAGCGACTTTAAAGTTTAACCTAAATTTCTAATCTCATTCTCGCCTCTCTCTAAGATCTTCCTATCTCTCACTTCCTCTCTCCTCTTTGGCGACAGTGACGCTCAACCGGCGACGCTTCCCTCACTCTGCAGTGGTTGTTCATCATCGCGATGTCGGCTCGCCGGAGATCGGCAACGCTTTCTCTCTCTGTTTCCTCTGTTCGTTGTGCTGCTGTTCTTCCCCCACCGTTGCTCGCTCACCACCGTCGCAAGCCGACGCCGAATAACCGGGCCGAATAATCCTGCTTACCGGAGTAACCGGGCCGCGATTGACCGGTTTAGGTTGCCTTGCTTCGAGGCCATCGTGAATTCCCGAGGATGCTTATGGAAGGGCTCACCTCAGATTAGCCTCTTTGCTCATTAGGTCACTATTCCTTTATTTTATTAATTCATTCATTATTATGGAATTGTTGATTCATTGTTTTTGTAGATCTCAGTTTATGCCAATTGGATTTTGTTGCTATCTCATGAATTTTTCCTGGTTTAATTTTGATTGATTAGTTGTTAATTTGGTTTATGTGGTGGACAGTGTTGATTATGTTGTCATGCTCATTATTTCGTTTTCAGCATTATGGGCAACTTTTTGGTTGGCAGTGTGATTGATTGAGTGTATAGATGGTGCTGCCTTGTACATTGCTGAGTTGTTGTATGCTTCAATAATGTTATGATTTAACAGCCATTAGTGAGTGATTTCAGCAGTTGTGATTTTCTAATTGACTAATCTAATTTCATTTGCTTGAGCGACATATGGATGTGGATTCTACGAATTGTTTGGTCCGGCTCTATTCTGGTGGTGCATTTTCATTTGGTTAGGTTTTCTTTCCGTATCTCTTCGATTAATTGGTAATTCGACTAAATTTTCTTTTCTAATTTTTCTAATGGTTAGGTTTTCATTCCGTATTTCTTCGATTAATTGGTTTAGTTTTTGATGTAATCTTTCTACTTGTTTTTTTGCTGTGATTTGATGATTTTCGTTTTGTTATTTGAGTGAAACCCTAGAATTACTGTAAAATTGTTGAAATGAGGTGTGTTAGTAGTTGATGTGTTTTTATTTGTTCTTGATAATTTAGGGATTTTGATTCCATGTCTTTTAAATCTTGAATGTCTTCTGCATTTTAGATTTTGGTAGGTTAGTTTGACAATTAAACAAAATTTATCTACTAAAAGAGTTAACTACCAAATTCAACAGATGGTGCAACTTAGAGCAGACACTTCTGCATTCTAGATTTCGTTTTAGGTTTCTTTGTTAGTTTGCTATATATAATCATTGTCGTGTTGTCTTATGGGTTGTTTTTATGTATATAAATGTTAATGTTTATAGATTATTGGATTATTCATTGTAAAGTAGTCATTTGGATGAAACTAGTCAATTAGGTATGTGGTAATTTGAATTAGAATGCTCAATTGGTCAATTAGGTATGTGGAAGTGGATTGGTCAAAAATATGAGAGTGGATGGTTTTGGGAGGTGATTCTTGATATTTTTATGTGTATGATATATTCTTTATTTGTGTATAGAGTATGATTGATTATGCTTTAAGTGGAAATCGGACGAACTTTTGAAGATTGATAATGAGGGACTCTACATATGAAGCGAAGAGGAGAGAATTGTTGCATATTCACTTTTTATCTCTCTTAAGTATGAGAAAAGGTATGTCTTATTCTCATTCTTTTTATCGAGTTTTGTTTTAGAAATTAGAACCCTTAAGTTGATTGTTCGAGGATGAACCTTATATATCCCCTTTCCCTCTTAGTTGAAGATGATTGTTCGAGGAATTAGTATGGGCATTGTAGCCCCCTTTGGGATCATGGTACGGGTTTTGTTCAATTGTTTGTTTACCCTTATTGCTTGCTTTTATGCTTAAAGTTCGTGAATTTAGTTAGTGTTTGATTTGGCATGTCATTTAACTATCATCTTGGCCCTATTTTATAAGTTGTCTTGTCATGCTCTCTCACTACTCGAAGGATATTTGCATACCTCATAAAGCATCTTCACATGTTCTCGAAAGAGTTTCTCCATGTCAGATTCTTCCAAATCATGATTGGATGCACACCCTTGCGGATCTTTCTCAAGTTTAGGTTTTGACTCGGTCCAAGATGCCTAGTAATAGGAATTGCAGTCAATAGTTAACATGAACACGCCACTGATCTAATGAAAGTGCTAGAAAAACTCAATTTAAACAACTAGAAAGCAAATACACAATCAAAGGGAATTAGATAAAACATATGAGAAGTCGAGATGTTAATTCATAAGATAAAAGCATCCACATAATTTAGCACACAATTACTTCAAGGTGACAATCTTTATAAAAAAAGGTGCACAGATTGTGTAATGAACCACTGAACCATGATTAATATATGGAGCTATGTAACTCCAATATTTTCTATTTGGTGGTTAGTCTTGCACTTCTGAAATGGGCGGACAAGGAACATAAATGACAACACTAAACAGCAATCTGGTAACCCAAATTTTACCTCAGAACTTTTTATTTTCTCATCTAGCTAGTAATGCTTGATATGATGCAGCTGCTTCCTTTCTACGAACCTTCAATCTTACTCTTTCCATCTCTTGCTCATCCTTTTCCTTTCTCTTTCGAAGCTCTCTCTCTCTTTCTTTCAACTTTTCCTGCAAATGTTGCATTTGCGCAACACATTGAGGACCCCCAAAAGCATTAGAAAATTTTCAACCGAACAATCACACTAAAGAAAAGCTAAGAACGTCTCACTAGCACTCTAAATAGCCTAAAAATTTGTACAGAAAATGAGAAAACCATAAGTTGAATGATTATGAAGGCTCCATCATCTCGCCTGTCGCCATTCTAAGTCTTTCCACTTTATGCTTTAACACTTCATTCGGGGTCGAATATAAATCCGTAAATGATTCAAAGTGACCTTAGAAACGATTTAGAAGGTCAAATGTTCATGTATCAACCTCTAACTATATAGAAAGGGGAAAGACACTCCCTAGAGTCACAATTAACGTGGGTATTCTTGTGAAAATTTCTTGTTTTTAAATGGAATCAAGATACTTGAGATATTTATATACTCGAGAGTTTAATATTGCCTCGATACTGAATCAGCTGTTCAAACCTTGGTTTGCACTTGTCCCTGTTTAAAGATATACTATACAGATCAAACAGGGCATGAGACTCACCATCTCGCAACTGAGCTTGTTGTTCCATGGTCTGTAATCGAAGCTTAAGTTCTGTGTTTTCACTTAATAGACCAGTTGTGTCTCTAAACAACAAAATTATAGAAAAGTAAGCACATACGGAATTACCAGTGAGGATACTTAAATGCCTTAAACCTCCAGGATACTACAAATTTGTAATTGTACGTCTATAAAAGGGATGAATTAACAAGCAAATCTGTGAAGTTACCAATGAGATGTATGGTATGAGTCCAGCAAATATACCTGATACAAATGAGCTGTGCAGAAAGAGTGGTTGATCTTTAATATAACATCGACCTTTAATAAGTCATCATATAGCCAAGATTTTGTACAAATTGAATCCAGACTAAACATACACACTATTAATTAGCATTAAGATAGTCTTCACTGTATAGTTAGTAACTGCCACCCACATGTTTTTGTACATTTCTTGTTGCTGGGAATTTTCCAATTGTGAGGCAATAGGGGTCAAATGCTTTCAATTGGTATGTTATGTGGTGTAATTTGTAAATTTTATTTTCTTTTAAGGGTTATTATGAGGTGTCTTTGCCACTACATTAGAAAATTTGAAGTTCTCATAACTAAGTTATACCAAGATTGATGATATTTGATGCTGTTTCTGATAAAAACTTGCAGTGGAGAACATGTGAAGGTAAGGAAGACAAGGTCGGTGTACTTGGCCAACTGTGCTGCTAGCTATTGTGTTCAACGGGAACCATTTATTGCGAGGCTTAGCAAGATCCTTTGCATCTTATGCATGTGGTGTATCACTATGCTTAATGTAAGACATGTTCATGTTTGTATAGCAATAATTAGAATGTAAGTAAAAGTTTTGTCAATATTTTTGCAGTATGTTCTGTACACATGTAATTTAATCTATATTTGTGTAAAAAACATAATTTGCAATGAAAAATGATACTTATATATATATAACTGTTTGGGAACATTTAGGACTAAAAAATGCAAAAAAAAAATTTTTTTTTTGGGTCACAAGGGTTGCGGTCGGGCAAAACCCAGGCCCTTGGTGGGTTAAGGGTGCGGTTAAGGGCCAAACCGCAGCCTTAACCCACCAAGGGCTGCGGTTTTGGCCCTTAATCGCATCCCTTAACCCACCAAGGGCTGCGGTTTTTGCCCAACCGCATCCCTTAATGCGCTAAGGGCTGCGGTTTTCCTAAATGCCAAGGGCTGCTAGTCTAATGGCTGCGGTCAAAAACGCAACCCTTGGGCCGTTTTTCACGACCCTTGGGCTTTTTCCTCTAGTGATGAGTCAAAACAAGCACACAAACACCCCCTACACGGCCCCAATAGTCCGATCCTATCAAACTCTACCTAAACCGAACTCAAAAATCAAACAAGGGAGCAATGTAAGATCAAACAGGGAGAGCAATATTACATTCATGTTCTGATTTGTTCCTACCAAGTATACTTTAATTAAGAGCTATAATAGTAACCAACAAATTAAGTACATTAAGCTCGTTCTTTATAAATCTAGGTAGAATTGTACAAGCAAGTTCTACATTTACACTAAGGGAGTAAGAAAAATATTACTAAATATTAGAGATGGGAACTAGTACATTTATTTATTGCATCAGTAATCGTACAAGAGCATGTTTCTTAGGTGCAAATAGTTTTTGTGGAGCATTGAAAGAGAGAAACTGCAAATAAAGCTATTATTGATATAAGATCATGTTTCTTAGGTGCAAATAGTTTATGTGACCTGTGGGAGTTAGTTTTGGACACATTACGAATTTAATGGTAAAATGTGGTTCCATAATGTTAGTATTTACCCAGATTTATCAATTTACCAGCCATTTCAAAGATGAAAAATTAATAACAAAACTAAAGTAAATCAAAGTAACAACCAATGGATAGCTTCTTTTCTGTCAAGCAAGAATCAGCACCTAGGCACGACTTCTATTCTGTATATCTCACAGGCTATGATTGAGCAGCCGAAAAATTTTAGTTTCTAGAGAATGATACAAGGAGAGAATGATACTAAGTGTAGCAACTATAGACAAGAAGAACCTTAGCAAATTTTAATGTACGTGATTTAATCAGATTAAAGTTAAGGCCATTGAGCTTATAAGAACATATAAACTCAACAACATAAATAATTCATGAACACTCCTCACTTAATGTAGCAAATTATTGACAAATTACAGCAGAAAAATCAACAACCAAAGCAAAAAAATTTCAGACCCTAAAGCAGAAAAATCAACAACCAAAGCAGATCTGTAGGGGAAGATCAAAATCGTTTTCTATAGGCGAAGATGAAAAAAGAAAATTAGGCAAATAAAGCACAAATGAAGCATTCCATTTTTCTAAGAACTCAATCGCCTTAGTCCTTAAAACCGATGCAACCTTAGAAGGAGGGGAAGTGGTTGATTCTCTCGAAATCCAACCGATAAACTCAATAATTGATCCAAATTTTCGGTAATTAGGGTTCAAAAAAAGCTTCGATCGCAAAACAACTCATTAATTATCAACAACGCAAGATACCTAATATGCAATTCCCCCCAAACAAAAAACCCTAACTTCAATAATCTATCGCACATACTTATTCCAAAATCAACAAATTTGATACAAATTACAATAATCATAGATGAAATTAAAATGCAATATAATGATACCTGAGAGTGTTGTCGCTTCATGAGATGCATTAGGGTTTGAACGGCGAGTTTGAGCTCAAAATCGGAGTATCTAACGACCATTTTAATGGCTTTGAGAAGTCGAGGATCAACCTCTGGTTCAGTTGAATTGGTTGCTTTCTCAATCAACGCCATTACTTTTCCTATTTCTCTCTCCTCTTCCTCGTGCTCTTCCGCCATTGTTGTGTTTCTCCAAGTTTTCTCTCCCTCTCAAGCGCTACTCGGGGAATTTTTTTCTTTCGAAAAATCTCGCCCAATTTTCAAGATTTTCACTCAAAAGCTTTAATTTTGATAGAAGATCAACTTGTTGCCGAGGCGGGAGGTTTTTGAGAGCGTCGGTGAGATGAGGGAGGAGGATGAAAATATTGGTGGTGGTGGGGTAAGAGTCGAGGTGGGTGGTTCTGCGAGGAGAGGAGAAGCGTTGATGAGGGATCAAGTGAGGATGGAGGGGTCAGGAGTGAAGTGGAATATAAGTTAGGTTTATCATGTTGGGTGAAGAGATGTGGAATTAGGGCCGTTCTAAGGGAAAATGCGGGTTTTCCCTTTAGAAATATTATGGACAATTTGATCCGATCTTGTGAACCGGATCAAATTTTATTAAACCGAAGCGGTTTTTAAAATCTGATCCGGTTCACTAAAGGACCGGATCAGATTTTCCACCCAGCTTTCCCTCCCATTTTTTTAATGATTTTCGGATGCGGTTTTGTAAAAACCGAATCTGTTATTAAGTGACAGATAAGGTTTTTTCCACTAGTGCACCAAGTGTATGTGTAGCGTCTCTCTGTGTAATGTAGACTTGGATGTGGATGTGAAGCTTGAATAGAGTGGTTGATATGTCAAAACTTAAATTTTGTGGGTTTTGGAAGCGATTTCGAATATCATCCGTGATGTTTATGGGTACTAACAACACCCCCTTCTCCCTTTGAAAGCAACAATTATTACTTATAATAGTATGTGGTTTCAACTAATTATATTTCATTTAGAATGTAAGTTAGGTTCCGTTCTTTTGGACTGAGAGAATCTAAACTGAACTGAAGTAAACTGAAATAATAATAATAATAGTAATAATAATAATAATAATAATAAATAATAATAATAATAATAATAATAATAATAATAATAATAATAATAATAATAATAATAATAATAATAATAATAATAATAATAATAGTAACAACAACAACAATAATAATAAATAATTTTTGTTACTAAATACCACATTTTGGGCACTTTTTTGAAATAAAGATCTAAGTTGTCTGAAATTTTATATAAATACCAACTTTTTGCTATTTCTATTGGAATCACTACCATTAAATTGATTTTTAGTGGCATGTGAAATTACCTTCTTACCTTCCATTAGTCTCTTCCACCACCACTACCACCAAAACCCCACGAAACTCATACATTACCCTTGCAATTCCTTCTCTCTTCTAATTAGGGGTGAAAGTTATTCGGATAAAACCAAATCCAATCCAAATTAGTAATCCGATCGACTCGAACTATGTTCGGATTGGATTCGGATTGATATTTTTTGGAAAATTGGATTTTCGGATCGGATTCGATTGAGGGTAATTGGATCCGAAAATCCAATATAACCGAATAGTAATATGACTTTTATTATGTATCTGGATTGGGCTTAAGTGCTTAACTTTTTTAATTTTTAAACAAAGCCCAGTCCATAGCAGTTTGTAGGCGTAGGGCGTAGTTCTTTAGTGCTTCCCCTAATACCCTAATAGCAGTACAACACCAATTCCCTTAAACGCAGCTTTGAGCTTTCCTCTTTCCCCTTCTTATTTTGTGAACATGATACTAATGATGCTGCTGTTTTTTTATATTTCCTTTCGTTATTGAACTGAACTCGTGTATTATGTAGTGTTGTTGAAATATTCTGCTGTATTATTTTGTGATGCTGAACTGAAATCGTATATCTACTATGGGCTATGGTTGTTGACCTGTTGTTATTATGCTTAATTTATTAATTTATTTCATCGAAAAAATAGAGTTATTAAAAAATCGGATTTTCGGATCGGATCCAATCTAGAGTTTGAAAATTCGGATTGGATTGGATCGGATTCAAACTCTAATTGGTTCGGATTCGGATTGAATAATTGAGATCCAAATTTTGTTTGGATCGGATTGGATTAGGCCCTAATCCAAACCGTACAATCGAACTTTTACCCCTACTTCTAACTACCAATTATGAGGTGGTCGTGGTTTCGTAGTTGGTTAGTATTGTGGAGTGGATTGATTTTTTTGTTAGTGGAGGTGGTGGTGATTTCGTAGTCAAGTTAGGATAGTGGGGTGAGCTGATTTTTTAGTGCGTGGCGGAGGTGGTGGTGGTTTTGTAGTTGGTTGTACTTATGAGTGGACTAATTTTTGGGAAGGGTGGGGGGGGGGGGTGGGGTGGCGGTGGCGGTGGCAGCAATGGTGGCAAGCATGGTTGTTGTATGTGGTTGAAGCGGTGGTGGTGGAGGAAGGGTAAAATTGTAATTTCATGTGCCACTAATGGAGCAAAACTAACGCTTTTTGCAAGATTCGTTATGGGTAGTAATTTCAAAAAAATTTAGTCAACCTTAGTATTTATATAAAATTTCTGGATTGCCTAGGTATTTATTTTAAAAAGTAACCAAAGTATGGTATTTATTGACAAATTTTCTTAATAATAATTAAAACATTGAAGTAAACTAACCAAAATAAGTCCAAAGAA
>CANSZD010001273.1:0-106297 GCA_947648045.1 Beta corolliflora | reverse complement strand
GTAACCCTTGCACAAAATATAAATTAACTCCCAATAGTTAACGATAGTAACCCCCCGCATAAATCTAAGGTAACTCCCCATTAAGTATAAAGTAACTCCATGCAAAAGGGTAAAGTAACTGTGCAATAATGTAAAGTAAGTGCTAGATAAATATATAGTAACCCCTTGCCCCAAAATATAGAGTAACTACCAAAGATAAATCGATATTAACCCCTACATACATTCAAACAAACCACATTTAAAAATTTTAAACCAACTAAAATATAAAATGTAATTACATAATTTATTGTATGTTTTTAAAAATAATTAGGACTAAACATTTTTGTTTTTTATGATATTAGTTGAAATCGTTCAACGACAACCTCTACCAATTGATAATGTCGACCTATCGGCACAACAAGTCATAAGCATTGAGATCAAGAGGCACACAAAGATAATGCAATTGAAGAAGAGTTTCGAGGTAGTTTACTGGGATTTACAGAGACACATGGGAAGAAATTTATGAAGCATACAAGAAACATGCAAAATGCAGCTTGGATTTGGAGTACGAAAGTCATCAACAAGATACACACAAGGTAAAATTAGAAAGGTAAGAGGAAAAGAATTTGTGTGTTCAAAACAAGGATTTCGATGCAAAACAAAGCCTAAAAAAAGCAGGTACACCAACAATTACACCGTAATCGCAGCAAAATAATAAAAAAAGACAAGAAAAGGGAAGTAAGTTCCAATTATAAGAACAGGATGCAAAGCTTATCTTAGAGCAAAGGTAAACCCCGATGGTACATGGGAAGTTGATGATCATGTCGTGGAAGCATAATCATGAGCTCACAAAAAGAAATTCCAACACTTGCATAGGTCCGAGAGACGAATAACGACGTAAAAGGAGAAACAATAGACCTAATGCTTGAAAGTGGGACTAAGACCTCGCTCAAGCATACAATTTGATGTCGCATGAAGCAAGAGGCATTCAATCAAGAGGTCATACTCTAAAGATCATCTCAACTATATCTCAAGAAAGAAGATGAAAGAAATTGAAGGCGGAGAGATGCACAAAATGTCATAGATAATTTGTATCAAAGACAAACGTAAAGATCAAGATTATTTTTTCGCATTCAAGTTGGGAGGAGGGGATAAAGGAAACAAATCGACCGCAATATTTTGGAGGGACTCTCAAATGATGGAAGATTACAAGATATATGGCGATGTGATAGTGTTTGATACAACATTTCACACAAATAAGTATAATCTTATTTGTGCACCAATCGTTGGTATCAACAACCATTGGCAAAATATCATGTTTGGTCTGGCATTTATTGCAAATGAAACACAAGAAACATTTGAATGGGTTCTCAACACATTTAAGAAGTCAATGGATGGATCGAGACCCTATTTCAATATTCACCGATCAAGACTTGCATGTCAAAGGCAATTGAAAAGGTATCTCTTTCACTCAAGAAAGTAACCCCCTAATTAATATGATGTAAGTGCAATATACCTCTAAACTAACCCAAAGTAAGAACATGTATGTATATGTAAAGTAATCCTTGAAAAACATACTGAATATATAAAAGTAAGCCCATCATATCTCTAATGTAACCCATCATGTGCCTAAAGTAACCCCAAGAAAACAATCGAAAAATTAATCATCTAGATAAAGTAACCACATTATTCATCTAAAGTAAGCCATGATGTATGTAAAGTAACAACAATATTGATTTTAAATAAAAAGATAATTTAACTAAAGTAACCCCATCATTACCCTAAAGTAACCATCATTTATCTTCAAGTAACCCCCAATAAAGATACTAAACATGTAAAAGTAACCCCCAACAAAGAAGGACATGTAAAAGTAACCCCATTTATTGTCTAGACTATCAAATTCATTGTTTGTCAGTTCTTCCAAATACAAAACACGGCTTTGCATTGGCATCTTATCAAGAATGTCGTGTCAAGATTCGGAGCTTTGAAGAAGGATCCCGAGTTCAAGAAAGCGTTTAATAAATGTTTAAGAGGATGCATAACACCGTAAGAATTTGAACAATGTTGGGAAAAAATGATAAAAGATTACAAGCTTGAAAAAGCAAGTGGTTCAATAGATTGTACGAAGTTAAAGAAGAAATGGTGCACTCGCATTAAGCAAAATATTTCTTCTCACTGGAATCACAGAGAAGTGAGAGCACAAACAACGCAAATGGGTTTAAGGCTAGGAAAAGTACTAGCTTGACTCGATTTCTTTAAGATTTTTGATAACAAAGTATACAACGGTGGGAGGAAGAATGAAGCAAATGCACATTTTAGATGTGCAAATTCAAAGCCATCCTCTAATTTGCCAATGTGTGGCATACTAAAACATGCATCCGAAGTATACACTCAAACTCGTTTAGAGAAATTGAGACTGAGTTCAACCATGGACTTAAATGCTTGACGAAATGCATTGATGAGGTTGGTTCAAAGATTTATGTATGAAGTATGGATTGAGGAAAATGAGAAATCAAAGCAACTAAGTGTCTTTGACATGACTAACAATACAATAGAATGTAGTTGCAAGAATTTTGAAGAAGTTGGTTGGTTATGCTATCATCGTCGTAGTTTTATTCATACATTCAACAATGTAATACCCGACAAATACATTTACAAGAGATGGACAAAGCTAGCAAAAGCAGTATATTGGAAAAGAAGGGAAGAAACAACAACAAAAAGTGAAGCTCAACAACAAAAATATATGCCTTGCGAACAAAGTGATGGCTAGGAAATCATACAACTTAATCTTAAAGAGTCGACATATCAAGAAACAAGAAGACTACCGGAGCTAAAATACAATGATATAGCAAAGGTAATAATTCTTACAATGTTACATTAAAGCACTTTAGACTTTGTGCAAGGGGTTACTTTAAACTAGGGTTACTTTACACTTATGCAGGGGTTACTATTGTTATCCGCTAGGAGTTACTTTATATATATTTTATGCAAGGGGTTACTTTTACACTTATGACGCGGGTTACTTTACAGTTACGTAGGGGTTACATTAGATTTTAGATGGGGTTACTTTATATTAATCTATGGCTTACTTTCGAATTTATACAAAGGATTACTTTATACTTATAAAGCACTTAAAAGTAACATCATGTCAAAAATAAAGTAACCATTAAAAAAGTAACCCTTGAGAATTTGCTAAATAAGCTCTATAAATAATACAAGTAACTCAAGCCGCATAGTGGAATGCATCGAAATCTTACTAACTCGATATTATTAATTTATCAAAATTGCAAATTCTACAAGGTTTTTTGTTTTGTTTCTAAAACAGAAATTGAACAAGTCATTTTGAACAAGATCTCGTAGGAAGCACAAAAGCCACAACAAACAATAGACAATGAAGAACACCAAATGAACATACCAAAGGGTTGAAGATCCAGATTGAGCAAACACAAAAGGGAGAAGCAAGAGGATAAAAGGTTTTTTTTTGAGAAAGGAAAACAACCAAAACAAGAAGACTAAAGCAATGACCGTGCAAGGAGAAGGAATAGAATATGGAATTATAACACAAATTCAAAAGCCTACATTATTCTAATATATTGATACCGATTATGATAATATATAATTAATATTATTGCGTTCTTCTTTTGTCAAATACTCTTTCTTAAAATATTATGTTTTGTTAATAGAAAACTAATCCTTTAAGGATGAATAATTGAACTTATACATCTTTTGTTGTCCACAAACTAATATATTCTCATTGTTTCACAAAATTACACATTTTGAATGCTTTGTCTAGTTATGCATATTGAGATGAGATATGAATGTTGTATATGGTATTCTAATTCTAACAATATATATGTTCAATTATATGAAAATTAACACCATAATTCGTTATTACATAAAGTAAGGCAAATTAGTAACCTCCTTGTATCTCTAAGTAACCATTGAAGAAAATACAATTCCATGATGTTTCTAAAGTAACCCCATTATTTAGGTAAAGTAACCCATCATATCTTTAAACTAACACCATTATTAGTGTTAAGTAACAAATGATATGTAAAATATATGTACCAATTTACCGCTTGCATGACCCTACGCCTTCATGAATAATGTAGACATATCTACTAAGGATTACTTTAGGCTTTGTGCAAGGAGTTACTTTACATTTATGCAGGGTTACTTTACAAACTATGCAAGGGTTACTTTATATTAATCGAGGGCTTACTTTAGAGTTTATACAAAGATTACTTTATACTTATGTAGGGGACTTGTACTAGTAAGCCATCATTCCATAAACTATAATTGATGCCAACTTCTCGAGTCAAAAGGCATACATAAACCTATCTTAATGTATCTTGACATTATTGGGAGCCTTATGATGTGGTTCACTTTAAACCCCCTATTCAAGAAGACTCTAACAACACAAAAGAATCATAACTCTCATAAATCGCAAAAAGTAACTACAACATGTAAGAATAGTAACCCCTTTAACATAAAAGTAACCTATAATAAAACACAAGAACATGGAAAAAACACAAGAATAATTCAAGTGCTTCCAAAGTACAAAAGTAACCCCAAGAACTATTGAAATTTGATTCTTTTGTCTACTTATCAATATTCACATAAGAAAAATTCTACGTTATATTTTACATCTAACATTATGCTATTTTATTATATTAAAAATCAACCCTTGACAAAATAAAATACCAATAATAAAATAATAACTAAACTAATTTTTTTTTTTTAAAAAAAAAGTAACCCAAAGAACTACTAAAAATTCATAGCTTGTATTAGGAAAATAATATGTTCAAACTATGTAAAATATATGTATCAAAAGTTAACAAAACGATAAAAGAACCTTTGAACAAACATATTTATGTTCTTCAGCCTCAAAATGAAAAACTTTCTATCAACATTGGTTTCCTAACTCGCTTAATTGTCATGTCACGCCCTGTCTTCTTTTCCTTTCTTTTTCCTTGTTTCTTGTTCTCTTCCTCCTCTCTTTTATGTTGGACAAAGAAACTACTATACTTTGCCTATCTCTCGTTGAAATTTTCAAGAGAAATAAGGACAGGGGTTCGAATTATATTTAAGTCGACAAGACCAATGATGCACAAATCTCAAGACGATATAGTTTGCGCTCCCTAGCCTACAAACAAAAATAAAAAATTAGTTTCGTGGAGTCAACCGATTATCTAAAAATTTGACAAAGAAATTATTAAGAATAAAAAGTAAAATAGAAACTAACCTTATGGAGATGAGCGGATTTAAATCTTTTGCCATTGTACAAACAACAATGGTACAACATAAACACACCACAATCCAAGTTCGGACTGATTTCCAATCAAAATGAATTTCTCTAATAGGGGAAGCTATGGATCAATTCACCGCTTGCATGACCCTTTGCCTTCATGAATGTAGACATATACCGTCTCGTGATATATAAACTTCAATTGATTAAGAAAATACAAACAAAAACCGAAATTATCAATAACACAAAAGTAACCCCCTTAAGAAGTGGAAAAGTAACGCGTTTGAAAATAGTACAATAGATCCAATAAATCCAAAAAAGTACATAGAAAACAAGCAACTATGAATAAACTAACTCACCAAATAATGAGCAACAAAGGTAAAAACTTGACAAGAGTTCATTGAATCCCGATTCAACTTTGTTGTGGCGAATTTTGATAGAGTAAATCCCGTTGTCAAGATAATCAACTGAATGGTTGTAGAAGTTGAAGACAACGCAAGAAAAATGTTGCTCATAGATGATAGGAATGAATATCTACAAAAGAAAACAAAAGGACAAATATCTTAACTATGAATTAGATACGAGAGAAACAAACACATATATAAATAACCGAAAAGAACAAAAGACAACATATTTACCAAATTACAGTCAAGCAAGTTCAAGGTCGGATTTTGATTACTAATCCAATCATCCCAAGCATCATAGATTTCCTTCTCATGAATGGATTTTTCACCCTCCATCATGGAAATTAGAAAAGGACGCTAAAACAACAACACAAATAGTGTAAGTAAACATAGTTTAGCACGAATATAAAATAATAATAATAAGAAATCAGCTTATCGTACCATATAAGATGTACCAAAGAAGTAGCGAGGAGAACTTGACTCTAAATCGGACCTCAAAATCATTTAGTAACAACAGAAGCAATCTATGATACCGGTTGAGATCATTTCATCTTCAAGCAATGTCCACATATCTCCTCTAGTCAAAGAATAGACCTCATTGTACATCACAAGTTGTTCCCTAAAAAGTAACCCATGTGATAATAAATAACTCTTCTAACCAAATCAAACTTCGATTATACTTTGAGAAGTAACCTCTCATCAAAAATAGTAGTAACCGTTAAAGAGTGACCATTCACATTTTGTTATGTCACTCTATCATGTATATAAGTAACAAAAACATTATAGATAAATTAATACAAAATAGAAATATATATATATAAAAGTAACCTCGAGTTGCATTTAAAGTAACCCCTCGACAACCCAAAAGTAACCCCTTGAGCAATAAAAAATAACAACCTTTAAGAGCAATAAAAAAGAACATTTAACACATACATTTTGTTGAAGTCTTGATCCTTGACGAAACAATAGTCCGCAACTTGGAGCCGCAAAGCCCTCATTTTTGACAATGCCGATTTATTCTTCCTCATGAAGAATGAAACTAACTCCAATTTGTTTCTTCCTGGATGACCACAGCTTATATTAGTTCTTACAAATGCATCATACAAGGAGTCATCATCATGAGTATACATTTCGAACTAGATGATTAATCAAGTGTCTCTTTTTTCTCTAAGATTTTAGTCGATTCATCTTCAATATATCCACCGACAAAAACATCAAGTACTTCTTTCCGTCTTCTACTAGATTTATTGCTAGCCCGAACCAAGTTCTTCCTTGAAACTTTTGACTTCCTATAAGCAACATCAACCTCCACAGCCCGTTCATCGCTAAAAGTGTGATCATGATTGTCATCTTTCTCCTCCACAACACCTTTAGCCTTTCGCTTAACTCCAATATTTTTGCTAAAGCTCACATCATCAATAGCAATAGGACTAAAAACAAACTCTATGTTTTTATCAACATTATCAACAGTCTAACAACACACAATTTTTAGAAACAACATCACGTATAGCTTGCTTGATCGATTCTCCAAAACCAAAATAGATCTCGTGAATTAACATCCCCGAAAATTTCGAATCAACAAAACTTTGTGACTTACCTACTTGTTCTCAGCTCGATAGAAGATCATCTAAATTTTGAGAAGCACTTGTGTACACAGACAATGATTTAATAGACTCCACATGTTCCAATCCACAAATCTTTAGATCTTGTGTGTCAAATTTTGTGCACCAACATTTTGATTTATTGGCCCATCACTCTTTGAATCAAATTGTAGATTAATACTTGATTCTAGTGTGTCAAGATTGTCCGTAGAAGCAAAGCAAGGTCAACAATGTTTTCGAAGATTTTGGACACTTTGTTTGACCGCAACCTACATTCTTTGTAGCAACATCACCCTCACTGCCGAAATCATAACAAGAACCATCATGGCGGAGATTTAAATCATCCACAACAGCTTTTATGGCTTTAGCACATGAGAGACCATCCATCCCAAAATCGCTTACATGAACCGATGGATTATCATGAAAAACCTCATCAATTGGAACACTAGGACGTGGAGGGAGCTGAAATTTGGATCACCACTACGAAACAAATCCAAATGAAGGCATACTTTGTTCCAACTTTTTAACCTCCAAGTAACCCCTAGAAATACGATCAATGTGATCCCAAAAGGCCGGATCCAAGTTGATTGGAGTATACCGAGATAGGGTTGGAGATATTCGCTTTTCCATCATCTTTGAAGCTTGTCGATCATCTTCTTCTCCATCGACACACAATTCTTTGAAGCATTCACCTCATTTTCTTTGACATCGTAAAAAAGCTTCTTTGAAGCATTTCTATTGTACTCACTGTATCACCATCACCCTTCATTGAATCTATGTTCTCGTTCACAAAGATATGAAAAAAGCTTCATATTTCTCTTCAAAGAACAAATAGTTCTCCTCAAAGATCCCGAAAGTAAAATAAATAATACATATAGTAATAAAGTACATTAATAATAACATATCAACAAGAAAATACTTGGCTACGGAAAAAGTAACCACTCCTAACCATTAAAGTAACCCCCAAGCTTTAGTAAAAGTAACTCCTAGTATCGGAAAAGTAACACCTTAGAGTTACAAAAAGTATTATCTAGTTTCAATAAAAATACCCCCTAACCATTGCAAAAAATAACCCCTCGGTTACACTAAAACAAACACCTTAGCATTTGAAAAAGAGACCCTTAGATTCAATAAAAGTAGCCCTTATTATGAGTATAAATAACCTTAATGAAAAGACTTTATAATTACATAAATAGAAGCTACCAACAATAGTCATACATAACCATTATGACCAAAAAAGTAACCATAAAAGTAACCTCTTAACATTACTATAGGTAACTCCTAAACTTAAAACTAACCCCTTAACCTTAAAAAAAGTAACCCCTACTTTCAAGAAAAGTAAACCCTTAGTATTACAAAAAGTAATCTCTAGTTTGAATAAAAGTACCCCTAACCATTACTAAAAGTAACCCCTCGTTACACTAAAAGTAACACCTTAGCATAATGCTAAATCAACTTACATTCTTTGCTATTGCATGAATTTCTTCATTGGATTGAATTCCCTCGGGTAAGTTAAAAGTAACAAAGAGTGATGACCACCACAAACTTGAGTTACATTTTCCTTCTGTTTCCCGGATGAATCAATTGAGAGCTTTTCTTCCCCGGATCATTTCTTTTACTTCCCGTTGTTGATTTTGTTGTAGTTCATGAAGTTGTTCATTATCATGAGAAGGCCGCCGTTGTTTTGTTTTGTCTTTGCCTTTGTTTTGTTCAACCTAAAGTCTTTCTTCCTCTACGTTATCTTGTTCTATTTCCCCGTTTGTTCACTCTATGAATACTAATAGGATAACCTTTATCCAATATACCAACTCCATATTCACCACCCCTCATCATCAATTCTTTTCTTCGCTCACTGCTCCAAAGGCTTAATAAGAGGCGTTGACTTTGGACAAGAAATTCCTCTAAACTTGAGCCTATGTAAGTAACGGATTTGAAGTAACAAGACACAACCACCAATATACTTCTTACCGTCACTATACTTCACTATAGATTGTCCCAAATCTTCCAACACATAAGTACACAAATCAAAATCTTTAATCTTATTAACATCTTCTAAAGCCTTAAGAAACTTCCAATCGCTTGTCTATTCAAAGTTGGTGTCAACAAGTGTAATCATAGCATACATTACAAAACATCTTTTGAAGTCATCATCCCTTTTCTTCAAATTCTCATCATTACAAATATGGAAAGCTAAAGATTTAGCAAGAATGAGCCCACCATTCACATCTCCAAAACTCTCCTTCCAATATATTTTAGTGTTCAATTCATCTTTATTTCCACGCATTGGAATCCGCATATATCCCATTGGAATGCCAAATACATCATGCACATCAAGACGTTCTAACCGAACTCGATTTTTGCCAATCATCATTACCCAACTTTTAGGCCGAAAATTCCTACATAACCAATGTATCATATCTCTATGAAACTCCCACAATTGAATATTAAATAAGCTAGCAAATCCAATATCTCCTATGGCTTTCTTATGCTCATTAGTAAGCTTCTTGAACACCTCAAGAAGACTTGTCTGACGACATCTTACAACCTGTGTTATCGCGGGAACACCGTATTCAAAATAAAAAGATATTCAAAACACAATTAAAGAACAAAAAGAAAAGAATGAATTAAAGTAACCCCCGGTATCGCAAAAAAGTAACCACTTAAATCGCAAAGTAACCCCCGGTATCGGCAAAAAGTAACCACTTGAATTAGTAAAGTAACCCCTGGTATGACCAAAAGTAACCCCGGATATAGCAACTAATAGTAATGAACTATGGAAACCAAATATAACTCACAATAGAAAAAAGAAACATGAAATATTATATACATAGCACATGATTCTTGAGCAATTTCCTCTTTGGCCTTCATAGCCTTTGAACTCGAGACCGAAATACCAGTAGTTTGGCTCCCTACATGTTGTCTCCTTGAAGGTTTTACAACTTCAAAGTAGCTTCAATTGTGCACTCTTGAGTATTTGTAGTTTTCTTTTTTGCTACAACTTTTTCTTCATTTTCTCCAAAATAATACCAACAAATTGCTCAACATCGTCATCAAAGTTATGTTTCTCTGTTTGGCCAATAGATCGCTTTGCATACTTTTTAAAATCTTTTCCGTAAATGATAGCAACAACAAGTTGCGCATTTTCATCAATCTCAATCGTCCCAACTTGATCTTCTTCATGTGTACACTGACATTAGGTAATTCGGCCTTTGAGAGAGGTTGAATCTCCGAAAGAACTTCATCACACATAAATTTATGAGTATCTTCTACTCCTTTATTCTCGATATCTTCATCATCATCACTTTTACCGTGGCCGATCTTCAACATCCTTGACAATATTACTTGAACCTATAAGTTCCTCATTATCATCTTCGCGTGCTCTGACACGCAAGACCTTTCTTCCATTCTATAAAAACAAAGACAAGTATACATTATAGGTTACAAATAGATATCCGTAAGTTTCAAAATACAATTAGGACAAATAATCTAAATAGGCAAATTACAAGATAAAAATCGAAATTTAATAAAATAATTCAAATAAACGAATCATATATTAAACATTGCATAAATACAATAAAAATAGCACAACTAAATTAGCATGCATAAATAATCACATATTGCTGAAAATACAGAAAATAAAAAATAAAAAATAAAAAATAAACGAAAATACATAAAATTTGAACATCAAAACAAGAAACTACTACCTGTTGAATTTCTGGACAATTGTAGATCCTTTTGGACCACCACGAGTGAAAATTTTGATTTTAGGCATGCTTATTGAGCTAAAAGTAATTAAGAGAAGAGCAATCTAAAAAGAAATTTGAAGAAGAAACATGCAAATGAAGCAAAAACGAAGAAAATTAGAGGAAAAAATGAGAAATGAAGCATTTTAGGAGAGAGAAAAATGGAGGTCATCCGGGTAAACTTCACGCAAGTGGTAGAGAAGAAACAAAAATGAAGCTCAAGAAAATAAGATGTCAAAAAGGAATTCATTGGGCTTATTATATTAAACAACAAAATGCAACTTAAAGAAACCACTAACTCTAACCCCTAGAAAACATTAAGGAAAAGTAACTCCTACAAACATATAACCAATAGGTGTATAAAAAATTAACATCTATATTATAGCAAAGTAACTTCTATCTTATTATAAAATAACCCTTCACATTAGTTTTTCTATTTAGATGTTGATTAGAAAGTAACCCCTATAATTATCGGTAACCCGCAAAACTTATTAAACAAAAACTAACAATGGGCTCTTTCGTTATCGAATACCGAACATACCCTAAATTATACAAAGTGTGATCATTTTTGAATTACAAACAATAACACCAAAGAAGTTTACTTTAACTATTACTATTTATGATACAGTAGTAATAGTATTATCTTTCAACAATGAAAATAACATCTACAACTTGTCATGAGTCGGGTTAGTACGACAACTAGTCTTAGCCTTTAAGATAAAAATCCTTCAAAGAAAATACTTGGCTAAAGAAAATTAATCATTCCTAACAAATTTCGTGTTTCAAAATCATGTTCATAAGCTTTAGAATAGGTAACCATTCCTAACCATAAAAATTAACCCTTTAACATTAAGGAAAAGTAACTCCTACAAAACATTAGTGAAAAGTAACCCCCTACAAAGCATTAATGAAAAGTAACCCCGTAAATTATCAAAAGGTAACCCTTATACTAAAAGTTCAAAAAGTAATCAATAGGTGTATAAAAAATTACCCTCTATATTATAGCAAACTAACTGCTATGTTATTATAAAATAACCCTTAACATTAGTTTTTGTATTCGCACGTTGATTAGAAAATAACCCTTATAATTATCGCAACCTCCAAATCTTATTAAACAAAAACTAGCACCTAAATTATACAAATGTAATGCTTTTTGAATTACAATAAGTAACACCTAAGAAGTAGCATCTACAACTTGTCATAGTATCATTATCACCTAAGAAGTAATACTTTAATTATTATTATTTATGATACTATAGTAATAGTATCATCTTTCAAAAAGCATCTACAACTTGTCATGAGCTAGGCTAACACGACGGCCAATCTTAGTCTTTAAGATTAAAATCCTTCAAAATTGTTCAAAGAAAATACTTGACTAAACAAAACTAATCATTCCTAACAAATATTGTGTTTTAAAATCATGTTCATAAAATTCAGAATAAGTAACCATTCATAACAATAAAAAGTAACCCCTTATCATTATAAAAAGTAACCCCTAGTTTAGAAAACAAACTCATAGTTTCAATAAAAGTAAACCCTTACCATCACAAAAAGTAGCCCATAGTTTCAGAATAAGTAACCCCTAAGTATTACAAAAAGTAATCCCGAGTTTTAGTAAAAGTAACCCCTTATCATTACAAAACGGTTATTTCACCATATACCCCTGACAAATCAAGAAATTCACCATATACCCTCAATGTTTCAAAAATTCACCATATACCCCTAAGTTTCCGAAAATGTTCACCAAACACCCTTTTTCTAACGGACGTTAGGTTACCGTTAATGTTATTTACAATATTCCATCATTAACCCCTAATCCTTAATTCTAATCCTAATACTAACCCTAATTCTAACCCTACCCAAACCCTAACCCATCCTACCCTCCCCCAAACCCTAACCCACCTTGCCCAAGACACCCTCCCTATCCCCCCACCCCCACCCCCTCCACCCCCACCCCCCCCAGGCCTACCCCCCCCCCCGTCGAACTCCCGGTCAAGCCCACCACCCTCCCCCCCCCCGTCGAATTCCAGCCCAGCCCACCACCCTCCCCCTCCCAATCCCTCCGCCGCACTCGGGCGAGAAACTATGTCCAGCCAACCCCCCTAGGTTCAAGTCGATTTCTCTCTCCCCGACGCACAAGGAAAAGCCGATTTTTCTCCCCGCGCATGACGAGCTTGAGTGCGGCCGGGTTCAGTCGATTTCTTGCGGGCCGGGTTCAGTCAAATTCTTGCGGAGGGGAGGGTGGGGGCGTGCGGGCCGGGTTCAAGCCGAATTCTTGCGGGGGGGAGGGTGGAGGGAGGTGCGGCTAGTTCAGGTCGAATTCTTACGGGGGAGGGTGAGGAGGTGGGACTGGGTTCAAGGGAGGGGCGGAGGGGAGGGGGACGAGGAGGGGAGGGGGCTAGGGCCGGAGGAGGGGGGGTGGGGGGCTCTTGGAGGGAGGGGATGGTGGAGGGTGGTGGAGGAGGGTTTGGGGGTGGTGGAGGGTTAGGGTTTAGGGTTTAGATTAGGGTAAGGGATTAGGGTTTAGATTAGGGTTAGGGATTAGATTAGGGTTTACATTTTAGGGTTAGGGCTTAATGGTGGCAAAATGGTAAATAAAACTAACGGTTAGTTAACGGCGGTTAGGAAAAGGGTATATGGTGAACGTTTTCGAAAACTCAAGGGTATATGGTGCATATCTCGAAACATTGAGGGTATATGGTGAATTTTTCAATTTATCGGGGTATATGGTGAAAAAACCTAACCCCTAGTTTCGAATAAGTAACCCATTAGCATTCGAAAAAAAACCCCTACATCCAATAAAATCGTCCCCTATTACAAAAACTAACCCCAAACTAAAAATAATTACACATGTTTTGGAGTACTTAGCATCAACCTTCGAAGATCAAGCACCATGAGTCGTAGGACGTAATTGCAAATTTGCAACTATATTCCTAACTTGTTGTATACAATCCAACAACCCCGGGATAACTATTCGAGAGAAAAGGATCCCGAATGATTCAAACGATTGATATTTTGTTCACAAAGATGTGCAAACAACTCCGCGTTTCTCTTTAGCAACAACAAATCCTTTTTATCATCCTAAAATAATAAAAATTTAAAATAAAACAATTTAGTCCAAAAAACAAAAATCATTGTGCAAACAAAAATCTCCCGCCACATTTTTTATAGCAAAAGTATAATCACATTATATTACTCGCACCTAATTAGATACACATTTGATTCTGATAAAAATCTCATCTCTCGTACTAACTACCCTTCAAAACCGTATTATTACATGCATAACTTACTCCATCATCTCCTTCCACGACCCACGACATTGTATAAAATTCACTAATAAGTGATATTCATTATGCAGATCAAACACTAGCTTAAGTACAAAAAAGAAAGTCAAATTTCACAATTACATCAACAAAAGCAGAGGAACAACTAAATTATAGGGGCTATAAAAAATGTGGCAGGAGAGAGCCAGAATAAGAAAGAAGATGACGAGGTGAACAAATAAACAAGTGGCTAAGAAAACAGAGAACACTGGGCTCGAGAGTGAAAGACATCCTCACTCATCTAATTCACATCCTTTACTCCAATTTGTTTGAATAGTAATAGATTTGTTTTGTTTTCAGCCTTATAAAAATACCCGAAATAGTAATCCGAAATTTTTTCCAACCTCTCTATTCTATCAAATTTTTCCAATCTTATTTTTCTTTGTAAATTCGAATTTACCCTCACTTATTTTAAGTTCTCGTTCTTACTTCATTAATCATTTTAGTTATAATTTTATGGTAAATCGATACTTAACGAACATCTTTATTCAAGTTAAAATAGCAGATCTAAACTTAAATTAATAAAATCCTACATAGAGAACATAAATGTATGCGGAATTACCTAAAGAACACAGAGAAAATTTGTTATCTACTGGGAGTTACTTTCTTTATGTTTTGTTCAAGGGGTTACTTTTACAATTATGATGGGGTTACTTTATATTAATCCAGGGTATACTTTACACTTATGTAGGGATTACATTAGTTTTTTTATGGGGTTACTTTACATTTTATATAAAGGGTTGCCTATTTCATATGTTGTTCTAGGGGTTACATTGTGTTAGTTTTATATTGTGGTTACTTGATATTTATCTAGGGATTACTTTAGACTTTGTGCAAGGGGTTACTTTAAACAAGGGGTTACTTTACACTTATGCAGGGGTCACTATTGTTATGTGCTGGGAGTTACTTTATATTTTGTGCAAGGGGTTACTTTTACACTTATGACGGGGTTACTTTACACTTAGGCAGGGGTTACTTTACACTTAGGCAGGGGTTATTATTGTTATTTGCTAGGAGTTACTTTATATATATTTTATGCAAGGGGTTACTTTTACACTTATGATGGGGTTACTTTACAGTTACGTAGGGGTTACATTAGATTTTTGATTGGGTTACTTTATATTAATCGATGGCTTACTTTCGAGTTTATACAAAGGATTACTTTATTCTTATGTTGGGGACTCGTAGTAGTAAGCCATCATGTAACCCAAATAACCCCTTTGAGACCAAAAAGCAACTCTTGAACAATATTAAAAAAAACAATCAAAAGTAACCCAAAATCAAAAGTAATCTATCATAAACTTACAGTTCTTGCCATTGCTTCAATATCTTGATTAGAAAAAACTCCATCAGGCAAATCAAAAGTTTCACAACGCTGATGAACATGAATGGCATTATCATCCACTTGACCATCCATATATTTGATCACGTTCCCATCATTTTCCCCATCCTCATGCTCATGCTCATGCTCACCCTCATCGCCATGACTTATTACTACCTCTATCTCTCTGTCATCTTCGAGAACTTCAATCCTTGTGTCAAGGGTTATAGGATAACCATCTTCCAATAACCCAATACCATATTTACCCGCTTCGAGGGTAATTCTCTCCTTCAGTTTCTTAGTAGTCCAGTGTTGAATCAAAGGTAAAGATTTAGGAGAAGGAAGACCTTGAAATTTCAATCTTTGTACATAACAAACCTGAAGCAACAGTACACAACCACCAATATATTTCTTGCTGTCTTCATACTTCTGCATACGTGTTGCTAAGTCATCCAACACATATGAACACCAATCATACTCCTTAATTCTACCAACATCAATCAATGCACGCACAATTTTAAAATCTGTCAGAGTGTTTAATGAAGGTGCTAGCAATGTAACAATTGCAAACATTACAAAACACCGCTTAAAATCATCATTTCCATTAAGAAAATCATCATCCATTTCCATTAGCATCCTTATTGATCTTTGGAGTAACAACCCCGATGAATGACCATAGTTTTCAACCCAAAAACTCTTCAATTTTGTATCATCATCTCTTTTAGATATTGGAATTTTAAATTTCCCCATTGGAATTCCAAACACATCAAAACATCGGCGGTTTCAACCGAACTCGATGATTTCCTATCATCAAAACCTTATCCTTCAGGCAGAAATTACGACACAACACACGTATCATATCCCTAGGAAATTCCTCTAGCTTCAGTTGAAACAAACTACCAAAACCAATACTGCGTACAGCCCCCTTTTGTTCAGTCGAAAGATTCTTGAAAAGATTAATAAGCGTTGCGCTCCGACATCTCACAATAGTCTCCTTTTTCCTAAAATCAATAAACATTTTAGTTAGAATAACTAACAAGAACAATAACACTTCCTAAACATACATATCAGAAAAACAAAACTAACACTTATATTAGCATTTGAAAATTAATAACACTCTACATTCAATAAAGTAACCACCAAAATTCAATAAAGTAGAAAGGCATTTCTAAAAATTGCATTCATTTTTCTTCTGTATAGTCAGTTTTTATTTGCAATCTTTAAAGTCTTAACAAGGTAAAAAGCCGTAAAAATTTACGCTTTCGGGTTCCCGATATTAGCTTATTCCCATTTCGAATCAATGAAATCAAAAGCTTTATAGACACTTTTTCTTTTGCCTGATTTTATTGTGTATATTCTCGTATCATAATAGGCATGGTTTCAAAATTAAGTGGCTTTGAAAATTTTAAAATAGACATGGACATCATAGCTTCTTTTGACCATTTAAACTGCCTAAGTTCAGGACATGGGATGAGATGCCTTTGGGTTTAGCTAATGAACTTGTTAAGAGCAGGTTTTTTAATGATGGAAGTTCTGGGGAGGTCATCTATTCTAGTATGTAGTTATATACATCTAGTGATTTATATGTCTAGTCTCTCGTTTGGTGTTCATGCTATTTTGTTCGATTCAACTCTCGTTATAAGATACTTTAAAGACCTATGAGGCACTTCTTGGTTCTTTGCCTTCATTTTCGATTGTAAAGAAATATGGGAAGAAAATTGAAAAGCATGATGGGGCACTCACTGGTTGCTCGCTTTGTAGAATCCAACAAGGTTTATGGATCTTTCTTAAAGATGCAATGGCAACTCCCTACTAAGTCCCTTTCATTATCCCATTTGTGGCAAGTGTAAATCATGTTCCTATGCAGCCCCTTAATTGTGCCAAATCCAGTCACATGTGGCACCTAGTAGGTATTTCCAATGTCTAGACATACTCATTAAGATAATTCAGTTCTTAAATGAAATTATATTTTGTGCAAGGGGTTACTTTTACACTTAGGAAGGGGTTACTTTACACTTAGGAAGGGGTTACTTTGCACTTATGCAAGGGTTATTATTGTTATTTGCTAGGAGTTACTTTATATATTTTGTGCAAGGGGTTACTTTATATAAATCCAAGACTTACTTTCGAATTTGTACAAGGGCTTACATTACACTTATGTAGGGGTTACATTAGATTTTTGATGGGGTTACTTTACATTTTATATAAAGGGTTACCTATTTCATATCTTGTGCTAGGGGTTACATTTAGATTTATAATGTGGTTACTTGATATCTATCTAGGGATTACTTTAGGCTTTGTGTAAGGAGTTACTTTACACTCATACATGGGTTACTTTACAGTTATACAGGGGTTACTTTATATTAATCGATGGCTTACTTTAGAGTTTATACAAGGGATTACTTTACACTTATGTAGGGGACTCATAGTAGTAAGCCATCATTCCATAAAGTATAATTGATGCCAACTTCCCAAGCCAAAAGGTATACAGAAACCTAAATCTATTTTGATATTATTGGGACCGTTATGATGTGGTTCACTTTAAACCCCTCTTCAAGAAGACTCTAACAACACAAAAAAATCATAACTCTCATAAATCAGTAAAGTAACTACAGCATGTAAGAATAGTAACCCCGTTAACTGAAAAGTAATTTATAATAAAACACAGTGAATAGGGAAAAAACACATACCCAGCTGGCTTCGAAGGAGTACTTTCAGAAACCCGACGTCTTTTATGAGGATTGTACTCCTCTTCAGCTTCACCAATAGATTGACTGTTACATGTCCTCAATGGACCTTTATCCCTTCCTGCAAGAGTATTCTTCTTACTCCTAGTTGGACGCCTTATTACAAAATCAGCTATATCCTACTCAGGGATCGTAGGAACATCTTTCCCAACAGACTCATCTCCTGTATTACCTTCACGATTAGGAACATCTTTCCCAACAGACTCATCTCCTGTATTACCTTCACGATTAATAAAGAGATTTAACATTCTAACTAATTTAAATAAATAACAAAAGTGACCAAACCAGAAAATCAAAAACAAAAAACAAACTTGGAAACACAAGAAATAATAAGATAGAAAACCAGAACTCTGCCACGACTCACGAATCAGCATAGTATCTGATTTGAACATCAACAACCTAACAACTATGATGAATAAGAATTGAATCAACTATTCATTTCACATGCAATAATCAACTAGGACCTAGTTAGTTAAAGTGCCAGTGAATCATGTCCGCAACAATATTTTCACGGTTTAACCCAACCTTTCAACTAGTTTCTAATCAATCAAATGGCATGATTTTTACCAAAATTAACAGCTTTCCATTGGAGTACAGTAGTTGCATACATGGGATGCAACAAAGCAAAATGCTATCAATGTGTAAGTTTGCTTTGACTTCCTATGAAAATGTGTGTGTGAGCTGATCATTCTCTTTTCCTTTTGTAGTCTGCATAGTGTTCCTTGTAGATCTTTACATAAGCAGGTTCTTTCTTACTGGTATTTAATGTTACTAATCAATTAAAAACTAAACCTAGAGTTACTAATCACATAACAACATAAGAGACACAAAAACAAGAAACGGTTACAAGACTTCAAACCTAGGGTTACTAACAAATCAAAACAAAGGTTACAAACAAATTAACCAAAACAAAAAGAATAACTATCATCAATTTAACTCAAAACCAAAAGAATCAACTAAAATTCAACGAAACTTGCAAGTCCACCAACAATCAACTATAAATTGAAACTGAAAAACTTATAAAATAGAAAAAAAAAGAAAAAACAATCGTAATCAAACAAAATAACCATAATTCCACAATGAAAACAATGAAAAAAAACAATTCAAAAACGCAAAATTACCTTTTGAACCACGACCACCATCACTCGGACCACAATCGCTGCGACCACCATCACTGCGACCACCATCACTCGGACGACGACGAGCTGTAGTCTTTACTCTAGCCATAATTCCGCAAGCAATTAGAACAACATAAAACTCAAGAACGAAAATCAAAACCAAACCCTTGATGATGATTGTTTGCAAAGTCCAATTTTGGTTTAGAAATGGAGGTTACGAACTGCCAGAAAAAGAAAGAAGAAAAAAACAGAGAGAGAAATGGGCTCAACTGATCTCAAAACCACACCTTGATGATGATTGTTTGCAAAGTCGAATTTTAGTTTAGAAATGGCGGTTACCAACTGGCAGAGAAGAAAAAAAGAGAGAGAGAAATGGGCTCAATTTCTCGTGTCTTGCCTTGGGCTCTGTTATATCACTAGGCGGCTTGGGCTTTTATATTAGTTGGCCACACCATTAATTCAAGGTGTGGCCAGCCTCATATAAAAGTTTGTGTCGTTCTCTTCCTATGATAAGTGTGAAGAGAAGGTGATGCCTTTTCCTAATGGAGAAAAGGTGGGATTGTAAAGGTCGGTGTTGTGGAGATCAAGCTCCAAAACGACCAAGTTGTAAAGATGGCCGAGGTTAGATATGTCCCTAGGCTTGAGAAGAACTTGATCTCATTAGGAAAATTAGATAGGTTGGGTTATGAGGTTCATATGTGATATGCACATTCTATAGTCATTAAAGGACATGTGGTGATCATGTATGGTAAAAGAAGGAAGAAAAATCTTTTCATGTTGGAGCATGAAGGGGTCTTGAAGGGAGGTCTGATAGGATTACAAGGCCAATAGAGTGGTCCATTATGGTGTTCGGGCAAGTATGGAGTAAATGAGCTAAGTTAAGAAGGTGGTCGCACCGGGTCTCTACGATCTTCGGCGGTTGGTCCCTAGAGTGGCTTATGAGGTGGTTTGTCTTAGCCGACTACAAATAAGTTATTAGAGGCTTCTGACTTGTTTGCTTGTTTTATTTTTGTTTCCACTTTGTGGAATAATTCCTAGATTTGATATGTTTTCTATTTACTAGTTGATTGCACATAGGAAAGTCACAATGATAATCTACTTGTTATATAATATCTAGTGGTTGATTTTAGGACGGTTGTTAGTTTTAATTCTTGTTGTTTTAGGGTTTAGGAAGTGTAGAGTTTTATAAATAGGAGCTATAGGCTCATTGTTAGTGTCTCGTATTCCTAACCAATTATGTAAGGAATCCAAAAATTTCCAACTTGTGTGGTGTATTACTATGATTGAGTAATATTGTGTGGTGAGGGACTTGCTCCTTCTCATTAAAATATATGTGTGATTTTCATTATTATTTGTTCTTTAATTTCTTACTTACAAAATTTCACTCTTATATCATAACACAATTGACTTATTTGTAAATTTCATTTTAATTGAATCAAGGCTTTTACATTATTGGTATTGTTAAAAGTTCTTCCCCATGGCTTAATTCCCACTTAGCATACTTGAGGTAATTGTAATAAATCTGCATGTAATTTTGCATTAAATTTCTTGATGAGCATAAACTAAATGTTGCTTTTTTTTAAACATCGGAAAAATTTGCATCAATTAAAACTTGAGATACAACCTAAGGATATTACATCCCAACGAGAAACACGAAAAAAACGGAAGCATGAAATTGCATCTTGTAGCCAAACACCATATAGATTCGGTGAGGTAACCCGCAACATGAAACTTGACCTTTTCTCGGAAAAGACTTATCCCGAATGGTAGCAGCAAGAAGGGTAAGGAACTTTGAAGATAAGGAGGGAGCACCATTTAAGCAGATTTTGAAGTAGATGAATTGAAAATATGATGGAAGTTGTGGAAGGACATAAGTGGATTGCAAACTAAAACATGGGCGAGATCAGGTTCCCGCAACTTGAGCAGTCCCAGTGACCTAAAGTCGAGATAACATGGGATTATTGACTCAATACCACATAACTTAGAGTCACTTGACCATGTGACTTAATACCCCTGGAAATGGGGAACCCCACCCTCTCTACAATGGGAGAGAATGCAAACACGTTGGACTGCTGATGGAGAGCCTCCTTCGATTTGAGTTTGAAGAGTGATGACAATGAAGGTCATCACACAACACCTAGTAACTAAACAACAAATAAAACCAATTGCAATATGTAGCCATGAGAACTTTTCAACTCGCCGACCACTTGTCTTCTCAAAAATATAGAACACTCTTGGAAAATCAAGTTCATATCGATCCTCTCTCTCTTCTTCTATCTTCATAGGTCCTAAAGTAATATCATCATTCATAATCTGCACTTCAAGACCATAAATTGTATTGACCTTTAAGAGTAAATTTTGAAGTGATTCAGCTTTAGAACAACTTTCTACAACTTCAAGTTGTAACCTACATATAGGGATGGTCAGGACAAAGAATCCATATCCAATCGTTCAAAATCCACCTGCGAAAAAACCAAAAGTTCGACCATCGCGCCTAAAACCAAGCCTAAAAAAAGAACCTTCTATTATCAACAATCTGCTTCAACAAAAAGGTCCCAGGTAAAATAAGACTAAACACAATCCATCCATAAGCAAACCCCATAAAAAGTGACTAAAACTAAACACAAGATGCCAAAACCTCTTGCTCAAGATTCTCGGAATTTCCAAAGAACACCGAAGAAACCTCTTGCTCTTCCCCACGAAGAAGAACGACCCCAAAACCTAAAGAAAACACCTGAAGAAACCTAGTAAAAGCTATAAAAAAAGGGGGAGACTCGCCGTAGAATCCACCGATAACCCACGCGCGTCGGAACTCCGGCGAGTTCCTAGGGTGAGAGCCTGAGAGGTAGGTGTGGGTTTTGTTTTAGGAGAGAAGACAGAGAGTTTAGTGTAGACTGTAGACTGTAGAGAGAGAGAAAAGTTATAATACTCCATATAACTTGATTGATCTTAAATTGAAGTTCTATATTGTGTCGCGATAAATATTGCTTTTGTGTGTGATGAAATTTAGCCTCCTCGTGATCAATATTCACTACAAAAATCCGTGTTAATAACGACCGCCCTAATCAGTCGGTAATGAATGAAAAACGGTCGGTAATTTCATTACCGACCGCTTAACAGTCGGCACTGTTCCGTCGGTATATCGATGGTCGGTAATTTGAGAATACCGACCGTCTAGCGGTTAATAAAATTACCTACTGACTAGCGGTAGGTAAAATTACATTTACCTACCGCTAGTCGGTCGGTAATTCTCAAGCAAAAAAATTAAAAAAAAATGAAACCAGTTATTCACTGGTTTTGAATTTCAAAATTTTTGTTGTTTTTGAAATTTAAATTTTAAAACAAACTCAAAAGAACACGTATCATCAGTGTATTCCATTTCTCTAACTTCCAGTAGAACAACATTTACAGTTGTTCATAACTTAGCATGAACAATTACACCAACAAATTGAAAAAAATAAAGATGAGTATAACTGATGCAATTGATAAATGTAATGTTTATATAAATCAGGGCAAAGATATTCGATCCAACAAAAATTATAGATATGTAATCATACTATCTTAAAAAAAAACTATTACAAAAGATGATAAGAATAATATTAAAAAAATCAAAGCAAAAGAATAGATGAATGAACTATATTATAAAGTTTCAAAAATCACCAAAATCTGAAAAAAGAAAAATCAAACTGTTCCTAAAATCTAGATCTAAACCTAGGCCATAGAATCAAATATGAAAACCTTGTATATTGGATTTTTCGCCGACAAGACCATTCTTCTTGCTTCACCACAAAGATTCGAGTATGCTCGGTCTTATCCTCATTCGATTCTTCGATTTGGTTCTTCGTCTGGAATTCTTTAAGTACGCAGACAAGAGTTACTTAATATGGGTTTATAAGGGTGAGGAGTAATAAAAAAGTGAAAATGATGAAGTGAGAGCAAGATGAGAGCAAGTGAAAAACGAGAGTTAGAATGAGAAGCAGAGGAAGAATTAATCAAAGATGAGAGTTAGAGGAGGAGGGTAAGAAAAGAGGAGCAGAGGAGTAGTGAGACGGCGGAGATGTAAGTTAGATGAAGTTAGGGTTTTAATTTTTATATGGGCTACATTATGGGGGTAGAAAATGTTGGTCGCCTATTCCTAAAACAATTACCTACCGCAAAACGGTCGGTAATTCTTTTTGGCGGTAGGTAAATAACAGCTGTCATTTAAGCAGTCGGTAATTTGTATAATACCTACCGATATTAGAGCGGTCGGTAAATTTCAGACGCTAAAGACGCGGATTCTTGTAGTGATTAACTATCCAATATGCAATTCAATTAGCCTCCTCTTGTATGTGACGGATTTTTCAATGTTTGAAGTGGATGAGGAATATACGAATGCCTTCAACTGTTCGACAATATTGAATTTTGTTATGTGCAGTGGAAAATCTTAAGAGAGGCCCTTATTGCCTTTGTGTGATGAAAGTTAGCTTGATCATGTAGTAAAAACTAAAAAACAAGACAGTTGGACTTGGACACAAGATGAAAAATTGTACCACTAAGGGTGAAAAGTAAATACGTATTCAACATTGATCTGAACTTCTAAACGTCGCCCCCAAATTACTTAAAATCGCCCCAACTACTATGTAAATGTACCATTATACCCTTGGCTGTTTTTACAACTCTCTCTCCACCACCACCTAAAATCACTAACCACCAATCGCTACCTCTCCAACCCACCGACGATCACCACCGACGAGCACAAAATTCGGCGAGTTTTTTTTTTAATGAATTTCATGGGACCAACGTGTGGCTCGCACGTTGGCCCCATGGGGTACAACGTCGCCTGGACGTTGTGCCCCATGGGGCCAACGTGTGGCCTACACGTTGGCTTCCATGGGGCACAACGCCCAGGCCAGACGTTGTGCCCCATGGGGCCAACGTGTAGGCCACACGTTAGCCCCATGGGGCACAACGTCCCGGCCTAGACGTTGTGCCCCATGGGGCTAACGTGTGGCCTACACGTTGGCCCCATGGGGCACAACGTCCGGCTCGGACGTTGTGCCCCCATGGGGCCAACGTGCGAGCCACACGTTGGCCCCATGAAATTCGTTTAAAAAAAAAATTTCGTTTAAAAAAAAAAACGTCGGAATTTTGTGCTCGTCGGTGGTAATTGGCGGTGGTTGGCGGTGGTGATCGTGGGTGGTGATGGCGAAGATGAGAGATAATATGAATTAGGGGAGGAGTTAAGTTGGAGTAAAAATCAAAACAAAAATCGTAAGGGTATAATGGTATTTTTAAAGGGGAGTTGGGGCGATTTTAAGTAATTTGGGGGCGACGTTTAACAATGCACACATTGATAGCTGATGTAATAGATTTAGATTATACAAGGTGATTTAGATATCTATTTTTATATATTTTAATAGATACTCACTCTGTATTTTTATATTTCCTATTTACTTTTGCACATTTTGTAATGTACATCTTTGACAGTTAATATGTCTAAATAGGTATTAGTAAAAATTATGAAAAGTTGATATTTTAAACTACACATCGAGAGTCGAGACGAATCTAACAAGATCCCACAATAATCATGTGCAAGTCGAAGTATAAAATGTTGATACATCTAAAATACATAATAAAATAAAAACGAATATAAGAAAATCCACGTAACCTTTAAAATAAATTAGGGCTTGTTCGGTATCACTATCAGTTTTAATTTTTTGGTTTTAAGCTTTTTAAAATCATATTGTAGACACATAATGTAACACCCCAGAATTTCAAAGCGAAAAAGAAATAAATAATAATAGTATTATAGGTTGATGGCGGAAACATCGTCTTCTGGGAATGTCACTACTACAAGAAATGCTTTTAAATAACTAAGTGATAAAAATAAACTTAAGTAAATACTATGAATAAATTAATTACTTAGCTTAAAATCGAAATGAGAAAACTATCTCAAACTAAAAAGAAGTCTAGAACTAAAACACCTAATAGATTATTTCTCGCATCTCAACCCGAGCCCAAAATCAAAGAAAATCCCCATCAACAAAACCTGCAAAATATACAACAAATATCCACAATCAGTGGGGAGTAACTAACAGCTCTCCCAGCCCAATATAGGATTCAAATAGCAATTTTAAGTAAAGTTAAAATAAATGTTACTACACAGCAACATGCTTCTAATAACAATAAGTAAATCAACAATAATGAACTTAAGATAATCATACAAGATCCATAGCATAAGCCTCCAAAATAATTAAACAAAATAATATAATAGGTTTTGAGAAAGAGCAGAACGCCAGTGGATCGCAACCCACTTCCTAAGGTTTGTTAGATCGAAATCTCCAGACAGCCTATGGGCTTACATTCCCTACTGCCTGTGTCTAAGAATGACCAAACTCCCGATGCAGGATAGTACCCAGCTCAGTACTTCCCAACCTCTCGGACGACAACAATTAACCCAGGTAATACCCCTAAATCGCAACCTAGGTGGTTGGCATGTTCTTCACCGGGGACTACATCTATCCCACCGGATATCTTAATCTCAATAAAACAGTTCTACAAATAAATACAATAATTTATTCATCCATTAATCCTCAAATATAAATAATAAGGATGCCCTTAGGGCCTTACACCCAAAATCAGCAGAAACTAGGATCGCAATCCAAGAGTTTCAATTCAACAATATTTATTCTTCCCAAAATATTAGTAATAATAATACTAATAAAATCATCTCACCAGACTAAAAAGAATAGACCTTCATTAAAACATAATTATACACCAAAAACACAGTATAATCAAATACTCTAACTACTACACTCTCGTTGTCTGAGTTTGGGTACAAGGTTAATTACAACGTTAGTTATAATACCCCCGGTACATAACTCTTGGCGAAACGGTACTAAAGACAGTATTATTCTCCCTCGAGTACTGTAACGTCGACAACTTAGATATTGATTAATGAAAGTACAACATTATTATAATCTCAATTTAATTACAAACAACAATACCATCATAAAATAAATAAGACACTCACAATATAACTATAAGTAAATATATCATTCAACTCAATAATAAAAATAAATAAATAAATAAAACATGCAACAATTCTTCAAAAAGCTCCATATATCAAGATTTCACCTCAAAACAAGTCTTAACATGCTTCAACACAACAAGGTACGCCTTTTGAAATGGTTTTAAACATAAGCAGCAACTTCAAATAGACATAACTTTCAGACTACACATTATTTTTATGAAATTCCAAATTCATGTTAAAGCTTATCTCAATAGTTTTCCAACAAGTGGTCATAAGCTCAATTCCGAGGTAAACCGACTGAGATATGACACAATGAACATACACTGTCCAAACTGGTCGCGGGTCGTGAAATAGCTCGCGGGCCGCGAAAGGCCTTCTGTTTCTTTTCCTCGTGCACAGCAATAGGTATGCTATTTCACCCAAATTTTCACCACATATACTCATACATCAAAATGAAACATACCCAAGCCAATATATGATTATACCATAGAAATTAACTAGTTTAACATGAGGATTAACATAAAACATAAATTACATAGCCCCCAAACATGATAATTCAACATAAAATAACTATTCTAACATGATTAATCACAAATACATGAATCACAGCCTAAAATAAATAAATTTCCAGATTACTAAAACCACAAGAATTCATCCAAAACCACACCCAACCTTAAACAACATTCAATAAACATGCTTAAACATAACCCTAACATCATGCTACTAATTTTTCACAAATTCCTAATACTCTCATGATAATAATACATATAACATCACAAGCATAACATTAGACATGAATAATAGCATTTATACAATCCTAACATGATACTAACATGATTAAAAATAACAAGAACAATTCTAATAGCACCCTAACATATTCCTAAGCCTAATAACATGATTTCTAGCCTATTAACATAAATCCTAACAATACCAAAATCACTACTCTAATCCTAACGTGCTAGAAGAGATGCTAGTTACCTTGATTTTAGGTGGAAAATAATATTAGAATGGCAAAGAAAGAAGAGAATAACATTGCTCCCGAAAACTCCAAGAAAATCGGATGAGTCGTCTGTTTGAAATGGAAACTGCAGATGCGTCTTTCACTTTATTCAAAAACAAATTATACCAGGAGCAATATCTTTCCGATTAGATAAATTTTGACTACTCACACGTCCAATTCCGATAAGAGACGAAGGAGATATGATGCAAACAAGTTAGGTGTGCAGAAATGGCCGAAAATGCGAGAAGGGAGAAGAGTTTTTCCTGATTGTTTCCTGCTTTTGGAGGGGGGTTAAAGTGCATAAAGTAATGAGATTATTCACCTCATTAAGCAAAGAGTTTAAGGGTGCATTAAGGTGGGTTAATGGTGGCAATTGATGGGGGGTTTATGAAGGTTTGACTCCTCATCTCTTGGTGGTTACAAAGAGGGTTAGAAGATGCTAATACTATGCTTAATACTCCTCTAAGTTTCGGACAACATAAGAAGGATATGAGGTTGCAAAATTCGTTACGTTGGTCGGTCCAAAATATAATTAACGCTTAAAATAAAATCACACGCTACCTAATTTTATAGAATAAAAATTACTAACTATATTATAAAACAAATACGCACATTAATAATAATAACAAATAAAATGCCTAAATAAATATATACACTTTAAATTAATAATCACAACAACATAATACAATAATTAAATAATTACACACTTTCAAAAATAGTTTTTAATAATAAATTATTTTATTTTAACGCCAAATATCATTTTTAATGTAAACAACGCCAAAAATAAAGAGTGAAAATTACGGGGTGTTACAATCACTCCCCCTTAAAAGAGTTTCGTCCTCGAAACTTCAAAACAACCAAGAGATCAAAAGAAAATACTCTAGATAAGGAACATTAAGAAAACACACATCAATGGATTTTATTAAGAACTAAACAACTTTGCGGGTATAAAATTTGATATCTCAAATAATATACATTTTATTTTGGAAGACCAAAAAGAGTTTTATTGTAAAGAAGTATGGTAACAACCATCATTTATAAAATGTGAAAGAACCAAAGACAAGTAGGTAAAAACGCTTGCACAATAAACTATAGGTAATTTTGCAAAAGAAGCAGGAATAAATATTTACGTAATATTATAAAAGAATAAATCTGAACATACATAAATATTTTCAGAAAAGAAACTAAGAAGCAAAAGTTCGTAAATTGATAGCCAAACCAATTTATATAGAGATAACCACACAGGCTTATACTCCACTTAAAGAGATAAGAACACTTTAATAAAGAGTAGCTAACTGCTTTATTAAAATAGCACGTACGAACTCAAGTCAAGACATATGTTATAAGAGCGTACGCCTCCTAAACATATATATGAAATTTTAATTTCGCAAAAGAAATTGATAACTTTAAAATAAATTTCACAACGACGAAACACTAATAATAAATAGTAATAAATTATAAACAACAATTATAAAATTTACCAAATCGACACAAATGTGCATGGAACCACCCATTGCAACCTAGTATCAACAAAAAACAATATTTGAAAGCCTCCTTATCAAATCGACATTAAAGTTTACCGGAATCACCCAATATAAACTTAATATCAACTCAAAAAGGAAATTAAATCAAAATAGATAAAATGTGTCAACTTATCAAATTGACATACAAGTCAAAGGAATCACCCATTATGACTCAATATCAACTCAAACAAGTTTAAAATTTAGACTTATCAAATTGACATACAAGTCAAAGGAATCACCCATTATGACTTAATATCAACTCAAACATGTTTTAGATTTCGGATAAACACAATTTTCTTTTCAAAGAGAATAGCAAAATATTAACAATAACAAAACTTGAATATCAAAATATAATTCTAATATAAGTATGAAATTTATTACGAGCAAATATATAAAATATTATTTGAAATATGAACTCAAGTTCGAAAGTTTTGTAAATGACAAAAATAAAAATAAATAAGAAGTACTCACATAAAACCAGCACTTAGTTGAAAGAAATAGACGCTATATATCATCTCACATAATAAAACACACTATTAAGCAACCATAAAAATAGAATAACAACAATGCACTATACATGACTATGTTAAAATAAAATAGAAGTTTATTTTTAAAATGCACAACACAAAACAATTTAAACGCGCAACTCAACCCCGAACTAGAGGGCTATAAATCACTTCGCTTTCGCTGCGCACTCTGATAACGAGAAAGGTTAAACGTAGGAGGCCCTGCAAATAAGATTAGCAAACTTGGTAGACTAATTCCACCAATAAACAAGTAACTATACATATTATATATGCTCCACAAGCATGAGAGCACACCACATTCCATAAGGCTTCCTCTTACTTACTCTACCCATCTTTCTCTCATTATAGCGAAACTACAAAACTTAACTCTAAACAGATTTTATCTTGTAAGACTAACTAATAATTCTAACGAATTATTAGCAACTCTTTTCAGAGTTTAGGAGCGTTTTCCTCTGATACCAACTGTAACACCCCAGAATTTCAAAGCGGAAAAGAAATAAAAAATAATAGTATTATAGGACGATAGTTGACCCAACCTGACAACATAATACAATAATTAAATAATTATACACTTTCAAAAATAGTTTTTAATAATAAATTATTTTATTTTAACGCCAAATATCATTTTTAATGTAAACAACGCCAAAAATAAAGAGTGAAAATTACGGGGTGTTATACATAATGTCATAATCGTGTCTCCCCATTTAGTACCCTATGATAACTAATACCTAGGGCTGACAAAAGTTGACCCAACCTGACAACCCGACCCGAACCTAACCCGAAATAAGCGGGTTAGGGTTTGGATTTTGACCCATTTCGAGAAATGGGTTGACACAATTAACCCGTTTAATCAAACGGGTTAGGTTCAAGTTGACATTTTCGACCTGAAAATGACCTGCTTTGACCTAATTAACTTTTTTTTTTGATTAACTTAAACATATTGAAAATTCTCAAAAAAATATATTGATAAATCTAAAATTTGGTTAAAATATAGTTAAATACCTCTAAAATATGTCATAATTATTCCAAGAAACTCTAAACATGCATGCTTTCATTAGTGAACTTGCTCATTTTGTTTTTTAAGAAAATAATTATTTTTCAATATAATGTATTAAATGGGTTAAACGGGTTATACGGGTAACCCATTTATTAAATGGGTCGGGTCAGGGTTGAGTTTTTCAACCTGTCTATTAAATGGGTTAGGTTTGGTTTGAGGGATTTTTGACTCATTTATTATCGACCCGAACACGAACACGACCCAACCCGACTTGATTGCCATCCCTACAAATACTCCGCTCTAATTGGTCCGGATTGAGGAAAGAATAAAGAATGAGTCTAAAATAAATGTTTTAAGCCAAAATCATTTTCTAACTCTTTCTATTAACTCATTTCCGAAAACCTTTTTTATAACTAGTTTTACTAAGCCCACTTTCTAAAATATTTTAAAATAACTTTTTAAAAGCCCATGTTTCGAAAACCTTTTAAAAATAGTTTTTATGAAAACCCAATTAATAAAACCCATTTTCTAGCACAATTTAATTAATTGAATTAATTAATTATATTAATTAGTTTTATGAATAAAAAAAATCTTTTATAAAAAAAATCTTTCTCCAAAGTGTTTTTAAATATCTCTTACTTACTATTTTCTATAATCTTTAAGAGACCTAATAAATTTCAAAAACCTATTGCAACTCAACTACCTAAACCTACCTACACTATATAATACAAACATCTCACATTAATCTAAACACAATAATCACACGGCACAAAACAAATTCTCTCGCCTATTCTCTTGCTCCCTCGCTCACCTACAACGTCATACTTTCAACTCATTCATCCCTCCATCTCACAAATCACCCACAGCCATACTAATGTCCCTCATAAAAATACCTCACCATCAGCGACTCATCATCATTAGCAACCTACAGGCTACAGCTCATCATCATCAAATCATCCAACGCCAATCTCCATACAATATGCACACTATACCTACGCCCCACGCCTAATACTCTACTGCTCCCCTTACAAAAAACAAGAACCTCACAACTAGAGGTGTCAATTCAGTTAAACGGTTCAGTTCTGGTTCAAACCAAACAGTTTGGTTGACTTCAGTTCAGTTTATTTCAGTTCTTTTTTCCCATCTAAATTGATTCAGTTTAAATTTTTTCGCAGTTTTAATCCGACTCAGTTAGTTCGATTTTCAGTTCAGTTCATTTACAATTGTCTTTTGGTTTGACCCATACAGTTTCAGTTTGAAACAGTTGACTTTCACCTGTTACTATCAGTTCAAACAGTTATTTTCAGTTTGGTTTTGGTTAATTTCAGTTTTATATGGAAAACCACAACACCTTGGGTGAAAAATGATATCGGTTATGACATATGCATCATTTTTTTACTTTGTGTCGTGTTTCGGGCCAAATACTTCGCCGTGGCAGGTAATCTGAACTTGATTTGACTTGATATCATTTCGGTTAATCTTATCGGAACTAGCGGTACCATCATGAGATGTGTCTATATTTAATTTGTCTACGAAGGCACAGTTGAAAGTTGCCCTATTTACAATGAAATTATTGTATTAAAGGTTTAACATTTAGTTGATATTCAGATTTTCAATTTAACCTTCATCATTTTCGCATGTATAATCTTTACTTCTTTGTATGTTGATTATAATTACATCAGTGATACTAAATCCACATTCATATGTATCATAACTCTGTGTAACATAATTATTCTTTAGTTTTTAGTGTGTATATTGACTTGTTATTGTTGGTGGAAAAATTATGATTGACGGTGATCATAATTAGTGATGATGATGATTAAAGTCGATAATACACAAGCTAACACGAGTATAACATTACCAAAGTTAGTATATATAGGTGGGTAATTATCATTAGGCTAACACAAGATTAGTGTATAGATCAATGTATTGCATTTCGAGTGTAGATTAGTATAAAGACGAGCTAATACGAATGGATTAATGTATAGATTAGTCAATGTAAGTAGGTAATCATTAGGCTAATCGTCCTTGAGTGTGATGCATTTTGAGACTAAAAACATCTACTTAAATGATTCAAAGTACTTATTGGACTAAATCAATGTCTCAATGGTAATCAATAAGCTAATTTAAGATAACAATACAACATTTGAGTTAATCGTCTTTATGTGAAACACATTTTGAAACTACAAACTTGATTGAACTGAAACATGCATATTGTTATTGGATTAGATGAATGTATCAATGTAAGTTGCTAATTAATTCAGATAACTATACTCTAAAGATGATAATAATAATAATAATAATAATAATAATAATAATAATAATAATAATAATAATAATAATAATAATAATAATAATAATAATAATAATAATTTATACACTACAAAGAAGAAGCTATCTAAAGTAGAATCTTCATGGGGCTCCTAAGTGCTAAATCTACCGTTGGATAGAAAAGATCTACGACCCAAAATAAGTCATAAGAGGATACACGGATTAATAACACAGTCCGTTAGATTGCAACCTTGGAAACATCCAACGATTACTCTCCATCCTCTTCTCTCTTACCAATCTCCCTCTCTCTGCTCCTACCAAAAAGAAAAACCCTAAATCGCCTCTCACAAGTCTCCCTAACCCACCTTCCCATCTAAAACGATGAAGTACGAACCAAACCACTACCCCGTCCCTCAATTCTGACGTTCGCAGGTGCATAGCGCGACCCTTCCCCTCGATTCCGGTGTTTGCAGGCTCGTTTTGTCCTTTTTTTGTTTTTTTTTTTCAAATTTAAGTGATTAATTGCAGCTAATTTCTAGATCTGAATTTTAAACATGTGCTTTTCGTAGATTTTCTTTCTTTTGTGTTGACCCGCTTGTGGAGATTATTAAGGTAACAGGAAAAATTATAGAATCTTTTCTGATTTGTGTTCTTTCAGTTTGATAAATGGTGTTTTTATTTCAACGTCATTGAATTCCGGCCATATGGTTGTTGAGAAAGTTAACTCCTTGCTAGATATCGTTGTTCGAGCTTTTATTGATTTTTTTCTGCTTATTGTTTTTAATCTCTTAGTTATTGTTCAATGCGATTAATTTGTTTATCCGTTTATGAAATTTTGGTACTTTTTAAGTAGTTTGTTTGATTCTTAGCTGATTTTTAGGGTTAAATCACTACTATAAAATACGACTATTGCAACGTTTGAAAAATGTTGCTTTAAGCCATAAAGATGTTGCATAAGGCCAACTGCAACATTTTATGTAGTGTTGCTTTACGTCTCGTTGCATTAGCCAAATGCAACGCTTTAGTTATACTAATGTAACGCTTATAGAAATTGCTGCATTAATTCTAATTGCAACGCTTATTGATTGCAACGTTTTATCAATCATTAGGCAACGTTTTTAAGCTACTTAATTGAAAGCAATAGCAACATTTATACTATCAAATGCAACACTTTTATGCACTTTTTCCATTACAAATACGCAACAATTTTTAATCAAATGCAACACTTGTTGTTCAAATTTGGCGCCACTTTTATGTTAAATGATAGTTACATTTCTGCAACACTTAATGCTCATATGTAACCCTTTCTTTTGAAAAAGAAAAAAAATTAAAAAAAGTCAATTGCTGCATTTTTATAATAATTATCAATAGAACCAAAAGTAATCATCAATTAATCTCAAAGTAGTCATCAATTAATCCAAAAGTGAACCATATTACAAAAAATGTGTGATTCACAAGTTTTTGACCACAAGGCAAAATAATAGTTTCAATATAATCCCACAAAATCAACATAAGCAACAACATTTTTCAAATCTAGAAGTTAATTCCTTAGGACCTAATATTTCTTTGCATGATCACCAAGTCTTTGAACCATCTACAGGAAGGTGCAGCAAAATGAAAAGTGTGTACCTGTCAAAGGAAGCAGAACACATGAGAAAGAGAAAACACTTGTAAAAAATGTCTCCAAACTATTAAATTGAGTAGAAATTTCGGTAGAGTTCCGTTTAAAAAGGGACGACCCGGGAAATACAATTTGGGAATCACGTCCAACTACATATTCACCAGAGATATGTACACTTTGGGAAAAAAGATATTCCCTAAGTAGTCCAAAGGAGAAGAAGGGAACATGACTACTTTAAGTGTAAGAGCATCCAAAAACAACGTATTAAAAACATTTTAAAGATAATATGTACATACCTCGTTTCATAACCATCAACTTAAAAATTCTTTGACCACATCAGATGGTAGCCTTGATATAAGCCTTTGTACTACTACTTGAACCAATGCATCCTTGGATTTCTCAAACTGATCTTTAGCTGAATTTTGCAACTCTGCCATTTTCTTTGCATGTTCTTCTTCAAGCTTGACCTTTTTGCGCTCATAATCAGCTTCAAGTTCCTTTCTCATATCAATTATTTGAGTTTTCTCAGTCTCAACCTCTGCTCTTAATGAGCTCATAACCTCCTCGGGTACTACATATGATGCTTTAGAGGCACTTGCCTTGTTCAAAACTTTGTTGGTAACACCCTTACCATAAAGTCTTCGACGCCCATCATATTCCTTATCCATCACAGCTAAATAAGCGTCCTTTACACCACTTCCATCTTCAGGAGGCTTGTAATTCTTCATAGCTTGCTGTAATTAGAATACTCCAAATTAGAAATAACTTCTTGTGTAAAAAAAATTGAAAAATCATATCCAACAATCTTTATTGCTATATCTTCATATGGATCAACGTAATATCTATTTTCGTCTCTCTTACGAGTGCGCTCAAATACCTCAGCATTTGAAGGTAGCTGCTTATCAGGATGTTCATTTTTTTATAGAAGTACCAATTATAAACATAATTAGATGAATTACCAAAGACTAAATATATCACAAGGAAAAACATTCTAAATTGAAAACTTCTACTTCCCATCTCTTCTCGTATCCTAGCAAAACTCTTTGGACCAACCGTGTGCATGTTTTTTTGATACTTACGTCGATCACGGTTAGAAGAACAACGATCCTAGAATTCAGTAATAGCAAAGCTTTACTTGCAAACCTAAAGTACGAGGAATCATCTAAAATTGAAAACTTAGCATAACAAAACTTCTTGTTCCATAACAGCAATAATTTTTTAAAATCGTCATCTGGAATATGCTTTGGTCGATTTCTCCATCTTGTCTTATTATCTTTATGCTGATAGTAATATTTTTTCTTCAGACGACACTTGTATACCCGCCATGACGCACCAATGGTTTTAACGTCCATTCTTTGCCTTCTTCAGGAACAATGTATTTTGCCTAAAAAAATATTTAAGATGTTACTTATAATATAACTGCAAGTTTTGTGTAATTGAATTGAGTATTTAAAGATGCAGTTAACATACCAGAACATACTCCCAAATCTTGTCTTTGTTAGGCACATAATGCCAAGATTTATGCACCAATGGGGCATGGACATAATCACGAGCAATTGTACCCAAAAATCGTGAGTATTCACCAACCGTGTCTTTTTCTGGTGTATGAGGTCCAATAGGTTGTCCAAACTCATTCAAAATTATGGCTTCACGTTGTTCAAAAGGGCGCATATGGACTTTATGCATCATTGTAGGTCCTCTTCTGATCTCCTCTAGAACATTAATATACACAATCAAGCATGTAACAAAGATAAACCAAAATATCTTGATAATATCACATAGATAATTATACCTCTTATCTCTTGCTCTTCCTTTTCAGATTCATCAGACTCACTTTCGTTTGTTTCCTCTGCATTTTCTTCAAACTCATCCAAACAATCATCATCATCATTGACACCTTCACTTTCACCATTGCTCTGGCCTTCCTCCATTTCAATACCATCTGTAAATTCATACCCATTTACATCTTTAAGATAATATTTACCACTTCTATTAGCATCATTCCTTCCATTTAATTCTAGACACAAAGGATGAAGGTCGAAGTTAACTGCCTAAAGTTGTAAAGCTGAACATATCTTAAATAATTCTCATACTTCCTCCAATTGAAGTTTACTATCTAATGGATAAATATTACCTGAAAGTGCTGCATGACTTGCTTCATTTGATATATGTAAATTAAAACCCGCGGGAGCCGAGCTCTCTTTTGGTGCCTTCTTATGCAATTCTTTATGCGATAGCATATTCTTTAAAACCAACTCGGCCACTGTAGATGCTTGCTTTCTTCCTTGTTCATCACTTTTACCTTGCCCTTTTTTCTTAGACAAAGTTGCATATTTTTTCAACATCATTGACTGCACATATTGATGGGATTTCGCTTTATCATGAGCAACCTGCAATTTTTTTTTTATCATATATAATAATAAACAATGTAGGTACTGAGTATAATGTCAAAAAATCAAATAATAAACAAGTACAATTTCTATAAAAGCTTACCATCTTTCTAGCTTCACTTGCACAAGTTACACTATCTTCCTCATGATCACCTTCGTCAATTTCCAAATCAAGGTCGTAATCTGGATCTTCCTCACTAATAGTAGCCTTAATTGTCTCCTTTCTTTTTTTTCTTCTGACTTTCCACTAAACTTGTCAAAGACTTACGAATGCCTAAAACTCCAGTCTGCAACAATCTTTCTCTGTTTTGCTGAACCCTCATCATTCTCATTTTCTCATATGGATTTATAATTGTCTTCCCTGACTGCTCCTCCTCATTCCTTCTATTTCCCATTTGTAAACTATATAATGGAAAAAAATATTCAGAAACATTGTTATAATTAAGACCTGATCTAGTACGATAAACCTTAATTAAACGCAAAATACAGAGACTTATTCAATCATCATAAAATTATTAAAATCAACTCCTACTAGTTCAAACTGATCCATAAACATGACAGCTAAAAAATAACAATAAAAACATGAACATAAATAAGGCTATCCATCATAGTTCATTAGCATCTTCAAATTCTTCTTCTGCTTCCATCCAATCCCACAAAGTGTCATCATAATCTGAGTCTTCTCGAATCTGCTCGTTGAATCCATGAAGTAGAGTTGCATTTGCATCCAATACTGTAGGTTCTATGTCCTCTCTCGACAGGGCATTATTTTTCATCTCCAACTCTTACAGAGGAACTTAGGTCATGATTATTTAGTTCACACCCGTATGAGTTTCCAACTTCTCCACCATATTCTTCCCCCCATCATAAAAATCCTTTGGAATTGCATTCATAACATAATTCAAACCGGAGATAATAGGATATGGAGCATACCAAACCTGATGCACTTGAGAAGGAAAGACAAAAGAATCATTAACTGAGCAAAACCTATTCATATTAACACAAGGGAGGCCGTAATCATCTTTTTCTACTTGGTACCACTCGCATCGAAACAAAACAACACTGAACTTAGACCAATAGTTCAGTTCAATTATTTCAAATACTGAACCATAATAAGTGACATTTCCTAAAATGGGATTTTTGTCCTTTGAGCTCGCGAAGCTAGGAGTTAATGCTGTCAAAGTAACACTGCTATTTTGAGTCTTGCATCTAGCATCACGTGATTTAGTGTAAAATCTATAGCCATTAACATAGTAGCCTGCATATCTCCTTCTTATGGCACTAGGACCCTTCGCTAACCAGAATATATGATCTGGAACATTGTTCGCGATAGCTTTGTCTTTTAACCAATTAGCAAATTCATGGCTATGGTCTTGTGCTTGAGCCCATTTACTTTTTCTTGGTAAGCAATTAATATAGAGTTCATGTTCTCTGCATCATTACGTCACAAAAAAAATCAAATATATAAAATATGTAAGTAGTAGGAAAAATCTCAAACTTAAGCTTTAAGGGTATCATCTTACTTGATAAACTCGTTAACTTCTTTGCTGTCAGTATTAAATAAGGCGTAGCGATGTGCTTGCTGAATTGATAAAGTATCTAAGGTGAACAACTTGCCTTTTTTCGCATTTCTTCCCTCCTAATGGATGACCGGTAACAATAAAAATGACTCGCACCCAAATTACCTACACTAGAATCGGCTTCAAAGATCATTCGAACCCTCAAATAAATGGTCTTCTCTTTACTCCTCCTAACCTATAAAGAGAGCAAAAGTTTGCACACTCATCTAACCAGTATCCTTGTGCAATGGACCCCTCTGGACGACTTCGATTCCTCACATATGACTTCAGCTTACACATGTATCTTTCTATACTCCACATTGTTCGCCCATGAACAGGACCTCCCGATCTCACCTCATCCACTAGATGAATAGGTAAATGCACCATAATGTCAAAATATGATGGCACAAAAATCTTCTTGAATTCACAAAGTACTTCACTATCTCTCGTTTGCGCTTTCGAAGATCCTTACGTGCAATAACTTTGCTGCATAGCTTTCTAAAAAAGGCACCTAACCTTATTAGTGGAATAGCTACATGCTTAGGCAATGATTTTCTAACAAAGAACCCGAAGTAAATAATGTAATATGATGTGAGCGTCATGACTTTTATAACCAGATAATTTTTCTTTCAGAAGAGCGCACACATCTAGATATGTTAGATGCACAACCATATGGCAATTTAGCTTCCTTTAGGCCTCGACAAAATATGTCTTTTTCCTCAGAAGACATTGAAAAACATGCTTTTTTATAGAAAACATGTTTACCATCAGTAGAAAGTTGAGGATGCAACTCCTTCTTGAAGCCCAACTGTAAAAGATCAAATCTACCTTGTGCATGATCTTTTGATTTTCCTTTGATATCCAACAAAGTTCCAAGCACATTATCACAAATGTTTTTTTCAATGTGCATCACATCAAGATTGTGTCGACATGAATTATGTTGCCAATATGGCAAATCAAATAAAATTGACAACTTCTTCCAATGACAATCAGGGTCATTTCTACGCTTTACTGTTTTCCCAAATGAATTCACAAAATCTGACAACTCAGCATACACTTGGACCCCTGATAACGGCTTTGGTGCATGTCTCTTCTCGACTTTTCTGTTGAAATCCTTCTTATTGCTTCTCCAAGGATGATTTGCAGCTAACCATCTCCGAAAGTCCATATAACATAGCTTCTTACTGTTCTTTAAGGACAAATGAGTAGTTTCATGATTACAATCTGGACATGCAAACTTGCCCTTTGTTTTCCACCCTGACAACATCGAGTATCCAGGAAAGTAGCTAATAGTCCACATTAAGGCAGCATGCAATTGAAATCTTTCATTTTTATATTTATCATGCGTTTCAAGCGCAACATTCCACAAATCTTTCAAATCCTGATCAATTAAAGGCTGCATGTAAACATCAATATTATTTCCAGGAGACTCTAGACCAGGAATCAACAAGGACAAAATTAAAAATTCTTGCTTCATGAACATCCAAGGTGGCAGATTGTAATTGATTAAAATCACCGGCCATGTGCTATGTGCAATACTCATTGTCCGAAAAAGATTAAAACCATCACTAGCCAATCCCAACCTTACATTCCTTGATTCATTTTTAAAATCAGGATACGATAAATCAAACTCCTTCCACGCCAATCCATCGGCAGGATGACGTAAATACTCATCTTCGATACGACCATCATCATGCCATCACATGAATTTGGCAGTCTCAGAACACATAAATAGTCTCTGGAGCCTAGGTTTCAATGGAAAATGCCATAACACCTTAGCGGGAATTCTTGACTTTTTCTTAGAAGCTTTGTTACTTCCGCTTTCTTCTTTTTCATCCCGTTGTTTCCACTTACTCGGTGTGAAAAACATGACATTCTTCAAAGATTTTCAAACTCCTTCCAATACAACATGCAATCGTTTGGGCACGCATATATTTTCTTGTAATTAAGCCCCAAATCCCTCATAATACTTTTAGCTCAATTAAAGTCAATAGGTATCTTAGCCTCAGGAAGTAACTCCCTCAATAATTTGAGGAGATCATCAAATGCCACATTAGAAAGTCCGTGAAGCGTCTTAAGGAGAAAAAGCCTAATAATGAAAGATAGCACAGAGAAGTTCTTACAACCAGGAAACAACTCATGCTTTCCCTCTTCCAGAAGCTTATAAAACTTTTGAGCTTCCTCATTTGGTCCCTCTAAATTTCTTGTCCCTGCTAGTGTATCCCTAAATCGATCATGCAATAATTCATCAACATTATCATGCATGTTAAGGTCTTCTTCATTATTGGCTACATCATTGTAGTTCATGTGTAGTGGTTCCTCTCCATGGAAAGTCCAAACATAATAGTTATCAACAAAACCATCTACTTTTAAATGATCAAATACTTCAATTCTACAATACCAATAACGATTTTTACACCGCCTACATGGACACCTAATTTGACTCCCACGAGCTACTTTAGCAAATCATGCATTGAGAAAATTAATGACACCATTTTCAAACTCATCCAATCGTCTAGGTAAATACATCCAATGCATATCTTCCCCCATTACTGAAATTATTAAACAATAGGCTACCATAAGTTTTTTTTTGGAAACACAAGATGGCAAATAAAAACATTATGTTTAACAAGAATTTAAAAATGTTAAACCCACAATAAACAATAGTAATAACAGTACAGGAAACTTGACATCAGTATTAAAAATTAAAAGCGTAAATTCTAGGGAATAAAATATGAAGTAGTAGCATATACTAGTAGATTATTTTACTCGAAACATAGAAAAAGATTAACCCCACAACCTTAATCTTTCCAAATTAATGTAACCACTTTTTGTTTGATAGCAGGAAAGTAACAACAAAATACAAGCAAAAATAAAGGTCAAAATTTTAAAAAGATAGAAGACTTTGAACGCCATGGTTGAAGTATTAAATCAATATTCACCCAAAATAAAACACCCATCACAAATTTAGCTCTGAACTAAAAATACCCACTATGTTACCGTTGTTGTGTATAGACTATTATATGAGTTGTTTATCACAGTTTGTCAACAAAGCAGCATATTTTATGAGTTTTATGAGTGTTTCTCAAACAGTTTTGCACTGCTGCAGGAAATTCAATGAACTTGAAACTCATATTCTTACATCAATTTACTGCATGCGATTATTAGCAAGAGGAAATTGAGACCAAAGAGAAGAGGTGAAACTAAACCCACAACAATCTCTAAATACTAGGGCTGGCAAAAGTTGACCCAACCCGAGAACCCGACCCGAACCTAATCCGAAATAAGCGGGTTCGGGTTGAAGTTTTCGACCCGTTTAACTAAATGGGTCGACCTGAAAACTAAACGGGCTAGGTCCGGGTTGAAAATTTCAACCCGAAAATAACCCGCTTAACCCGTTTAAATTAATTGTAAAGCCAGACTCACGAAGAGAGAGTGTGTGAGAAAGAGAAAGTGGGAAGAAGAAACTCATAGATTAGCCTAGTTCATATAATTGAAAATGGAAGTCATTGTTGCAGCTTAGAAGAGACATGGAGACTATACAAAAAGACTTAATAAATTATTGATAAAAGTTATTGGAGCTGAATGCCCCCAATTAATTATATATTTTTTTTCTTACATAATTCTCAACATAGAGAACTTGCCCACCTATTCTTGAACCTCGGAAGAAATTTTTAAAAATCAGGTTAAACGGGTCGGGTTCAGGTCAACCTATTTATAAACAGGTCGGGTTCGGGTTGGAATTTCTGACCAGTTTAGGTAAACAAGGTCGGGTTCGGTTTTGGGGGTGCTGACCCGTTTATGTAAACTGGTCGACCTGAATTTAACCCGACCCGACCTGATTGCCAGCCCTACTAAATACCCACAAATAGAATACCAAAAAATTAGAATCGTATTCCTCGTCTCTTATTAGCCAAATTCCAGAATTTCACCTTTAAATGACAATAATAAGATTGAATGTCTATCCATATTTCATAAAAAAAAAACAATGATGAGAATCTCGAAGCAGTTTAGCAAAAATCGCATTGAGGATAACTTAGAACTCCATCTTACCTTCAAGCTTCAGGATTATGAACCAAGATCTAAGCTTTTGCAAACAATTTAGTAGATTTAGCGAGCAAAGTTCCTGATCATGCGATTTTTTTTTAATTTGAGAAGAATTAAAGAAAAGGAAGTAGATGAGGGCGGCTTAGAGATTGGAGCCCTAATACAAGAAAGTACTAGAGAAGAGGGACGGTTCAACTTCCTTTCTCTCTTTGTTGTTTCATATGAGTTTTTAGTTTTATGTTTTTTTTCTTTTTTTATTAACTAGTTGGCGCTAGTATTGAGAGCCCAAAAATGAAATAAAACCCGCCCAAGTTTTTAGCCAAAAAAATCCCGCTTTCCCTAACTCGTGTTTGGAGTATCCATAACAATTTATAAATGTTGCATATAATATAACAATAGGCAACACTTTTTGGAAAAGTGTTACGTATTGGAAATTTGGAATGCAACGCTTCTTAAAAAGTGTTGCTCTATGTAATAATAAGCAACGCTTTGATTAAAAGTGTTGTAATTGATATTATGCTTACTTTAATTGCAACATATAAGAAAAGTGTTGCACCAAAGTTGTTGCATTAAACATGTTTTGTAGTAGTGAATATAGCTTCAATTGCAATTGAGAATATTTTAGTTCAGTTCCCAATTTTATCTATTGTTCATCCGTGCAGTATATTTTTTTGTGTAAATAAGGGGAAAAGGTTTGGTTCTCTTTCACTCATATTCACAATTAGAATTTGTCCCTAAAAAGTATGGATTTAAGTTGCGTTTTTCACACCTGCTGTTTTATCCATCATATAACATGAATAGGTTTTGTGAGTAATGCTTTTGCTTAAGTTATGATCTTAAAGAAATAGAAAGTTTACGTTGATTGGATGTATAAGTGTGGGGATTATGGACTAGCAGTTTGGTGTGCGTGGTTTGTGTCTGCACAAGTGTAAAGTGTAAATTGAATTTAATTAAATAATTAGATGATTCAAGATATTAGACTTATCCTTGAGATTACTTGTGTGAACATATATGTTCGAGCTAGTTTGAGACCTACATGCAAGTGGTTCATGAATTGATAGGCATCTAAGATAACAAAGTTGATATGGAAACAAGGTTCCAAATAAACAAGCGAGTCACACTAGTGGCAAATGACTAGGTTAGCTTCTTCTATTTTTTTAATTTATTCAATTTTTGTGTGTTTTTTTCTTGCCGAATTATATAGGTGTTTATTGTTGATGAAATGAAATGGTTTTTTCTCCGAATTTGCGGGTTGCCTAAACATGGTGAGATGCTTCTATCATGGTTGTTCCCTTGGTGTCCACCGAGCGCATCATATGCAAGCAATAGAGTAGACGAAAGAAGGCTAATTGTCTTTTCCCGAGGTTCTTGATTTTAAGACCGTAAGATTTAGAACCGTATTATTTTACTTACTAGAATTTATTTTATGAAGCTTTGACATTATGCAACTCTTGTATTCTTAAATTTGTATTACTGTTTGTTGATTATATATCTTACGTTAATTAGTTGGCCTTTGCAACACTATTATGATTGTGTTAGATACGTTACATACGTAAATTGAGATGATTGAATTACTAATATTGGTTCATTCGATAGTCATGAAATTTTAAACTCCAATGCAAATACAAAACAAAACTCTTAAGAATGTAAATTGTTGTGTTTGTTGATGGTTGAATTTGGGTCTTGTAATATATCAATTTTGTAAGTTAAGGTTATGTATATTATATAAATTTGGGTCTTGTAATATATCAATTTTGTAAGTTAATGTTATGTATATTATATAAATTTGGGTCTTGTAATATATCAATTTTGTAAGTTAAGGTTATGTATATTACATAAATTTGGGTCTTGTAATATATCAATTTTGTAAGTTAAAGGTTAGTATGAATTTTGTAAATCGAGGTGTTGTGTCAATATTCATTAATGATGTAATAAGATAACTAAGATTAGGTTACAGTTGAAAACAATTTAACACAGTTATCGGTTTTTTTTAGTATGGCTTTGGTTTGATTCAGTTCGGTTTTAAACAGTTTAATACGCTTTTCAATTGATTTCGGTCGGTTTAAATTCGGTTCGGTTCGCTTTAAAACGGTTTCTTAAGCGGTTAATTTCAGGTTCGGTTTGTGTTCGGTTTGTGTTTCGATTCGGTTTCGCTAAGTAAAGTTGCAGTTCATTTTAAGCAGTTGACTTTTGATTATTTCACTTTTCAGTTATGGGTCACTTCGGTTCAGTTTATTCAGTTCAGTTGGCTATCAGTTTACAGTTTACCCACCAGTTTTTAACCAAACTGGCAGCTCTACTCACAACACATATCTTCACTAAACATTAGCCACGCTATTCATCATCTAACACTTATCATCATCACTTACCAACTTAATTTCGCCACATCATCATCTAAGATTCACAAATCTGCAGCTACCCTAAATCATTAGTAGGGATCATCAATCCTCATCAAACGCCCAACATAAAACGCAACACATTATACGACATTACGACCCGAAACACTATTTATTTTTAAGACTTAGTCAATATTTAATTTTCCGAGATCTGTACAAATCAACGACTCCGGACGGTGGTACAATTTCTGAGGGTCAATTAAATTAACCACCTTTATTTGCTTTATTTATTTATTTTTACTATTTTCTTGAAGTTACTAACTAACTATTCATGATGTAGATTGTTAATGTATTCATGCGACTGTAAGTATTGTATATTATACTAACTCCCTGCAATATTTTATTTTCTTATTTTTATTTCTTTTACATGAACATATTATTTTTTATGCCTGATTGCAATATTTATCACTTTGTATTTATTGTTAATCAAGACCTAAAGAATTGTTCTAATATTAATCATATTAATTTGGACAACCTGCTAGGTACCTTGTAAATTGATTGCATAACAACATACCACTAAAAAAATAGTCTTTTTATGTGTTTCCAGAACCAACCTAGACTAATAATTTTTAGGGTGCTTAAAATATTATTTGGTTATTCATTTGCATAAACATTGACATGAATCGATATTTAGTTATTTAGTAGAGGCCAGCAATGGGCAACATGGTTCATGACTGTGTTTGTACCCTCACCCCCAAACTCAATTTTTGGTTCATTTTGACCATTTATGGAGTCTAGACGGGGAAATCTACATTAGATAAGTCCCTAATTTGTCCCTACGATTTCCCATATCCAATTAGGTTTATGAGTCTTCCTTTAGAGACTTGTTGGCGACTTGAAAATAATTTTCAATAAAACCTTTAAATGGGGTTGTCAAATACAAATACGCGCTCATCCCGCGTAGGCGAAATAAAAACACGCCTACACATATGGTATAATTCTATGTGGTATAATTTTTTTCAGGTAAGATGAAGGGGGACTCACTTAAGGAGGGTTAATGGAAATTTCTCAAATGAGTCACATGAGCTTTGATCCCTAAATTTCAGGGTACGAGGTAGTTCTATGTGGTATACTAAACTTAGAGAAAGAAAAACAAATAATCACGATTATACATTTTTGAAAAAAAAGAGAAAGTTTCTAGGTAAATAATGCATATCACCATGGCAATTTTGTAATTTTTTTAAAAAAAGAAAAATTACTACCTAAAACACCTTTTTTCAGGTAATTCCTAAATACCCGTATTTCCCAGAATTACATAAAATACCTGAATCTGATATGTTACTATTCACATATTAATGTGAGCCTGTATTTAGGACAACCTCATGAACTTAAAAACTAGTTAGAGGGGAAAGGTAAGGAGAATCTCTACTCGCTCCCAAATACCGCGATTGGGATCATTCGACCTTGTGACCTTAAAGGTCGAAGGTGAATCCCCCAACCAATTACACCAAACAAACTTGGTAAATTCTTATACTTATCCTAATTAAAACTTATCAATTATAAAAACTAACAAATTATTTTTTTTGGTTTTCCTATTTATGTTATGAGTTTTTAGAAAAAGAAATAACTAATTGAAGCTGGTATATTTTGGAGTTTTTTTGTACCAATGTCAAATGTGAAAAGACTCCCCATTTTAGGATTATTTATATGGATTTTTTGTCCTTAAGTGCCTTTATTTGGAATTTTTTTGTGAAAAACAGCCTTATAATTTTTTTTGCACAAAACTGCCACTAAAGTTACTTACGGTTGTTGACAAGTGCCAAATAAAATTTTCAAGCGTTGACCAAACTTTTCAGACAACTTAAAATCACGTGCCCAAAGACGTGTTCTTTATTTTTGTGTTTTTGGAAGCCTAGTTCTTCCACTTCCCTCATATCTCACACACTCTCTCTTCTCTCTCCCCCTAATTTTCGAATTAAAATCCTTGATTCTTCCCTCCCAACAACGAATTCAATTCATTCCCCCTCCTCTTATAATTTTTCGAATTTAGTGTTTAGGTCTGTGTACCTTGTTTACTCATCCATTTTGTAGGGTTTTTTATTTTCTCTTTGTTTTGGATTGTTGTTTTTTTTGTGGTTAATTCTAAAGAATTATTCTTTGATGGAGGTTTTTTTTTTAATTTGGTGCAGAATATGTTTAGTGGGAGCGAAATTCATGGAGTTATTGAACCACGAACTGGAATGTGCTACTGTGGAATCAAAGTTGGTGAATTTGTATCTTGGATTGAGAAGAACCCTGGAAGGTTGATATCTTGATGTGGTGTTATTGAAGCTTCACATTTTGCAACATCATTTTGCAACATCATTTTGCAACATCAAATGATTTAAACAAAATAAAAGACACACACTACCTAAACAAAACATACATAACACTGATGTCAAAAGTTACAGTACTTGCACAATAAAGAGGAGGTTTCAAAACACACACTACCTAAACACTAGCCAAGCAAGGCAGATCAAAGTGCAAAGAAAACATACTTCATCCTACTTGCCTACAAAGGCAAATTAAAGTACAAAAAAGCTAAAACAAGGAAGTTTGTGACAATAACATCCTTTTACATGATCAAACTAGTGTATGATTGATTGAGATGCAGCTTGATTGGGATGCTTGACTTTGCTGAGGTGGTTGAGAGTTAGGAACACTTGAGTCTTCCTCTTCCTATTCTTCCTCTTTTCTTGATTTTGTGTCACTGGGTCAGTGGATTTTGGCCTTCCTCCTTTGGGATTTGTTGGTTTAGCTTGTGTTGGCTGCTTGCACTTGGTCTTGTTATGGTCTACACAATCACAGTTTGAGCACTTGTTTTTCTTCACTTCCCTTGCCACCTTCCCCTCTCCGGGCTCTTTTCTCCTTTTTTTGAGACTTGGCCTGCCAGGCATAATTCTGATGGGTGGAGGACTAAACTCAAGTTCATGTGCTTTCTCCCATTGATTCTGCCCAGGCATAGGATGGAAAGCAGGTGCATAAGTTGCCCTATATGCATCCACATGATAGACCTCATGGATGTAATCTTCATAATTTAATCTTTTCTTCTCTATGCATGCCAAAGCATGACAACATGAAATTCCTAACAAATTCCACCTATAACACCCACAGTTCCACTTCTGTAAATCAGCCACAAAAGTCTCTCCCTCATAGTCCACCTCAAACTCCCACACATCAGCCTGATTCACATCACAATTCCTAACATATTCTTTGTGTTTCTCAACCATCTTCACCACTGAAGGCATTATAACACCCTGAAACTTTTTAAGCCCCTCCCTTTTTTGACAACATCTTTTCATAACCTATTTTCTTATCCACTCCATCATTGTCAACATAGATTTTTCCCTAGCTTCTCTAATCACACTGTTGAAACTCTCACAACAGTTGTTAAGGAGCATACCTGATTTACTTTTCATAGAAAAAGCATGCCTGGACCAACTAGATGTAGGGATTGCATTCAAGTACTTGAAAGCATCCTCATTCAACAGTTTGATGGATTCCATAGCCTCATTGAACTTATTCTGCAACAAAAGGAATGATCTAGTTATAACAAACACACAGCAACAAAGCAAATTATAAAAAAAAAAACAGGAGAGAGAATAAACATTTTACCTTTGTTGATGCCCTAGCTGCTTTCCAAAATTCTTGCCTGTATATCTCACCAGCAAATTGCCTCTTGAAGTTGGCCCAAATATGTCTGCAACAGAACCTAGTCTCAGCATTTGGGACAACATCCTTGAAGGCATCAAGCAAACCCTACAACACACAACAAACCATATTAGAAAGCATAAAATAGGGATATAAAGGAGGGTATAAAACACACAACAACATAACTAAGGATTGGTTACCTTCTGCCTATCACTCATGTAGGTGACAGATTCTTCCATTTTAAGCATAAAGGTGATTGCATCTGCTACACTTGCAAGATCTTTGATCACTAACTCTAAGAACTATGTCCAAGACTCTGTGTTCACAACCTCCACAATGGCCCAGGCAACAGGATAAATATTATTGTTGCCATCCTTACCAACTACAATGAGTAATATGCCACGATATGGGCCCCTCAGATGGCAACCATCAACCCCCAAAATAGGCCTACAACCTGCCATGAAGCCTTCCTTGCATGGTTGTAGGCAAATATACATTCTTTGAAACAGGGGTGAGGGCCTATCAACGGATTCAACCTTCACAAATGCATTGATGCCTTCATTATATTTCCTAATTGTTGCTACATAGTCCCACACTCTCTTGTATTGCTTTGCTTTACTGCATCTCCATATATCATGTAAAATGCCCTTTGCCTTGTATAATAACACTTATGATACTACACTTCAACTCCAAGATACCTCCCGCATTTCAAAGATACATGCCGATAACTTCCATGTAGGGTTGTCCCTCCAGTCATCCAAATACCTCTCAAAGAAGGTACTCGAGGTGACCTTTGTGTTATGAGTTTGAAAACCGCAAGAATGTTTCAGGTTCATTGTTCTAATTTGGACACAATTCTTAAACACTAGCTGCTTACAGTGAACTCTAAACCCACATTTAGTTGACTTACAAGTACATTCAACAAATCCACCATTTTTCCATTCACACTCACACCTCTTCTTGCAATATGCAATCTCCTCACTCCATTATGTGTAAAGTAAAAGGCATAGCCCTCTTGTATAGCATGCCATCGTAATGCTTTTCTAAATATCCTATGGGAGGGGAATTTTATGCCAAGAAAGAGTTAAATTTTACCTTTGAAGTCAACCTGAGGATTGAACAACTTGTAACCATCATCCTCCTCATCATCAGATTTCTTAGGGCTGTGCAGCTCTTCCTCCGAGTCATCTAAAATATCATCATCATCTACAATGATGTCATCTTCTAAAGCCTCTGAATTACCCTCTAATACTTCCAAAGATCTCCTTGTGTTAATTAATCCTATACCACCGAAGCTTCTAGTCACTCTCTCAGTGATATCTGCATCAACATTCTCAGCAAAGAGGTCATCATCATCCTTGTCCTCAAAGTCTGCATCACTCAACTCAACATCACTGTCATCTTCATCACTGTCCTCATCAGATGAAGCTATGTCAGAGAGTATTGGTTCCACTCTCTGCCTATGAGGTCTGGTTGAAGTTTCAGGTGAGGTAGAGTGTGTTTGAGCTGCTGAAGTTGTAGTGTTTTGGGTTTTAGATCTGGTTTGTGTACTATTTTTGTTGACAAAGGATTTTGGACCAGTTTGGGGTGTTTTTTGTGACTTTTTGTTCTTTTTGGAGGCATCTTTCTTATTTAGTTGCAACCCTAGATTGTTAGTGGGCCCCTGCTAGTGCTAGCTGACTCAACATTATTGTTCCTTAAGTTGGAATCTACCCCCACACCTCTCTCCTCATGGACCACATATAAGTGGTAATAGCCATCACATTATGGAGATTCAAGAAATTCAAGCAAGGTCAAGACTATACCCATGGCTCCTAAACCAAATCCTACCCGGTTCACTTGTAACCTAAATCTTTGACCCACCCAACCACCTCAAAATAACACACTTCTAACTCTCCCATATGCAAACTCATCGCCCCCCCCTTCATAAGTTGTCTTCCACCTCTTAGTCACAAAATTACCCCCATGATACAATCTAACATTGATAGGATCCATGCAAATATAAACTGGAAAATATGTGGTGTCCCTACCGTTGAACCTGAATCATGAACAATTGCAACACAAAATCAACACACAACACCAACAATTACCATAGTAGCTCAGTGAACTAAACCACACACAATTTGCACAATTACAGGGCATACAAATAGACATGAATGATAAAAACAGGATCTTTCAAACCAAAAATAAACAAAAAAAAATTCTGGAACTGTACCTTGATTTTGAACCACTCTATAGCTTGTTCTTCTCTTTGGCCCCATTGAAACGTGAATTGCGATGTTCCCTGATTTTGTGTACCAAATTTACGTAAGAGAGAAGGAAGGAGAAGTAAAATTCTGGAAAAAAAAAGTGGCAAAGTGACATTGAAAGCTTACCCATCTTTTCGAATGTTGTTGAGAAGCAAATTAATTCACTTTAATGATGCTACTGTTCACGAATTGATTGCAGCTTGCAGTGAATTGAATTCGTTGTTGGGAGGGAAGAATTAGGGATTTCAATTCGAAAATTAGGAGGAGAGAGAAGAGAGAGTGTGAGATATGAGGGAATTGGAAGAACTAAGCTTTCCAAAAACGCAAAAATAAAGAACACGTGCTGGGCACGTGATTTTAAGTTGCCTGAAAAGTTTGGTCAACGCCTGAAAATTTTATTTGGCACTTGTCAACAATCGGAAGTAACTTTAATGACAGTTTTGTGCAAAAAAAAATTATAAGGTAGTTTTTTCATAAAAAAAGTTCCAAATAAAGGCATTTATGAACAAAAAAATCCTATTTATATTTTGCTAATTTTGTCGTCTTTTGCTTCTCGACCTTCTTCTTTCTTCCTTGTTTTTGTAATGGACTTAGCGATCCTCAGAGACTGGTTCGACCGAGTTGACTCAGCCCGAACTGGAAACATCACTGCATTACAGCTCAAGGTTCTTCCTTTTTTCTTTTATTTTTTTTTTGCTAAGACTTCCGCTGTTATTATTAACACTAAATGTGTATTACTTTTTATAATTTTATTTAATTATCGGTTTTAATGTTAATTATTCAGAATGCACTTGCTGTCGGAAACCTCGATCTCCCACTTTCTGTTGTTCAGCAAATGATCAGGTTTTTCCCTGTTCTCTTAAAAAAAATATATATTTTGGTAAATGCCCAATTATGTTCTACTGTCAAATTTGAATTTCTAGAAAAGACCCAATTTTTCTTTGTGGGTTTTTTATTTTCAGGATGTATGATTTTGATAAGAATGGAACAATGAGCTTTGAAGGTAATAACTCTTTTGGTGTGGATAAAAATTATGCTTGTATATGCATAAAGTTACAAAATTTTATATACTTTGATGATGATCATGAAGAGTTATGTAACTATATTATATTCTGATGTGAACAAATTGATGTAATTGCAGAATTTGTTGCCCTCAATCAATTTCTTTTAAAGGTTAGTATTTTCTGATATGATGATACATTAGTCATGTAACGTATTCACTAGGTGCTGAATGTATTGACCCCCTAGCTGGAAGAAAATTAGAAAACATGACATTTCTGTACCCTCCCTCGATTATGATATTAGTTACGAATTACGACTCACGATTGATCAGTTTTGTTCTTACTTGTGTTGTAAATTTGCAGATTCAACAAGCTTTCACGGATTTAGAAAGGTAGTTGAACTGTTACATTGTTATCCTTTAAGATTGTATTTTGATAGGATCATTGCTTGAGTGTTATCTGAATGACCGGAGAAGTGGCTAGTTATGGTTTCGTGATCATTTAGCTCAATACAGCTTTATATATATATTTTTCGAGTTTCCTATACTATAATCCTAAGACTTATAAACTATTTTTCGATTGAGTTTCTTTCTAAGAGTTGGCCTTGGGAACTTGTGATTGCCATTATTCGATTTACGTTTTTATTTTAGCATTTCAAATGGTGTGTTATAAATTGGAGCTATTTGAGCTCATCGATACTATGTTCACCTTTTAGCTTTCTTTGGATGATTGACGTATATGTGTAAGACCATTCTATGGGGATTAGGCAAGAGGGTGTTGTGGGCATCTTGAACCCTTCCATACCCTTTCTTTTGCTTTCCATGATTTCTTATTAGTCATCATCTTAGATTACCAGCGGTATTGATATATCTTGCTGAGCTTTAATATTTTTTGTGTTTATTCAGGCCGTTGCATCCATTCCTTCCTTTTTTAAACCATAAATATGTGTCATGCTAGGACTTGTAGCTGTTATTAACTGTTAATTGATCAAATGTGATCAATTATATGAACAATTGTCAATAACAAAAGAGAAGAAAAGTATGTTATTGAGAGGAAATGAAGTTTACAACCCGAATGAATTGTATTAACTACAACAGAGAGAGAAAGCTATATATATATACAAACTAGGACTGATCTAAGAGATAAGGTGCCGAGAGAAGGCACTCGTACAACTTACTATCTTAACACGTGATCGAGCTTAGCTCATTTATCTTCAATACCCCCCTCAAGCTAGGGAGGAGAGAACCATCGAGAGGAGAGCATGCCTAGCTTGGAAAGAAGATGTTGAAATTGTGCGAAGGTAGCACCTTGGTGAAAACATCGCCTATCTCGCTTATCGGTAGGCATGTATTTAACATCAAGCAAACCTTCAATGATTTTGTCACGAGTGAAATGACAATCAATTTCGATATGTTTGGTCCTTTCATGAAAGACCTGGATTATGTGTTATATGCAAAGCACTACGATTATCACAATAGAGTGTAACGGGTTTGAGTTGAGTGACACCAATTTCTTCAAGGAGCCAAACAAGCCACCTGAACTTCGAGGCGGCATTAGACATAGCCCTATATTCGGCTTTCGGAGATGATTTTGATACTGTGGTTTGTTTTTTACTCTTCCAGACTAATAGGGGAAGAACCAAGGAGAAGGACATATCCCGAAATAGACCTTCTAGTGTTGGGACAGGACCCCCAATCACTATCAGCATAGGCTTGCAATGTGAGTTTATTTGTAGCTTGCATTAGAATTCCTTGTCCTTGTGTAGAAGCAACATATTTCAGAACATGAACTAGAGCATTGTAATGAGGAATTCTTGGGGAATGCATGAACTGGCTCAACGTGTGAACTGTATAACTTAAATCAGGCCTGGTGTTGGTAAGAAAATTTAACTTACCAACCACACTTCTGAAGTATTCTGGATCATGAAATAATTCACCTTCATCAGCAAGCAATTTCAAGTTGAGGGGAAGCGGAGTAGCAACAGGCTTAGAGGGAGGAAGAGCAGCAAACTTAAGAAGTTCTTTGGTGAACTTATGTTGTGTGAGGGTAATGCCAGCAGAAGGGTACCCAACTTCAATACCAAGAAAGAAATGTAATCTGCCCAAGTCTTTAATACTGAAAACCTTGTCCAAATGAGCTTTAAGTGACTGAATGGACAAAGAATCGATTTCTGTGATGATTATATCATCAACATAAACAATACGATAGTTAACTTCTCACAGATTTCTTGATAAAAGAGAATAATCATGTTTTGATTGAACAAAACCCTGATGTGTAAGCTCACAAACAAGCTTGGCAAACCATTGCCTTGATGCTTGTTTTAATCCATATAAGGATTTTTTCAGTTTACAAACATGATTGAGAGGATTGTGAACCCCTTCTGGCATCTTCATGTACACTTCTTCATGGAGGTCCCCATGAAGAAATGCATTATTAACATCAAGTTGAAAAATATCCCACCCTTTTGAAGCTGCAATGGCAATAATACTCCTGACAGTGGCCATCTTGACTACAGGGGAAAAAGTTTCCTGGTAGTCAATGCCATGCTTTTGTGTGAAGCCTTTAGCCACTAATCTGGCCTTATACCTCTCCAAAGTACCATCTGATTTCAGTTTCACCTTGTAGACCCATTTACACCCAATGGCTTTTTTTTCTTGGGGAAGAGGAACAACATCCCATGTGTCGTTAGCATTAATAGCCTGTAATTCCTTACCCATAGCATCAAGCCAATGCTGGTCAGTAGAAGCAGCTTTATAAGACTGAGGTTCTGTATATTGAGAAATAGAGGAGACAAGAGATTTGTGAGATGAAGAAAGGGAGTCAAATTGGACTAAGTTACACCAATGTTGACTGAGAGAGGCTGTTTTTGTGGTAGGTAGTGTAAATTGAAAATCATGAAGATGAGAAGGAATTTTAGTAGGTCTAGTGGATCTCCTAAGAGAGGGAGATGACGGAGAAGAAGGGAGTGGTGTAGGGTGAGAATTGAAAGGAAGAGGAGAAGATTGAGATGAAGAAGTAGAATCTGGTGTAATAGAAGTATTAGAAGGTGGGGAGAAAATGTCAGGAACATCATAAGTGAAGAAAGGGGAAAGAGATGTAGAGGCAGGAATGAAGAATGGAATGGGAGAAGATGAAGATGGATTAGAGAGATGAAATGGGAAATGCTTCTCATGAAATACAACATCTCTGCTGATTTGTATTTTCATGGTATGAAGATTTAAAAGTTTGTAGGCTTTTTGATGTGGTGGATAACCTAGAAAAACACAAGGTTGTGCTCTAGGATCAAATTTAGAACGGTTTTGTTTAAGTGTAGAAGCATAGCATAAGCAGCCAAACGCTCTTAAGTGCTCTAGATCAAGTGGAAAGCCAAACAATTTAGAGAAAGGAGTAGTATTTTGCAATGACTGTAATGGCAGTCTATTAATGATGTGAGCAGCAGCCAAAATTGATTCTCCCCAATAAGGAGGAAGTTTAGCTTGAAAGAACAAGAATCTAGCAATTTCAAGAAGATGTCTGTGCTTTCTCTCCACAACACCATTTTGTTGTGGAGTGTCAGGACAACTCTTCTGACAAAAATTTCCTTTGGAAGAATAAAAATCCAATATAGCTCCTTCGGTGAGCTCTTTTGCATTATCGATCTCGACAAAGAAGAACATGAGTATTGAATTGAGTAGCAGCATAAGTAACAAAATCTTGTAACACTTTTACTGCATCAGATTTGTACTTAAGAAAATGAATCCAAGTACATCTTGTAAAGTCATCCACAATAGTAAGAAACATCTTACAACCAGAGTGAGTGGGAGTTTTGTAAGGACCCCATGTATCTACATGAATCAAATCAAAAGGTTTAAGACTTTTTATTGAACTATGTGGAAATGGTAACCTAGTTTGTTTGGCTGCTGGACAAAGTTGACATATACACTCAGAAATGTGACTAAGATCAAGTTCAGGTTTTATCAAACGAAGTTGTTTGAAGGGTATGTGTCCTAGCCTCAAGTGCCATAACTTGGCTAGATTATTACATGAAGAAATCAAACTAGCATTAGCAACATAGGTAGTATCATTAGCAGCATGAGCAGCATGAGAGGTGACAGCAGATTCAGTTGCAGATGAGGAATAAGACTCAGTGCAATAAAGTCCTTGCTTCAGTCTACCAAGAACATGTGGATGGGTCAGCTGAGGCCCCTGAATCAAACAAGAATCAGCACTGATTTTGACTTCACAATTCATATCTAAGCATAGCTTGTGAAGAGATACCAGATTAAACTGAAAACCAGGTACATGAAGAACGTCTTTCAAAATAATATGTTCATTTAATGGAACATTTCCTATATGAGCAATAGGAACTTTGCTCCCATCTGGGATGGTAATGGTGGCAGCAGCATCATCAAAAAGTGCATAGGATATAAAGGAAGACAGATCATGGCATATATGATCTGTAGCACCACTATCAAGTATCCAGTGTGTATTAAAACTGGAGAAAAGACATAGTTTACCTGCTAAAAAGGCATTAGCAGCATGCTTTGGAACATTGTCTGACTGTTCTGCACTAGATGATGATGCATTGCTGTGTTTGCTTAAAAGATGCATCAATTGCTTGTATTGATCAGCAGTAAGAGAATTATTGTCATCATTGACAGACTTGTATTTATCAGTATAGTCAGAAGAAAAATCATCATCATCATCACAGGTTTGAACCATATTTGCAGCCCTTTTCTCTTTATTCCATGTGGATGGAAAACCATGCAATTTATAACATCTGTCTACTCCATGACCAGAAGTTTTGCAATATTCACAAAACCATGTAGTAGACTTCTTGTTTCCAGAGAATGACTTCTGATTACTTCCAGAATAAGCACCAGATGGAGGTTTGTAAGACTGAGAACTAGAAGAGCCAGATGACTTGAACCTATCTTGGAACCTTTTTCTATCAAAAACAAAAGCAAGAGACTCTTGTGGCACAGAACTGGTGTTTTCCCTATGTTTTTCTTCTTGCATACAAATTCTGTATGCTGTAGTGATAGTAGGCAAAGGCTCCATCATAAGAACATTAGTTCTCACCATACAGAAATCATCATTCAATTTCATCAAAAACTTCATCAATCTTTTGCTTTGCTGAGACTTCAATAACTTTTGAGTTATATCACAAGAACAGTTTGTGCAACTACAAACAGGTATAGGATCAATGCTATCCATTTCATCCCATATAGCTTTGATCTTGGTGAAAAACACAGAGAGAGGTTCATTTTTCTCTTGACGCAACTCGGATAAGGACTCCTCCAAAGAGAACTGTTGTGAAGCAGAAGTATGACCGTACCTCTCTTCAAGATCTTTCCAAAGATCTTTTGCAGTTTTACAAAACCACACACTCTTTGCAATATTCTTGTCAAGAGAAAACAACAACCAGCCTAACACTAAATCATTACATCTCAGCCAGGCTTTGTATGTCTCAGCAGTACTTTCAGGACATTTCAACGATCCATCAATAAAACCTATCTTATTTCGTGAAGATAAAGCTAGCATAATAGATCTTTTCCAGTCATTGTAGCCATTTCCATCAAACAATTCATGAACAAGTTTTGTGTTGCTATTATCAGCAGGATGAATGTAGTATACACTACCAAGGACAACAGTAGGATCAACAGCAGGAGTAGTAGTAGATGTAGTCATGTTGAAATTTAGACTCAAGAAATACAGATTCAATCAACAATAGATTTCAGATGAAACCTCAAGAAAACTCGATCAATTTCAGAATAAAATCTCAATTGATTTTACTTCCAGATGAAGTAGAACAAGAATCTCAGCGAATTCTTCAAGAAAATTAATTTCCAGATGAAGTTTAAACAAGAATTTCAACAAATTCTTCAAGAAAATTAACTTCCAAATGAAGTTAAACAAGAATTTCAAGAATGAATTCAGAAAACTCACAGAATCGCTCAATTTCAACTCTAAGAAATAGCGATGAATTAGAAGAAATTAGAAGATATTACCAGAAAAAAAAAATTCGCGGAATTTTACTCACAGAATCGCACAATTAAGCTCTGGTACCATGTTAATTGATCAAATGTGATCAATTATATGAACAATTGTCAATAACAAAAGAGAAGAAAAGTATCTTATTGAGAGGAAATGAAGTTTACAACCTGAATGAATTGTATTAACTACAACAGGAGAGAGAAAGCTATATATATATACAAACTAGGACTGATCTAAGAGATAAGGTGCCAGCAAGGCACTGTACAACTTACTATCTTAACACGTGACTGAGCTTAGCTCATTTATCTTCAATATTAACTGCAGTCCTGTCTTGTCATTAGTTCTAAGCATCACTTATCCTTTCTCAGACTCGTTTGTCCTCTTTCTTACAAAAGAAGAATGACAAGCTAACAAGGTATAGAGGGGAATATATGTAAAAAGGTCCAATGAGAGTTTGCTTGTAGCTTGTGGTCTTCCGCATCAAAAAGAAATTGCTATAGGCTACCTATATGTCTCTGAATTGAAGGCGCATGTAGTCATGTACATGTTAAGGATTGCCCATTATCATTCAGGCAGGACCGCTCAAGGATATTAGCATGAAAGTATAGCGTGACTAATATTGTTCTTTGAATAATATTGTGTCCATTCTGTTTGTTCCCATTTCTTTGTTTATTTCTCCTCCAGTTTTATTTCACAAGTGCTTTCTTTCTTTTATCTGTTGGATCTTAGTGAACCAGTGATGAATTTCTTTTGTATCATCTTGCCGTTTCCTATTATTTCCTTATCTGTATATTGGGATCTCCAGATCTTGTGACACATACCTAAGCAGTCTTCTTCTGATCAAATGTTTATCACAGGGAACGTGGATTTCTTCTCCATGACGAGGTTAATGAGGTATCTGTCGAATCATTTCAGATAGTTGTCAGTCCTAGTGAGGATTAATTTTGGTTCTATGCTTAGTTGTTGCTTGAATTGTTTTTCTCCAGGCACTAGTGAAGCTTGGATTCTCACTTGATTCACCAGCCTTTTACACAGCATGTGAGGTAATGCTTTTGTTTCATCTTATCTTATTGTTGAGATGTGCAGGAGACAAGGTCCATGACCATGCTTCCTTCTCTTTTTCTTTTTCTGGCAAATGTAGATCATGTTCTTTCACTTATTGTAAAAAATTTTTCTGGCTAAATTTCAAACTATATATGGCATGTGTTTCTGTATGTAGCTGTAATAGCCTTTTGGGATGGTCACCTGACAGGACCAACCATGTCAAGCTAGCTTGAAAGGCCTCATAGCTACTTCTCCTAAGAAGCTATGAGCTAACTCATCTTTTGGCCAAACCATGCCTAAAGATCTGATTTCTCTCTCAGTATATTAACATACAAATGAAATTTAGGACAGCCCTTAGGCTTCCTTAACAAGCAGTCCTCAAATATCACTGATCTAAAGAGCTGTAGCTTTTCGCGCAAAAATTGTGCATAGAAGTGGGCATTATATGTAAAGCAGTCTCTTTTAAGCCCAGGTTGAACAAGATTTGCGTGACTCAGACTTGCAGAATCACCTTATTACCTTTAGCTCTGTTTCATGTGACTTCCATTCAAACTTGATTTTTTGTAATCATTTGCTTTGTTTTAATAAATACAAAAAGATTTCCACCCCTGTGAGACATCTTCTTCGTCTTCGAGAGGTATTTTTTCTTTTCTGATGATATCCCCCATTAAATACACAATCTCGTCTTTCAAGTTTAATCATGATATGGCTCTCCTGGAAATTGATTGTCAGATATCTGCATCTTCACTGTGACATTATGTCTCTCTTTCAACTTTCTCAGAGCTTTGATCAAAAGAAAAATGGGAAGTTCCAGTTGGATGGTTTCATATCTTTGTGCGTATTTCTACAATCTGCTCGGTAAGTGTTGACTTTGCATGCAAGTCTCTCCGGTGCTTAACTTCTTGGATATTTACTTGTGGTTCCCTTGAATTGATATATGGCTTATTGAACATAAGAAATAAATTTTCTTCACTAAGAATATAATAACTGATTATATATGTTCTTTCGGAATTTCAGCAATCTTTTCAACTCCTTTGATACGAGTAAGCAAGGCAGAGTGACTCTTGATCTGAACCAATTTATTTACTGTAGTGAGTATTCTAATTTTGATCTCTGTCTTTCATATATTTTGTTTGAAGTAGAATGTCATCATTTTAGTTCTATTTTTGTTTCGTATCAACCCACAGTTGGGTAGTTGAAACATATGGGAACTAAGAGTCGGTAGAGTATCGAACAATGACAAGCTAACAAGGTATAGAGGGGAATATCTGTACAAAGGTCCAATGAGAGTTTGCTTGTAGCTGAAACTTGCCTTATCACTACTTTTTTGATCTAATAAGAGGGAGAGAGAAATCTGATGTGGAAAAATAAGAATCCCAACTGGATTACAAGGTAACATATGTTAAAAGTTTATGTATTCTAAGGTCATGTTACGAAATTATATAGCTTCTTCTAGGCTGTGTTTTGTTTGTATAAGAGAAAAGATGGTGATAGGCTTAAAATGGTTTCCCCTTCATTTCCTTCTCTCCCTGCATCAAATATTTTTAGCAGGGAACCAAGCAATAAGATGAAGATTATAAGCAAACGTCTGTTGAAATATATTTGCCACTTTTCAGATATCAAAAGTCTGTTTAAAAAACTTAGTTCTGAAGAAAACATATTTATGTCGATCATTGAAGTGTTTGATTTCATGTCAAGTAATCCGAATTGTTCAACTTAATCATTTCATCTTTCTCCTTTTGACAGCTGCAAATTGTAGAATATGAGATTTTAATCAGATACCTTAGCTCAGTGCAGCAGTGCTTGCCCTGAAAGATCATGGAGAAGGTATTAAATTCTATAGCTAATGTACATCAAACCAGCAGCAACTAAATGTGATGTTATAGTGTAATTTAGAAATGGGACAGATGATTTAGTTTGTTGTATCAATAGTTTTCAATCATCTTGTATCAATATCAATAGTTGCCTGCATTATTGTAAGCTTGATACTTCTCCCTTTTATCATTTATGTACATCAAATCAGCAACAATTGAATGTGATATCGAGTGGACCACAAGCCATATATTCGCATCTCCGACCATATAACGCGTATATACTTCTGACTTGGCTGTTGGCAGATCCCAATATTACCACGTCCTAATGTTTTAAACAAGTTCTTTTTTGTCCGGGTAATGTCCTAGGTTGTTTTACGCATATGAATTATGTTTGGGTCCTTATTACTTCTCCCGTTCTCTTTTAGTTATAACATTTTTTTATTATGTTTCCTATTTTGAATTTTCTTTCTCTCCGTCTTTTTCCTCTTCACATGGGTTCCCTTTTTACCTCTCTTTATCTCTCTCCTCATCTGAATTAATGTGCATCTCTTCTTGTTGCAATTAAAATAGAACAGATGCTTCCTAAACAAAACAGAGGATTTTTGAAGAAGAAAATCGGTAAGATTGTGTTGGATTAATAGACAAGTCTTCAATAATAATGTTTAAGGCCTTGAGTTCAAGACTTGCAATGATAATTTTTTTTAACGAATGATAATTTAACGAATGATAATGGTTATGAATGTTGTTGAATGAAGGTGATATTTGATACTTTTTATTCGGGTAATTAAAAAAGGTTATATGTTTCACTTCAAAAAAAAAAAAGGTTATATGTAAGTCTATTATTAATTAGCTTATAATGAAAATTTAGTTAATCTTATTAACATTCATGTTGGATTAATTACCTTATAGGATCAAGTACAACTTTAAAAGGCGTGTCTGACAACGTATACACGCGACGTGACACCTCTCTTACTCTACTAGAAGTGTCCAATGCATGTGTACATATGTCATGTCAACCAACAAAAGTAAATTGATTTGCAACAAGATTTGAACCCGTGACATCTTCCTATTATACATAGCACAATAACCATCTCAACCAACTTTTAATCATGCTTTAAATGTCTACATTATTATATTTGTACCTTTTAAATGTTGAGTTTTCTTTATTATATTTTAATGCGAATGGAAAAAAAATACATATTAATTTCGGGAAAAATATACCACCCGGGGCAACACCAGGGCCTCAAATACTAGTTAATATCGAATAACTAGGAATGAGTTAGTGCTCCTTAGAGTCCCGCAACTACAAAACTCCTCAGTACTCACATTTTAGACATTTGTAGCTAGCGAAATAATGGGATGGGAAATGTGGTCGGCCAAACACTTGATTAAGGAGAAAAGGAAAAGCATTATGACTTAATGAGTATTTATGTAGTATGATAGATGAATATATATGATAATTAATGTCGAGTTTAAGAAAAGAAAATAAGAGTTTGGTCACTTGCAAATTTAAAGAAGATGTTCGTTATCGTTTTTGTTTTGTTTTTGAAAACAAAAACAAAAACAAAATTTAGTGCGATTTTAAAACGTTTTAATAAGTTTGCCAATTTTTTATCCATTATAGGCATATATCGTATGACTTTTAAATACAAAACCAAAACGAAACCGCAACAAGGGCCGACTGGTTTTGTTTTGTTTTTTTTTTAAAATCATATGATATGTGTCAAAAATAAAAAAGTCAAATTATTAGAAACATGATAATCGCAACTAAAAGTGAAACCACTTCACGATTTTTGTTTTTGTTTAAAAAAAAAAAAAAACTAAAAACAAAAAACGATAACGAACGAGCCCTAAGGGAGTTTCGTTATCGTTTTGTTTCCGAGTTTTGTGTTTTGAAAACCAAAAACAAAAATATGGAAAAAATTTAAAAGATTTTTTTTTTTTCCAAAATTGACCTTTGGTATGGTATGACTAATTCTATGTTTATTATACCCCTTATATCATATAACTTTTATTATTCATAAAACCAAAAATTGGGAACTTACAGTGATGTCGAACGGGCTATAAAATAGTTGTTTTTCTTTCTTCTAATGTAATATGTGGCAACTCATATGTACGCAGCAAACAATAAGTTATCAGTATAGTTTATAAGAGACAAAAACAATAGATTAAATAAAGTGGATGTGAGAATGCAATACTAGTCCCAGGCCACATTTAATATTAATATGAACAATATTTTTGTGGATTTCAAAAGTAAAAAATGGGCCAAACAAAAGAGGACGGAGGGAGTACTTTTCTTTGTGCCAAACTTGTTTATAAATTTTGAATTTCATAGGCTCCAATGTTATATTTGGTCATTTGTATTTTTAATTATGTTTTTTTTAACACCAGCAAAATCTAACTAAAAAAAAAGAAAAAACAAACATAATTACAAAGAACACCTATATTGATTAGCTAGGGCATGAGTTGTTGTGATCTGTTGAAGAGAAATTTTACTAACACGAGTAGAGAAATGCAATTTTGCGTCAGTCTATGTGCGTCGCACGCTAGAAGCACTGACGCAAATTACCTATTTGCATCGCACATAAGAGAACGTGCGACGCAAAAAATGACAGTATATGGGTGGTAGGGTCATTTGCGTCGGACTTTGATGAGAACGCGACGCAGATGACGAAAGTCATGTGCGTCGGACACAGCTAGAGTGCGACGTACATGGGTGGATCCCATGATTTGCGTCGCATGCTAATTGGATGCGACGCAGATCGTCTTCGTCTAAAAACTGATGACTTAGATCATTAAGTCATGTGCGTCGGACATTTGGGCCCGTCCGACGCAAATGATGTTAGCCCGTTTTATATTTTTTTTGGACTTTTAAACCTAATCTCTCATTCACACACCAGCCGTTTTATTTCTCCAACTCCCCTTTCTCTCTTTCTCCTCTCTCTCTCCCCAAATCCACTCTCGCATGTTAATCTCTCATGGCTGGATCTCTCACTCTCGCCGGCGAAGGGCGACTAGAAAACAAAGCAAAATTTTTCTCTCTCTCCTCTCTTCTTTTTCTCATCATTGATCATCTTCACTTGGTCAATTGAGGATTTCAGGTCAGAGATCTCCTTTTCTGTGTTTAACTTTTGTTCTTCGTTTTTTTGTGAGTTTTTTTTAAAAAAAAATTTTGGTGGAATTTTGCGAGATTAGTTGTGTTTATGCGGTGCGATTTAGCTTGAATTTGCTGCAGTTGTGCGTAGATATTGTAATTGAGCAATTTTTTTTATTTGATAATGCGCTTTAATTTTGTATTTTAATTTTTTATTTGTCTTCTTTTCTGCCTTCAACATGCTCGACGAAATGCGTCAATGAAGGAACGAACGGAAGAAGAATTCTACCATCTGGATTTCTTGTAGTAGCAAAGAAAACCGAGGTAGCGATGTCGAAGAAGCAATTATCAAAGATGCTATGGACTGAAGCCGCCATTAAAGCTATTGAAAGTAAAGCTGGTTCAAGAAAGTATAAGAATTTGTGGCCAAAAGCTGTTTTGGAAGCCTTAGAAGATGCTATACACCACTAAATGGGACTCTGCTCTTAAGGTAATTTCGAAGAAGGAATTTTGAGTCTTTTATGCAGCTATCTTTGAGTCATTATTCTGTAAATTTCTTTTTTTATTTTTTTGTAATTTCTGTATTTTTTTTTGTTATTAGTGTTTGTAAAAAACACCACTTCTACTCAATGTAAAAATACCACTTCTAGTTCTTCTACTGTTTTTTTTTGTAATTAGTGTTTAATTTTTTTTGTTGAAATTTCAATTGATTTTCTGTAACATATGGCTCATGAAATTAATTTTTTTTTTTAAAAGTAGCTATTTGCGTCGGATGAGGACTTGTGTCCGACGCAAATCACTGTTTTAGTGTAAAATAAGGCTTGGGCAGCATGCTAGCATGGCTTGGCAGCACTCATCTGCGTCGCATGTTAGCAATGTGCGACGCAGATGAGTCTGGGCTGCTGTGGCTTAGCGCCTTCCCATCTGCGTCGCATGGTAGACAGGGTCCGACGCAGATAGCTAATCAACTGTCGTCGCGTCGTTGTCCGACGCAGATGCTGTATTCTGATCTGCATCGAGACCTGTGCCGTCGGACCCATGTCCGACGCAAATGGGCGCCTCGCATCCGACGCAAATCGTCGATTCTGTACTAGTGTAATATAGCAGTAGGAAAACGATCCACCAATGTCAATGATATTTGTAATCGTCCAATGCAGAGTGAAGTTGGCAGAAGCAGGCTTTTGTAAACTTTGGATAACTTGCAAAGAATCTGTAAGAAGATGCAAGGTCGTGATCCCTTGTTGAGCCGCCCATTGAAGGCACTTAAGACAGGCTGTAAGTTCAGCTTGAAAAGCTGAATTAGCTAGGAAGAAACTACCACCATGACTATGTTCATTTGAGAGAGGAGAAGTAACTTTCCAACCTGCACCAGCATGAAGAAAATCTTTCTTCCAGGGACCCATCAAATTCTACAATAGTGAACGAGAGAGCATGCTCGGTCTTCCCAAGATGAACCGAAGGGTTAACTATAGTAGCACAGCCACTCCTTTCAGGAAGGTGAAGAAACCTTAACTGTTTTGACTGTAAGTGTAAATACCATTCATGTTGAGCATAGGCATTTGCAATAGAATGACGTACTTGAAGCTCCGAAGCACTTTCATTTCTAAAAATGTGATTGTTTCTAGCTACCCATATTCCCCACAAGGTAGCCAAAAAAACCGCAGTCTTCGAGCCATCCTTGACATCCTCACTAGCAAAGAGTAGGATATAGGATGAAATCCAATCTTTCATGGATATGGATTCATCTAGGTTTGAGTTAATAGCTAAAGAGCTAGAACTCCAGATTTTTGGATTAAGGGACGGGAACGAAAGAGGTGAATATCATCCTCATCATCATTAGCACGAGAAAGGGCAAGCAAAGTTTGTCAAAATACCCTTAGTCGCCAGATTTATCTTGTGAGCAATAATATTGTAACTAAGCTTCCAAATAAACAATTTCCATTTTGGCTGAATATTGAGATGCTAGAGCTTCTTATAGAAATGATCCGAATCTAGAACAATACCCATATCACTCCCAAGAGACAAGAGAAAGGAATAAGCACTTTTAGAAGTAATCTTACCCGACGTATGGTGTTGCCAAATTCTAAAATCATCTTTAGTTATGTTAGTATGTACACGTTATAAGAACTTCGTATTTCATATATTTACATGAAGATGAATGTAACAAGAATTTAGATGGTTGAGTTTTCTTTTTTATACATTGGTGAATTTTTTTGATCAAAGTTTATGAAGTTTGACCAAAATAAATTTAAACTAGGTTAATTTAGAACGAAAAAGTTAATGTCAAGGGTATACTATGCAAACGAAAGGCCATAAGCAAATTTGATACAAAAAAAATGAGGATCCTCTCTCGTTATTCTATTAGGAACAATACAAGAGGGGGTGAATTGTATTGTAGGGAACAATGAGTAAGTTTTGCAGAATTTAAACAAATGCGAAAGGAATAAAGTAAAGACACAAGAGATTTTACGAGGAAAACCATCCTAGGCCTAATAGGAAGTAAAAACATCGACTCCAAGTGATTTTCCACTCAACTCATCCACTAATAATAGGCCAATTCCTAATAAGTACAACCTACATGAGTTTCTTCTCTTTCTCTTTCTCTCGTTCCATTGGAAATAACAATCGTCCCAACAACAGTCCCTCAAATATTGTTATACTCTCTTGACTTCATTCAAAGTTCTTTCTCTAGCTTCACTTAAAGCTTACTCAATTGTAGGATTTCACTCAAAATCCCAACCCCAAAACGAATTACAAATTCTCAAATCAACTCTAAGAGAAACAACAAATAAACTTAGGAACAATGATGCTTATAATTATGAGAACTGTTTGTGGCACTGACCCAACAAAATGCTTAATGCTCTCAATTACACTCGGTCAATGATACTCTTTATGATGATCAAAATGGTCTATTTATAGATACAAGTAACTCAAGGAGTTACGCATACATATCTCTAAAGAACTAACCATTATAATCCTCATCTAGACCTAAGTAGCAATACATGCATAACGGATAAAATTAGATTTTATTTCAGGATGTTTTGACTTTTACTACTCCCTCCGTCCCAGAATACTCTTGACACTTATCAATGCACGTAGTTTTAGATGATAAGTTGTTGTTTGATTATCAATTGTTATTTTATTGAAAAGTAGATGTGATAGGAGTTAGTAGTTAGTAAAAGTAGTATTATTTTATTTTAAGGAGAGAGAGTGTGGGCCATGGTTAGAGTTGGTGGGTAGTAGGAGTGGTATTATTTTATTTGGAGGAGAGAGAGTGTGGGCCAATGCTTAAAAGGTAGAAGGATTAAAATAATAGTGGGTCATATCCAAAAATAGATGTGTAAAGAGTATTTTGGGACAGATGAAAAAGGAAAGTGTAAAGAGTATTCTGGGACGGAGGGAGTACCTTATATGTTCAACTTTTTCAAAATAACCACCTTATATGTTCAATTTTTTAAATAACCACCTTATATCACCAAAAAGTTTTTAAACTCCTACCACTTAACAGATTTTGTGAAGAGAAACGTTAGTGGGGCATAGTTAGTTTAATGGCAATTCATTTTCCCTCCTAAACGTCATCCTATTCCCTCTTGCATCATAAAGAATGCAATTGAAACATCCCAAAACCTGAAATCCACTCAAAAACACCAATTTTTCCTGAAATTGGGTTAGGGTTATAGCAGCACAGGTTTGGTCGAATCAACAAGAACGAAGTTTGGGGGTAATTTCGCTGCTAATGAAGGTATGTAACCTAATTTCATCAATTAGGGTTTCTAAAATGTTGGGAATAGGTTGTGGTTTTTTTGCGATAATTGATAAGTCATGAATGCAAATTAATTTGTTTTTTTTTCATTTAATTGATAAGTCATGAATGGAACTATCTAATTTGTATATTACCCTTAAATTATTTAATTGATGTTAGGTTAAATGTCTTCAAAAAAAATTAAACGAAATTAATGACATATAATCCAAAATCCATAGGAGAAGAAGTTGTTAGAAGGGATAATGTAGAAAAACCCTTAATTATTTAATTGATTAGGTTAAAGTCTTCCTCAAAACCAAAATCCAAAAAAGTTGTTTTGTTTGGGTTTTGTTTTTTTGGCTGCAAAATTGAAGGCATGGACAGCAACTCGACAACCCAGTGAGAAGGTTTTGGGGATGCAAATTCTATGAACATATACAGTGGCGAATCTTTTTTTTTTTATAAAAAAAAAATTTTCTTAGATTTAAATATATTTATAAATTCAATATATTAAAATATAATAATTCTAAAAACAATAATCTTAAAAACTATAAATATGAGGTTTTAACTTTCTAACTATTTTAAGTTTTTAAACCTTTTTTTTTTAAAAAAAAAACGGAATTGGGTCCGGATAAGAATATTGGACCGCAAAATTCGGTCGGTCCATTCCGGTCCGGTCCGATCCGGGCAATGTGCACTAACCCTAAACATGACAATCCTAACAAATTTTTTTTTTTTTGGTTTTTTTTCTAGCTTTGCTTGACAAAAAGCTTCTTCAAAATGATGTTGCCATGCTTAGGATTGAGGTGAATGACTTGTGTGGCCAAAGAAGATGTTTATTAACTGAAAATGATACCTTGAAGGTGAAATGTAAGGCAATGAGGGCGAGAGATGAAGCGACTCATGAAGGAAGGAAACAAAAAGGGGGTCAAGGGCATTCCAAAGTATTTGGTTGCGGGATTAATATTTATTGTCTTAGTCAATGTTGTTGTGCTTGTAACTTTGTTTAGTTAAATGTTGGGGGTGATGTTTGTGATGTATGTGGTTGTTGGTTGTAGGTTGTAATGGGTGGATTTTGCTAACTTGTGTGTGGAACCTGTTTGAATGTTATGAATGAAGATGATCAATAACTTTGCTGCATCAATTTGAGCCTTAAATCTGCATTGTGTATACTTTGAGCTGAATGCTTGTAACCCATTACAACTCAAGCAAAAACAGGGAAGCTTTGTCTCTAAACCAACATAACATGTTCAAATGCCAATTGTTCCAAAAGGGGGGGGGTTGGGGGAGAAATACACCCATATTTAAATAAGGTTCAAGCCATCAGTTGGCATATAACTAAAAGACAAACCATATTGTTCTACTAAAACAGGACTAAAACACATCACATCACAACTTTTTGGTCATTGACCTAGTTTGCAGTTTCTCTCTAAAAGGAACTCCCAGTGTTGTGTTGCTAGCAGTAGTGGTACTGACAGGTTGAGTGCTTGATGATGGTTGTTGTTGGGATTTGGTGGCCCTTGTTTTCTTCTTAGTGTAGATTGGTGCATGTTGTTGTGTTACTTGGGATTGGGGTGGGTTGCTTGAGGATGCTACCTGGTACGATTGGGTATCAGCAACTCTACAAGCCTTGTTTTTCCTTTATGCAACAACCCATTGAGAATTGCTAGTTGGCCTCCCACCTAATTTAGGTGGCACTTGTTGTTCATTTGTTTCCCCCTTTCCCTTGCAACCCCTTTTATTGTTGCCAAGCTTGCCACAGTTTCCACACTTGTTTTCCCTCTTCACCCTTTTAACTTGGTGTTTTGCCCCCTCACCTTTTTCCTTCTTCCTTTTCTTGAGAGATGGCCTCCCCGGCATTTTTTACGTATCTTTGGTGGAAGAGGTTGTGGTAGGTTCACCTTCTCCCAATGCTTAGGACCAGGCATTGGCTTAATAACTGATGCATAAGCCTTTATGTAAGTGTCCCTGAAATATGGTCAACATATGCATAGTTATATAAGTTTTAGTCTCATGTAAGGTGAGAACAATTAGTACAAGGGAATGAGGAAAGTACATGTTGTATGCCTCATGTACAAAATTCTCCAGATTCTCTCTCTTGTGTAGAATACATGCAAAGGCATGTACACATGGAATTCTAGTCAACTCCCACTGATAGCATGTGCAACTTTTGTCAATCAAGCTCACCACAAATTGATCACCCCTAAAATCAAACTTAAAAACCCCTAGTCTTGAGGGACTGATAATGGCTGCTCTAGTTGGCTTCTTTAACTTCTCAAATATACCCTTTACATAGGGCATGAATCTTGCATCATACTTTTGTACTCCTTCCCATTTCTCATAATTTCTTTTCATAATATACCTCCTCATCCACTCCATTTGAGTAAGGATTGGTTTATCCCTTGCATCCTTCAAGACTGCATTGAAAGTCTCACACATGTTGTTTAACAAAATTTCAGACTTGCAATCAGCCTTGAAGGCATGCCTTGACCAATGAGAAGATGGGATAATTTCAAGATATGCATGAGCATCCTCACTTATAAACTTAATAGCATCCATGTAACCATCAAAATCACCCTAAGTACAATAGGAAAACACATGAGGGAATGAACACGTACTAATTAAACTGGATTTCTATAGCTAAAAAGATGGTGAAGTTGAGTTATACCTTTGTAGATGATCTGGCAGCATCCCAGAATAATTCCTTGTACAATGTGCCAGTGAATTGGAGTTTGAAGTTAGCCCTGATGTGCCTAACACAGAATCTTAGTGTTGCTTTTGATGTCACTTCACTGAAGGCCTCCAACAAACCCTGTAAGAAGAAGTGAATACAAGTTTGTGTAATTAATTGTCAATGAATACATATATATGAAACAAAAGAGGTGTGAGTATAAGTTTGTATATTCATCTTTTGTCTGTCTGACATAAAGGTCCAACCTTCACCATTTGCTGAATCCAAATCTTTCATTAACAGGGTTAAGAACCAAGTCCATGTTTCAGTGTTCTCCACCTCTACAATAGCCTAGGCAAATGGAAAGATGTTGTTATTGCCATCTTTTCCAACTGCCACTAAGCATTGTCCGGGATAAGCACCTTTTAGGTGGCAGCCATCAACACCAACAATTGGCCTACAACCCATCTTAAACCCTTCCCTACAAGCATCCAAGCATATGTACATTCTACTGAAAAAAGGTGGAGGTCTTTCAATTCCTTCAACAACTACAACAGCACTGCTCCCTGGATTGTGCTTCAAAACTGCCTTTGCATAATCCCATACTCTGGCATATTGTTCAGATGCATCCCTATATATTATCAGCTTTGCTCTTGCCCTAGCAAGCCAAAGCTTGCCCTAGCAAGCCAAAGCTTGCCATAGCTCACATGGAATCCTGTGTCAAGGAACACCTTCTTAATTAGAAAATGCTTTTAGCTTCCAACTTGGATCACTTCTCCATTCCTCCAAGTACCTTTCCCCTAAATACTCAGCACTTATCCTTGAGTTGGTGTTTCTAACCATACAATTGTGTTTCAACACAAGACTTTTAATCTGCCAGTTGTTTTCACATTTCATCTTTTTCACATGAACCTTAAACCCACACTTGGATGTCTCTTCACAAGTGAACTTCACTCTCTTACACTACAAGAAAAGACGATATCAACGACCGTTTAGAACCGTCACTGACACACTCGAAAACATTCGTTGAATCCATCAACGACGGTCAACAGTCGTTGACTGGCAGTCGTTGCATCGATGGTCGCTGATTTAGGAATCAACGACCGTCAGGCCGTCGGTACCAATATCAACGACGGTTTTCGTACTTATCAGTGACTGTTTTGAATACCAACGTTGAGAATATGTCACCTACTGTTTAGAGCTGTCACTGAAACAACGACGGTTCTTAACAGACGTTAATTCAACGACGGTGGAAAACAGTCGTTGTATCAACGACGATTTAAAACAGTCGTTGAATCAACGATGGTATAAATTAGTCGCTAGTATTTACCAGCAGTCGTTGCCTTTTACATCCGTGGCAGCATTACTTTCTTTTACAACGACTATTTAGCCGTCGTTGTTTCACTATTTAGTTTGTCGTTGTTTCACTGTTTAGCCGTTGTTGTTTTTTTAAATTACATTAATTAAATAATAATATTCCAAATTATAATTAAACATGTACCTGCACGGTTGCACCTAAATATACTACACTAAACATGTTCCTCCATCGCATTCAAAATTTTCAACTAAAAAAATATGCAATTTTAATATGTATTACAAAATGAGTAGATACTTATATAATTACATGAAGTAGATTAAATGTATGTACGCAAAATACATCACGGTGTCGGGAAATAAAGTAGAAGTCGGGTTCTACAAAAATATATATCGACAAATCTAGAAACTAATAAGCTAGATGCCAATAAATATAGACACTAAATGTCTATAGTTAGACAAACTACCTAGATTAAATATATGTACGCAAAATAGATCCCGGTGTCGGGAAATAAAGTAGAAGTCGGGTTTCAAAAAAATATTCCGACACATATAGAAACAAAGCTAGATGCCGATAAATATAGACACTAAATGCATATAGTTAGACTAACTATATAGAAACTATAAGTTAGTTACCTAGTTGCCAAAACCAAACAAACTACAATGTCACGGGTGTCTGTGTAGCACTACTGCCACCACCAAACCCTGGGTCATCTTCTAGTCTACGTTGTGGAGGGGGCATGTGTTGCAACTTGAGAACATGTGGCCGAAACTAGACATGTTCCTCATCATTTCCTGCAGGAAGGCCCGGTTTGACTCTTCCACCCGTGCTGCGACCCTTGCCTCCACCTCTTCCATCCGTGCTGCGACCCTTGCCTCCACCTCTTCCATCCGTGCAGCGACCTTTGCCTCCACCTGTGCCTCAAGCTGAGAAAAAATGGACGGCTCATATGGCTGTGAAGAGCCGCCATCTCCTCGCCCAGATGAAGAGTTATAGTACAAATGATCTCCCTGACCCAACCCCAGCACTTTTCCTCTGTTCCTCCCACCAACCGGTCTCCCAATACAACGAGATCGGGGGTTCGGTTGTGACCCCTGAGTGGTATAATCATCCAGCTTCTTGTTGTATGTCTCCTGCATTTGGTTAAATGTACTCATATTTAAGTAATATAAAATGGCCTAAAATGGGATAAAATGGCCTATATTTGGTTCTAACATGGCTATATTTTGTATTTTCAATCAAAACTACTAATAAATACATGAAACTAACTATATATATGATGTTTGAGGTGTTTATAACTTAAACTAACTTCAAACTCCTCATATTCATTCATTTTCAAGTAAAATGGCCTAAAATGGCCTATATTTGGTTCTAACATGCCTATATTTTGTATTTTCAATCAAAACTACTTATAAATACATGAAACCAACTATATATATATGATGTTTGAGGTGTTTAAAACTTAAAGTAACTTCAAACTACTCATATTCATTCATTTTCAAGTAAAATGGCCTAAAATGGGCTAAAATGGCCTATATTTGGTTCTAACATGCCTATATTTTGTGTTTTCAATCAAAACTACTATTAAACACATGAAACAAAGTATATATATGATGTTTGAGGTGTTTATAACTTAAACTAATTTCAAACTACTCATAATCATTCATTTTCAAGTAAAATAGCCAAAAATGGCCTATATTTGGTTCTAACATGCCTATATTTTATATTTTCAATCAAAACTACTAGTAAACACATGAAACAAAGTATATATATGATGTTTGAGGTGTTTATAACTTAAACTAACTTCAATCTACTCATATTCATTAATTTTCAAGTAAAATGGCCAAAAATGGGCTAAAATGGCCTATATTTGGTTCTAACATGCCTATATTTTGTATTATCAATCAAAAGTACTTATAAATACATGAAACTAACTATATATATGATGTTTAAGGTGTTTATAACTTAAACTAACTTCAAACTACTCATATTCATTTATTTTCAAGTAAAATGGCCTAAAATGGCCTATATTTGGTTCTAACATGCCTATATTTTGTATTTTCAATCAAAACTACTATTAAACACATGAAACAAAGTGTATATATGATGTTTGAGGTGTTTATAACTTAAACTAACTTTAAACTACTCATATTCATTCATTTTCAAGTAAAATGGCCTAAAATGACCTAAAATCGCCTACATTTGGTTCTAACATGCCTATATTTTGTATTTTCAATCAAAACTAACTTAAATATATGTTCAGAATTCGAAGTATGTACCGAGATTTGCTTTGCTTTCTTGTTTTCTGGAATTTCTCCTCTTCCAGGAACAGTCTTAAAATGAGTCTTCAAGAACAACTCGGGAGCAGTAGGGAGTACTCCTCCTCTACTCTTTTTCACATGAACCTTAAACCCACACTTGGATGTCTCTTCACAAGTGCACTTCACTCTCTAATTACTTTTCTTCTTGTCCCAGGGACAATCACACCTATACTTGCAGTAGGTGGTTATTCTGTCAGCACAGTTGTGGAGAAAGTAATAGTCATACTTGTTCTCCACAGCATGAAACCTTAATGCCTTCCAAACAACCTCAGCACTTGCAAATTTCAACCCAACACTAAGCGCAACTGGTTTCTTGAAATCTGTCTCACTATTAAAAAAAGGGTAGGGATCCATCTCCTCATCAGATCCTGGCAAGCTTCTTAGCTCATCAGACTCTCCTTCTAATTCTTATCTCTTCTCCCTCAACATCCCTCTCAAAAGCAGTCTTACCAGAGTTGATACTCCTGTTCACCACATCCAAACTCCCTAAAACTTCAGCTGTGAGAGCATCAGACTTCACTTGGAAAAACCACTCACCATCATCATCAATAGTTGTCTCTTCCTCTCCAGGCTTCCACTCAATATCAAGGTCACTGAACTCAGAACTTGAGGAACCACTACTCTCAACAGAAAACAAATCCTTCTTAGCTCTTTTCCTCTTTCCCTTCCCGGACCCTTTTGCTTCTTTCTTCACCTTCCCTTTCACTTACCCTCTCTCTGCTCTTTGCTGAACCTCCTCACTCTTACCATTCACTTTTCCCTTACCCTTCACAACACCATGTTTTCTCCTAAGTGTTGATAAGGTAGGTTTAGGTTTAGGTATAAGCACAACATCTTCATCATCATTCCAGTCTAGGTCATCATTCTCTCTGATGTTTGGTGCTATGAACCTTGGGCTTCTCCTTGGTTTAAGTTTAACTCTAGTGTGCTTGAAAGAGGTCTGGCTTTGTTGGGTCAGGGGACCTTCTTTTGGGCTGTGTAGGGATACAATCATGGGCTTGGTTTTGGGCTCAGTCTTGACCTTGGTTTTGGGCTGAGTTTGGATAAATTCAGCTGAAGTAAAGATGTCAATGTAACCAAATTTGTCCATTGTTTTCAACCATTTCTGCACCCCTTCCTCATTAACTATTTCAATCTTCCTACCATTAATGGAGTGACCTCCCTCCTTATACCAAAACCTAATCACATTACGACATGGCTCCTCATTGCATTGGTAGCTACTGTTAACATATCCAATAAGCATTTGCTGGTCTATTTCATTAACAGGAACATTACATTTTGTACTGGTCCACCCACCCTTATATGCAGCATTAATTTTCCCCCTTTTCTTGGTTTCAACAAACTTACCCCCAATGTAAAATCTAATAATGGATGTGTTCTGTTCTTCAATTACCATGCTGAATTCAGTAAACAAGTAAACAATTTTCAATTAGGCTCACAAAATTAGGGCTTTCAATTGCAAATAAAGAATTGCTTTTTTTTCCAATTGCAAGCAAAAATGTCAATAAAAAATTAGGGTTCTCATTTCAAAGCAGCAACTACTCCTAACCATTACAGTAACTTGTAAAAGTAAGAAGAAAGAGGGAAGTTTAATTACCTTAACTAGGGCACTTTTCGATGTTTTTCACGCTGTTTTGGTCCCTTCAACTCAGCCAACAATAAGATTCTTTGGAACCACCTTCAACCGAGTCAACTCACCGACAAGTGCAACACCGGAAGATGATGACAAAGAAAGAATTGATTGCGGAGTTCATTTTGGCAGGGGTAATTGAATGGAGAAAATAATAGTGAGAGTGAAAGAGATGAAGAAATGAGGCAACAATGGTTCAAAGGGGGAAATTCGTAATTTCAGGGTAAGGGTTAACTGCATTAAACTAATTGGGCCCCACTAACGTTTATCTTCACAGAATCTATTAAGTGGTAGGAGTTTAAAAACTTTTTGGTGATATAAGGTGGTTATTTAAAAAATTGAACATATAAGGTGGTTTTTTTGAAAAAGTTGAACATATAAAGTGGTAAAAGTTAAAAAAAAACCCTTTATTTAAACAAATAAATAAAACCGAGTTTAACAAACTAAGGATAAAGTTAAGAAAAACCGGCTAAGGAGCTTAATTGCATATTATTTTTCAAAATTAAAAATAAATAACTAAAATAAAAGTAATTAAATGATAAAGATAAGATTTGTTTTAATTTTATCCATTAAAATAAAATATTTTCAACATTAAATTGCCAACTACATTAAGAAAAACTATATCTAGAAATTCGATTTTATTCCCTAATATGTTCCTTAATGCATAGTGCCAAATAATAATTCTTGTTTAGTTGTTGTTCCCAAAGCTTAGAAACTGATATGTTCCTAACCTCAGGGAACAACCACTTGTTCCAGGTTTTTGTTTGTTCCTTACAAAATTTCCTAGGAACCTTTAATGATCTTGGGAACTTCACTCCAACAGCTTCATAAAGTCTTCTAGAATCAAACTCTCCTTGGTTTCTTCGAAGTCCATGATAAACTTGTTTCACTAAGAACAACGCTTGTACAATATTAGTCCAAATAAGTTTGTTTTTGTTATATGTCATCTTCAAAATTTAGGGTCAACACTTTTTTTTGTCTTTTATATCTATATGTTGAGATTGTGATACCAGAAAAATGTCAAAAAGACCTTCCTTATTTTTCCCGTGAATTTTTTTTAATCTGAAAAGAGTACAAGAAAGTAAAGTAATAAGCAGCTATGAACGTAACTGTGAATCAGTGAGGTTCACAGTAGCAAAATAAGCAAAGCTTATAAAATAGGTGAGCTGAGAAAACTGCTTTTTTCTCTCTATATTAGTATATATATTACAAATAACGGCTACAGCAGGAATATATACAGCAGCTACAACAACAATCCCTAGACCTACTTTACAGTAAATACACGTGTACAAAGAGGAGAGGTCACCTAATAAAGTGACATCACAGAAAAGATAAAATAGCTGAAGTCGTTCCCTTAGCTAAGGACAGTAAATAAATAGCTGTAAATAAAGGTGGAAAGCCTATAATTTTACAGCCTCCCCTCAAGCTGGAGTATGGAAACAACTCCAAGCTTGGAAACAAGGGTATAGTGCTGAGAAGATGGTAGTATCTTAGTAAGAACATCAACCAATTGAAGTTTGCTAGGAACATGTTTTGTGTCAAGAAATCCAGATTGGATGTATTGTCTCACATAGTGACAATCTCTGGATAAATTTTTGGTTCTCTCATGGAAAACAGGGTTGTGTGCAATGTGTTCAGTTGTCACAAAAGAGAGTAATAGGCCTAGGTATCCGGATCTGCAAGTCTTCTAACAAGCCTGATATCCATACCAATTCACTGGTACTACTGGAAAGGCTTCTATATTCAGCTTCAGCAGAGGACTTGCTGACTGTCTTCTGCTTCTTGGTCTTCCAAGAGATCAGGCTATTTACCAGGAAAATGCAGTAAGCACTCAGGGATTTGCAACTAAAAACACATGAGCTGAAGTCAGCATCACTGTATCCACTTACAGTGGGGGTGGAGTCAGTTGCATAGAACAACCCATAATGAGAGGTCCCCTGGAGGTATTTGATTAGATGATAAGCAGCTTGGATATGGGGCTTCCTGGGGGTACGGTGCTCATAAACTGACTTAAATGTTGTACAGAGTATGAAATGTCTGGTCTTGTAATCCCCAAATACAATAATCTTCCCACAATTCTTCTATAAGTAGAGGGTTTTTTCTAATATTTCCCCTTTATCAGTTGAGAGCTTCAGACCAAGGGGTAGTGGAGTCACCACATGTTTGCAATCTTGCAAATCTGAGTCCCTTATGAGGTCCTTTACATACTTGTGTTGGCTGAGAGTTCCTTTCTTCTGGAGATTTCTATGCCTAGGAAGTAACTGAGCTCACCTAGGTCTTTGATTGTGAAGGCAGCATCTAGAGCCAATTTTACCTCCTTGATATGTTCTTGGCTATCACCAGTGACTAACATATCATCTACATAGACCAGTATTACTGTAAAATTCCCTTCCTTCATCCTTGTGAACATAGTATAATCTTGTGTAGAGTGTGTGAGCCCCAAACTAACCAAGAATTTGTATAATTCTTTGTTCCACTGCCTGGATACTTGTTTCAGGCCATATATGGATTTCTTCAACCTACATACTTGTCTAGGCAATCCTTTATCATATCCAGGTGGAGGTTTCATGTAGACCTCCTCTTCCAAATGCCCATGTAAAAAGGCATTATTCACATCTAAGTGACATAGACTCCAGCCTTTTACTGCTGCCACTGCTATAACAGTTCTCACAGTAGCAATTTTAGCTACAGGTGAAAAGGTGTCAGTATAGTCCTTCCCTGCCACTTGATGATATCCAATGGCAACTACTCTTCCTTTTAACCTCTCAATCTCTCCATTTGGCAGCAACTTGGTCTTGTATACCCATTTAGACCCTATGGCCTTTTTCCCTTCTGGCAATTCAGTCATCTCCCATGTTTCATTCTTTTCTAAAGCTTCAATTTCTCTATTCATAGCTTCAATCCACCCAGGAGATTGACTAGCCTGATGGTAGGATACAGGTTCACTGGCACACTCTGAGGGGACAACAGCTGTGTTGGAGGTGGCTTCTCCTAACTCAGTTGTATTCTGCTGTAGTGTAGGACATATGAAGTCCTTGTATTTTTTTGGAACTTTCCCTTGTCTGGAAGATCTTCTTACTTCTCTCTCCATTTGGAATGCCCTTCCTGTGTCTTGTGTTTCATTGTTGTTAGGAACAACGTTGGTCTCACCATCAGTTCTCTCTTCTTCAATTTCTTCATCTCTCATTACTACATCACCAGGATGCCTTTCATGCAAGTTGCTGAATACATCTCCTTCAAATTCATATGCTTCTTCATCCTTCTCTCCATTTTGCTGGGTTGTTTGTGTTGGTTTTCCAGCCTTACCTTCCTTATATGGAAAGTAGTTTTCCATAAAACTCACATCTCTAGATATGAAGCATGTGTGAGTTTCCAGGTCATACACCTTATAACCCTTCTTTAGGTATGGATATCCAATGAACAAGCATCTTCTCCGCCTAGGATTGAATTTATCTTTCACTTTCTCTTTGTTGTGAGCATAGCACAAGCGACCCAAACACTCTAAGGTGTTCATAGGTTGGTTTCCTCCCATGGAGCACCTCAAAAGGTGTTTTCCACTTTATTGTGGAACTAGGCGATCTGTTTATCGAGATAGGTTGCATACGAGACACATTCACCCCAAAATCTTTTGGGCAGGTTGTTCTGAATCCTTAGTGCCCTTGCAACCTCCAATAGGTGTCTGTGCTTTCTCTCCACCCTCCCATTTTGCTGTGGAACTCCAGCAATGCTGGTTTGGTGGAGTATTCCTCTTCCTTGGAACATCAATGCACATTCTTCCTGCACAATCTCAGTACCATTGTCCGATCTAATGTACTTAATTTTCTTTTCAATATGATTTTCAACCATATTGATGAAATTACTAACAGTCTTAGACACTTGTCCTTTGTTATGTAGGATAAATGTCCAAGTACTTCTGCTATGGTCATCTAGAATTGTCAAGAAATAGGAACCTCCATTCAAGGTTTTGACCTTGTATGGTCCCCATAGATCAACATGCACCAAATCAAAACATTTACTAGCTATATTATAACTCTTAGTGAATGGTAATCTGTGATGCTTTGCCAGATAACAAACATCACATTTGTAATTTAAAATACCTGTGCAATCACATTCATTCAGATGTTGTAGTTTTGACAATGAAGCATGTCCCACTCTAGCATGGAAAACATCTAAAGTAACCTTATTACAATTTGTGCTACTAATAGGCACATTTAGGCTCCGTTTGATTGGATGTAAAATATTTTAAATGTAAAATGATTTTTCATGTAAAATATTTTACAATGGAAAATTCAAATGCAAAGCTAATTTTCCTTTGTTTGGTTCAATGTAAAAAAAGTTACGGAAAAGAGAAAAATGGAAGGGGAAGGGAGAGGATGGATAAGAGGAGTGTAAAAGGTTGCTAAGGAAGATGGAGGAAAATGTGTTTTCCCTTCTTTTTTAAAGGAAAATGATTTTCACCTAGAGCTTCCTTGATGGAAAACTTGTTTTACACCCCTTACCAAACCAAACAACGGAAAATGAGAGAAAAAGAAAACTTATTTTCATGGAAAATATTTTACACCCTACCAAACGGAGCCTTAAAGAGTTTTCATTTTCTGCCAGATAAACAGATTTGGTGTTCCTAGCTTTACCTTCCTTCCTATTTTCTTCTTGATCAAGATAGTAAAGACCTCCCCTTCTTCTCCCCACAGCTATCTCTTCTTCAGAATCCAGCTCCTGAAAACAACATTTTTCTTTAGTGATCACCACTTTCATCAGGTTGTGCTTGAAATCTTTCACAACAAGAACATCATGCAACAATATTTTATCATTCACTTTTAAATTCCCAATCTTGTGAACCAGTTTCTTGCTTCCATCAGGTAACCCTACAGGAATTGCTTTCTTTAGTACTCTCTTCTCACATAAGAGAGACTCATCATGAGTCATATGATTTGTGGCTCCCGAGTCCACAATCCAGGTCTGAGCATTTATCAAAGCATTAAAAGAAGTATCAGGGCACATATCAGGTTTATGTTTAATACCTGCATAGTTAGTGAATGCACTACTCCTGCTTCCACTAGCTTCCTCTTTAGATTGCTTCCCTTTCATAGCCTTGATCACCTCCTGCACTACATTATTAACCAACTTCATGTCCATATCAGCATGTTTCTTCCCCATTTGTTCATATTCGAGTGGAGTGTCATATTCATCATTATGAGCATCAGTTTGCACATTTCCAGCAATTTTCCCTCCACCTCTCTTTTCCTTGAGGGCTAGAAACCAATCAGGAGTCCCATTAATCTTGAAACATTCAGCCTTGGTATGTCCCCTGATTTTGCAGTGTTCACATATCTTCTCATATTTTTCTTTCTTCCACTCCTTCTTACCACCAGAATGGCTCTCTCTCAGTTGTTCTCCAGCTTGCCTGTACCTTCCAGCTTTCTTCACCATCATCGCACTGGCATCCTGTGAAGCTTCTTGCATTCCACTTATCTCCTTCTGTTTTTCAACTTGAGATGCAATAGCATAAGCCTTGTTTATGGCTGGCAGGGGATCCATGGAAAGAATGTTGGTTATGGTATTATGAAAACCACTGTTCAGACCCAGTAGAAACTGAATCAGCTTCTCCTCATATTCAAAGTCTTCCAATCTCTTCAGAAATTGGCATGTACACTTGCTTAGCACCCCACAAGAGCAGTATGGCATCTTCCTGAAGTTCTTCATCTCATCCCACAACCTATTGAGTTTACTGAAATAACTCATCAAGGACTGGTTTTCTTATCTTAGATTATCAATCTCCTTCTTGAGTTGATATATCATGGGTCAATTTGTCATTCCATATCTTTCAGCTATTTCATCCCACACCTCCTTTGTTGTCTCACAGTGAGTGGAAATCATCTGCAATTTAAGATGTCATGGAGAAAAGAAGCCAACTTGCAACCATGCAGTCACATCTTTTCCATCTCACATAACTCTTATCAGACTCAGATGGTTCTTCTGTTGAACCATCTATGAAACCGATTTTGTTCTTGGCACCAAGTGCCCCCTTGACATTCCTAGTCTATCTCAAGTAGTTTTCACCATTGAACAAGGTGGAAACCAGAGGGTTATTAGCATTGTCAGAATTTGACAAGTAAAGAGGATCATTGTAGAAATTACCTCCATTTGTGTTGCTTCCTTCACCTTTCTCAGCCATTTTCCCAGAAGTTTGAAAGTTGTAAAATTCCAAGTTTCAACTTTCAGTATCTTCCTTTTGCTGTCTATTTTCATACACCAAAATAATCATATTTAGAGCAGAAAGCAACTATCCTGCTCTGATACCATGTGAATCAGTGAGGTTCACAGTAGCAAAATAAACAAAGCTTATAAAATAGGTGAGCTGAGAAAACTGCTCTTTTCTCTCTATATTTGTATATATATTACAAATAACGGCTACAGCAGGAATATATACAGCAGCTACAGCAACAATCCCTAAACCTACTTTACAGTAAATACACGTGTACAAAGAGGAGAGGTCACCTAATAAAGTGACATCACAGAAAAGATAAAATAGGAAGGATTTGATGTCATTCAATATCATAGATCCTTGGATTGTGTGTGGAGATTTCAACTGTGTTATGAACAAAGATGAAAGGATAGGTGCATCTGTGAGGGAGATAGAAATGAAAGATATTAGAGAATGTATGGTGCATTGTGAGATGCAAGATGTGAAGAGCACTGGCAACTTCTTTACCTGGAATAATAAACAGTTAGGGAGTAGCAGGGTCTTTTCCAAGCTTGACAGAGTAATGGCTAATCAGGCTTGGCAGAACATTTATAGTTCAGCAGCAGTATCATTTCAACCTGAAGGGGAATTTGATCATTCCCCTACAGTTTTGGCTGTATATGAAGAATACATGGAAGGTAAAAGACCTTTCATATATTTTACAATGTGGAGAACATCACCACTGTTTGAAGACACTGTTAAGACAGCTTGGCAGGTGAATGTACAAGGGACAAAGATGTATAGACTGCAAAAAAGTTGAAAGCGATTAAGATGGCTTTGAAATAACTCAACAAGCAGGGATTTTCTGAAATTCAAGCTTCAGAGTTGCAAGCTCATCATAAAATGATTGCTGCTCAAGAATTGATGCATGCCCACCCTGGTAACACTCAATATGCAGAACAATAGCTTGAAGCAGTAAAGGAATATCACAATATACATCAAGCTTACATGGAATTCTTAGCATAGAAATCCAAAGCAGCTTGGATTCAACATGGTGATGAAAATACTCAACTGTTCCACCAAAGCATAAAGCAAAGAAAGCTACAAAACCAAGTTTACGGTATTCATGATGAATATGGTACTTGGCATGATGCTCTGATACGATTTAGCCACAAGCCTTTTTAAGCTACTATGAGAAATTGTTTGGTACAAATGTTGATAGGAGGAAGACAAAGTGATACAACAAGTGGTTCAAGAGGGTCCTCGATCACGTAAGCACACAAAGCCATTCTCAATGCACCATACACGGCGAGAGGAAGTCAAGAAGGCTTTACTATCAATCCCCGGGCAAAAGCCCCGTGTACCGATGGTTTTGGCTCTTTCTTTTATAGAGATGCCTGGAACATAGTTAATGATGATGTAATACATGTTGTGTTAGATGTTTTACAAAGTGGTAGAATTTTAAATGAATTAAATACCACAGTCATCACATTAATACCTAAAACAAAATGTCCATCTAATGTGACTGAGTTTAGGCCTATCTCTTGCTGTAATACATTATATAAGTGTGTTACCAAGGTGTTATGTGCAAGATTAAGGTAGGTGCTTCCTGATCTTATTATAGAAAACCAAGGTGGTTTTGTACATGGGAGATATATTGTACATAACATCATGGTTATTCAAGATATGGTGAAGCAATATGGAAGAAAATAGGTGAAGCCTAGTTGTTGCTCAAGATTGACTTGCAGAAGGCATATGATACTGTCAACTAGGAATTCTTAAAGGAAATACTCACAGCCTTAGAATTTCCTCAGGAATTCATTGATTTGGTGATGCAATGTGTGACTACTCCAATGTTCTCTCTCATGATTAATGGGACAATGCACGGTTTCTTTAAATCCTCAAGAGGGTTAAGACAAGGGGACCCTTTGTCTCCCCTATTATTTGTGATATGCATGGAATATCTTTCAAGGATTTTGAAGAAACTAGGTGATTTTGAGCAATTTAAATTCCATCCTAGATGTAAAGCTGTGAAGTTGAATCACATGTGCTTTGCTGATGACTTGATATTGTGTTGCAAAGGTGAATATCCTTCCATTTACCTGTTGCTTAGAGCTTTCAAGTTGTTTTCAGATTCATCTGGGTTGCAAGCTAATATTCACAAGTCAGCTTTTTACACTTGTGGTATGGGATCTGCTGAAATTCAAAGAGTGGTTGAAGCTTTGGGTTTCTCTCATCAGCAACTACCATTTAAATATCTTGGGGTCCCAATTTGTGCCAAAAGAATTTCAAATGCTCAAAGTGAGGCACTGATTGAAAAAATGACAGTGAAGATAAGAAGTTGGAGTTCTAGGAACCTATCCTACACAGCAAGAACATTGTTGATCAATCTTGTGTTACTTAGCCTTCACACTTACTTGGGCTCAAGTGTTTATATTGCCAAAGAAAGTTTTGCGGGCCATCAACAAAATCCGTAGATCTTTCTTATGGGGTGGACAAGAACATAGTCAAAAGCCAGGTGCCATAGCCTGGGAGAAATTATGTTCACAGAAGTCAACATGAGGCTTAGGATTCAGGAACACAGTTTTGTGGAACATATAGCTAGCATTGGCAAGTATGTTTGGGCTATATCCACTAAACAGGATAGTGTTTGGTTGAAATGGATACACTCAGTATACTTGAGAGGTGTAGATTGGTGGAATTACCGGCCCTAATTCGGGGGCTAGGCGGTATTGGAGAAAGATTTGTATGGTAAAGGAACAATTAAAGCAAATCATCACTCAGGGTGAACTTTGTCAGATGAATAAATACTCTGTGAAGCAGATATATGAGAAATTGGTGGGAGAACAAGCTAGAATTCACTGGGATGCTGCTGTTTGGAATAGACTAAATTTACCTAAACACAGGTTCATAGTTTGGTTAGCAGTTCAACAAAGACTGCAAACTACTGCTAAGCTTGCTGCTATTGGTATTAGTTCTAATGATAGCTGTCTGATTTGTGCTAATGAACCTGAACTTCATGCTCACTTATTTTTCAAGTGTCCATTTAGTGTTCAATGCTTGAATAACATTAAATCTTGGCTGGGAATACAAGCAACTACAAAAGACATGCAGCAATTATTAAACTGGGTGCAGAATTGTAGGAAATTGAAATTTCAAAGAAATGTAATGTTAGCTGGAATTGCAGCACTGTTTACAGTATCTGGCAGGCAAGAAACAAGGTTTACTGGGACAATTGTACTCCTAATATCAGTCATGTTTGTAAAAAGATCAAAAGCCTGGTAAGAGCTAGAGTCTTTTCAGTTTTACCTAAGAAAATAGTCAGGAAAGATTATGAGTGGTTCACTAAGCTTAGTCAATGAGATGAATCTTTGATTGTATTAGGGTATGATGGCCTAGTTGGCTTGATTCTAGCCTAAAGTGTAAAGGGGGTCCAACCTAGTTGGTTTGCCTTTCTTTGGGCTAGTTTAGGTTGTAATTGAAGTTTGATGAATAACATTTTACTTAGCAAAAAAAAAAAAAAAAAAAAGATAAAATAGCTGAAGTGGTTCCCTTAGCTAAGGACAGTAAATAAATAGCTGTAAATAAAGGTGGAAAGCCTATAATTTTACAGTAACTAATGAAAGGGATACGGTTGAGATAGCATGCTTTGGCTAGATCGTGCGCTTGCTGGACTTGTTTTCGAGAAACTTGAGTGATGCATGCATCACCAGTGGACTGTTTTGGTTAGAGCACGAATGTCGCTTATAGTCCAAGCTACTGAGATGTCTTGAGCATTACAACACCATTAGAAAATTGGACCGTTATGAAATGAAGAGAATTTCGGCTGTAGTGTCAGTATGCAATATGCCAATATGTGCGTAAGGTCAGCAGCAAAAAGAAAAAAAAAACGATAAAAAAAACTTGCAAGAAGTAAAAGGGGAGGAGCCATTTGTCGTGCACTCGTGCTATGCGGTGCTTCCATGCAAAGACAATTTTAACACCAACACTTCTCCACTTACCACTACAATTAAAATGGACACATACATCTTAGCAAATTTCTTTTTTGAGTGGTATGGTCCAAAAAGCATTCGTAAATTATGTATATATTCTTAAAATAAAGATACGACAAAGACGCACCGATAGATAATCTCTATAGTCTATAGTTGACTGACTTGTATTTTCTATATTCAGTATGTAGCATTTTGAATTACTCCATAGAAAATAAGACCACATTTTTATTAATGGCAACTTAATGTATATTGTTTCTTTAAAAAAAGTCAGAAAAAACATATAATAAGCTATCAAGTATCATATGAAAATAATTAATACTTAGAAATATAAAATTTTTAAAAGTTATTTAACAGTACTTAAAATTAAGTTTATACATAATTAAAAAGTTGAGTGGTCTGACTAACAAATCATCTAACCCTACACTAGTATTTAAAAAAAAATCATCGAACTCATGATTGTTTATCATGAATTCATGATAATTATATTCGTAGAATTGTTGATAATACTAATTTACTGAATATCTTTTTCTTTTTTGCTTGTATGTTATTAATTAGCTAGCTATTATGGATTAATAAAGCGAGAAACATAAGTGATAAGGGGAGTAAGGCGCTGCGTTATAAAGTGTGACTCATCTATCTTCTTTTAATCAATGTGGAGACATTTCACGTGTGGTGTCGCTTATACATAATAAGCTTAACCATAATACAAATGGGAGCTTAACGAGTTTTTAAATATAATAGCTTCAACACTCCCCTCGAGTAAATTAATGGACCCATTTATGGGCAGGCTTTGATCTGCCATGTTAAATATGGCTGAAAGCACCCATCACAGGAAAAGAGGAAAGAGTCAAACACAAGACAAATTAAAGGATGTTGCACCTTAAAACCATATATGCAATAAGGGGAATAGCCCCTTTGCATTATAAAGTGAACTCATCTCTCTTCTTTAATCAATGTGGGACACTCACATGTGGTGTGCGCTATACATAATAGCTTCAACAATTTCACGTATTATAAATCTGGCAATAACTTTTCTAACCTAACAATTTTTCTAAAGATGATACTTAACCATAATACAAATGGGAGCTTAACGAGTTTTTAAAGGAGAAAACCATAGGAGTGGCTAGCTCTTTTTTTTCTTTCTTTGCTAAAAATGGAAATTGAAGAAAGATAAACGAATTCATTACAACCAAATTGAAATAAAGTTTAAGTGTTATCAGTGACATAGTAGTTGATACACGTTTTGAGCAAAAATAGGAGGTGAAGATAATAAGATTCTTGCATTGAGTTCCCAAAAACATGTGGTATGTTTCTTCCTGTTTTAGCTAGACTATCCCACGATTTCAAAGTTACAAAGAACATCATTTACCTCTAGTCAGACCAAATACTACATGGTGGAAAAATGTTCGCAATTGTATTTATGAATAAATTTGATATACTATGGGGCAGAAAATGTGAATGCATGCGTTCCTTTTTTATCACATAAGTAAGTCAATAGTGGAGAAAAACTTTTTTGACAAGAGTATATAAAATGTGTAACTATGATTAAAGAAGAGCAAGAAGACAGAGTGCAGGCCACTATAGTTGTCAATGATCAATCACCCACCTCCACACCATGCCACCAAAACCAGTGAATAGTGACCCATACACACGTCCTTCTATGATTAAATCCCTCCTATCTTTGGAACCTACTAGATGTACGTTTGGCTTGCCCTATATATAGAGCTTCCACTTCCACATATTGGTTCACAAGCATTTTATGTGATAATACAATCTTCAAGATAAAACACTACTAATAGTAATAAGTTCCTAGAAGGGAATTACACAATATCTCATTGTTTCCTAGTTACTTTTTTTTAGTCCTAAGAAATGGCCACTTCTAAGGTTATTGGGGTGACATTGATAGCTCTACTTCTTATAGAGCTATGCATTGCAGCTAGGGTGCCTAGAGGTGGTGGTGGCGGTGATGGAGGGTCGGGGTTCGGATACGGGTCTGGTTATGGTTCAGGATATGGGGGTGTAAGTGGGGGGAGGGTATGGAAGTGGGGGAGGTGGAGGGGGTGGATCAGGGGGAGGTAGAGGGGGTTCAGGCTCTGGATATGGTTCCGGATATGGATCTGGGTATGGGTCTGGTGGAGGACTAGGTGGTAGTGGCGGTGGTGGTGGAGGCAGAGGAGGCGGAGGTGGTGGCGGAAGTGGACGTGGTGGCTCAGGCTATGGCTCAGGCTATGGCTCAGGCTATGGTAGTGGTGGTGGCTCCGGTTATGGAAGCGGTGGGGGAGGCATGGGCGGTGGTGGCGGTGGCGGTGGCGGTGGTGGTGGTGGTGGCGGTGGTGGAGGACGTGACAACGATGATGGCTCTGGATACGGTTCTGGTTATGGGTCTGGCTATGGATCTGGTTATGGAGGTGGTTATAATCGCAGACATAATTCGCCATAAATATATGTAACACGTAATGAAGGTTTATTATCATTATCTTATTCTATTTTAAGGTTATAATTTTCTAAATAAATAGTTAAGCATGCATGTAATTTTAGCTCATTAATTGACTTCATGTATCCGTATTGTTGGAGATGCTTGAAGCTTGCATTGATATTTTGCATATAATGGGATGTACACTGTGACTATCTAGTGTTGTTTCTTGTCTGTTGATATTTAAATAAAGGTTTCTTTTTTTCTTTTTATAAATTCATACGCTTCTATTTTTTTTTTTTTTTTTGGGAAATTAAGTTGTAAATTGTCAAGAAATTGCATCTAGCGCTTGCTAGCGTTCGTGGTAAGGCGTGCGTAACGATCTTGAAATCAAGGGGATCGAGCACTGATCGGAGTCTTCTGCGCGTGGTAACTCCTATCCTTAATTCATACGCTTCTATGTTCGTTGAAGAATCTCAAGTATTACTGACTTACTGTGTTAGTATAGTATTGACGAATGACGATATATAGTGAAGCAATGTCATGTTGTATAACATTGTTAGGGCCTAAGGGTTCTCCTTACCTATTTTATTTTTAAAAAAGCGTGTTGTAGAAAATATCTTCCCATTTTAGAGTTGTTTTTGGGGATTGTTAAACGTCGCCCCAATTACTTAAAATCGCCCAACTCCCCTCTAAAAATACCATTATACCCTTATGATATTTTTTTTATTTTTACTCCAACTTAACTCCTCCTCTAATTCATATTCTCTCTCATCTTCGCCATCACCACCCACGATCACCACCGCCAATCACCACCGACGAGCACAAAATTCCGACCACTTATATTTTTTTAACGAATTCCATGGGCCTAACGTGTGGCACGCGTTGGGCCCATAGACACAACGTCCCGGGGCGGGCGTTGTGTCCATGGGGGCAACGTGCGAGCCGCACGTTAGCCCCATGGGACACAACGTCCGAGGCCAAACGTTGAGTCCCATGGGGCTAACGTGTGGCTCTGCACGTTGGCCCCATGGGACTCAACGTTTGGCTTGGGCGTTGAATCCCATGGGGCTAACGTGCGAGCCACACGTTGGCCCCATGGGACTCAACGTCCGTGCCGAGCGTTGTGTCCCATGGGGCCAACGTGCGAGCCACACGTTAGCCCCATGGAATTCGTTAAAAAAAATACCTCGTCGGTGGTGATCGTCGGTGGGTTGGAGAGGTAGCGATTGGTGGTTAGTGATTTTAGGTGGTGGTGGAGAGAGAGTTGTAAAAGCAGCCAAGGGTATAATGGTACATTTACATGGTAGTTGGGGCGATTTTAAGTAATTTCAGGGCGATGAATAGAAGTTCGGTTGTTTTTCTTCTATCTTTGAGTTGGATGTCCTACTCCAAGAACACTACAAAGTAGATGTTCAACGAGTTGGTCACTTGGTCACTGTCAGGTTCTTACAACTTAGTCTATATATATTTTAAGTTATTCTTCGGAACCATTGATTGGATCAAGTTCTAGTCATGTGGAGTGTATTTTCCGGGATGTGATATGGTTCGAAGGATGAACCGGAATATGGACGGTTTCGATAATATTTCATTCTTGAACAAAAATTCATCATCAAATGTACTTCCTCCAGTGGCGGACCCAAGATTTTCAATTTGGGGTACGGACATACAACACAAAAGTAAAGGGAAAAAAGTTTGCATAAATTGTTTAATACATAAGTCTTACAACTGAAATACCCAAAATATGCATAGGCATACGACCCAAATAAGAAAAAAAAATGCATAAGGTTAAATCTAATTGAACCTATCCCTAAATGCTAAATCCCTAAAAACTATATTTGATACCAATTTCCATTGGTCAGTAACATGCAATCAAATAAATAGATAATACGACAATTAAATAAAACAGAGACTCATACTAAAACCAATTAAAAAAACTGCACAATTTAATAATTAAACTAAGATAAATGTGAGACTTAAACATGAAACATCAAATTCATAAACCTAATTTCATAGAAATCCAAAGTCTAGATTTTCTTCATTACCATTTACTAAAATAAACTCTAACTTATTCAACTACTAGTTATCATCCTTCATCTCTAAAACCAAACCTTAATCCTATCGACAAATTTACAAACCATAAACCCTAATTTTAACCATCATCAAAACCTAATTTCGTCAACTTTAATTTACTTCTTAGTCTTCTTCATCTATGTAGTTTTCTTCACCGAAGTCGCCTTCTTCGCCGACGATTTGATATCTTCGTCTTCTTCGCTCGAGATTTGATACTCTTCGGCTTCTTCCCCTTCTTCGGGAGATTTCGCAACCTTCACAGCAACTTCTACAGCGACCTTCTGCTTCTTCGCAGCATTAGGTTTCGCCGCAACCTCGGTCTTCGGCGGCTTTTTCACTACGACTTCCTTAGAAATAGGGATACAATTGTACCCCCATGTCCCCTATTGGGTCCGCCACTGACTCCCTCCATCTCAAAATAATTCTAGCAATTTGACTATTTCAAAATTCATAAAATATAAATTTGACTTTTGTAGGATACTACATTAAAAATTCATATACTAATGATTAAAGTTGCGCGTTACTAGATGTGAAAGTCAAACTATTTCAGTTATTACGGCCTACGGGACAGATAGTCATTTATAGTCAACTCCAACCACTAAAAAAATTTAAGTCCAACATAACCATGTCAACTCTAGCACATTAATATCTGAAGAATTTTTCTAGCAAAGTTTCCATTCTCTCATATTTATATATTCTAAAATTCAAGGCAAACATTGCCATGTGCACATGTACCCCCTCCCCCAATCAAATGATACAAATTAACCAATAAAAATGTGTGTGCTAAGACTCAAATCCACAACGTCTCATTTGGAATACAAGTGTACTAACCAAGCAACTAATCTACAATCTCATATTGGTCTTTGTAGGAAAAATAATTATCTAAAGACAAGATCTATTTTTAAAAACATTAAAAAGTATATGATTCACATATATGGAAGCTCTCATACTTTTCTTTTCGCATGGATTTTTTTGGTTCTACGTCCTTGCGGTTCTCTCCTAGCACACAAATTATAGACTAAGATGGGTCACAGAAAATTATTTTGTTCAATTTAATATTGTAAAAATTGAAAAACACACCCAGGCATCCTAAAAATATAATAAAAGTACTTGTCAACTTATACAAATTGATGTACAAAAGGCTTATTTTTCTATCATGTAAATTTAGCTTGATTTAGAGTACATATTAGATACGAATATTAACACCTTAGATCCCGATATATATACGGGGGCATTCAACCTCCAAATGAGCAACTTCGATGTTCTTTTATCAAACAAAACACATAATTGCTCATCTATATTTCATGTAGATTATTAAGACGTGTGTGAAAGCATTGAAGGTCGTCACGTGTCATCTGAATGTATACGCTGATATGACGGCATGTAATTCAATTAATTTCATAAATAAATATAAACGAATTATATGCGGTGATTAGGGGCATCGCCCGAGTCAACAACTAGTTAAAACATAAATTGCAATATTTTTGTGTGGAGTAAGGTCAAAATGGGTTGCGTCGGGTATGAGCCAAAATATCTAAAGTTGTTTAACTTTCCATAACAACCGAGTTTTACATTGTAAAACTAGTATTTTGGCCGGACGATAACCCGAGATCGATTATAATTATCAAATATATTATTATTCATAAATTTCATAATTGATTTTTGTTAGTTTTTCATAATTTTCTGTCTAGTGCGAAATTTGAAAATGGACGTTATGGCATGATAAGTTATTTTTTAAAAAACTTTTAAGGAATGGGGATAAAAATAACAATTTGAATGGAATTCGGGTAAGAGAATGTGTATTACCTTAATAAAAGTGTTAGAGGTCAAAAGGCTTGTCTATTTCTTTATAGTTACATATAATTATAAGACTTTATTATGTTTTACTTTGAAACATTTAACATTAAAATTGTAGTGGATTAGTGGTTAAACTCTCACATTTGATTTCAAATGTCATGTGTTCGATTCCTAGTACCTATACAACTGTTAATTAATATTTTTAAATGAGATCATAAACATGTGTATTAGAAGGTTGAGAAGAGTGCCACGTGGTACATACATTAGAGAGTGCTATGTGGCACCGTTCCTTTGATAGGGACGTCTTTTAATATATTTGTATAGATTATGGTCAAACGCAAATATTTATGATTAGATTTTGGTCGAATTTCGAGTCTTTCTAATAACAATATTTTGTTTGAAATTAAACGCTCTAATAACATTGCAATTTATATCATATAACTGGGTGTTAATGTGTAATATTGTACATCTAAGAGTAAATTTTTCACTCATTTCTTGTTTATAGAGCTCAAAATGAGGAACAATGAGGAGTTAACAAAAAAAATAGCTTTGAGTATACGGTACAACCAGGTATATAATATAAGCTTTGCAAAAACATAAGCAATACAAATAACATGCGACATTATTATATTTTGTCTGATACTTGTGCCTTTATGTGCAAAACTAGTATTGTCTTATAGAACTTGCTCAAATTACTCCAAATACAATTTTTTTTGGGGTACTCTAAGTGCTACTTCTTAGGTGCTCATGGGAGAACGTAGAACTATGTGAATTCAAACACATTTTTTTGCACATTTGTCATATTCTTTGCTTAATTGAGTAAAATGTAAAATTTGTATATATAAAATATGCAAAAATTGTGTGAGAGAGCACTATAATAAGACTTTCGTACTCTAAGGCCTACTTTAATATGAGAATTGAGAAACATCAATATAATAATGTTATGAAATTTTTTATTGTCTGAAAAACTATGTGCGGTTGCATTTATTATTGTGGTAGAGATTTTTTTTTCGTCAAGGTGAGAGATTCCTAAGATAGAGATTATTATACTTCTTCCATTCTAAGATAAGTGAAACACTTTTCTCAATAAACTCTCACATAAAAGAGAGAAGTGTTCACTTATTTCAGAACAGAGGAAGTACTCCCTCTGTATTCTTTTATCTTTCTTACTTTCTTTCTACACATTTATCAATACACTTCTTTGCTCTTAAATATCTTTCACTATATACATATTAGTAAAATTATAACGATTCAATATAAATAAAGTACTCATTAGACGAATCAAATAAAACACCACATGACTATATTTTTTCTTATATATTGAGAATAATTTAGAAGATTATTTTTAGTTGAGAATAGTGTTAAAATTCCAAATGAGAACGATAACAAAATACGGAGGGAGTATACGACAATCTTATAGTCCATAAAGTAGCTCATAACAAAACAGTCAGTGAGGATTAAGGTTGGCCTAGTGGTTATATGGCCCTCCTTCCACTCATATGACAGGGGTTCGATTCTCACTCCTTGCAAAAAGAGGAATCTTTCTTACAAGGGATTTCTTCTTTTAAAAAAACAAAGGAAAGTCAATACGTAATTCATATGTATTCTTGTGGAAAGATATTAGTTATGCGTTGAACTATTGAGTATTGAAGTCAATATGTTGCAAATTATGAGCTCAAGTGCAAATATGGGCGTATTGCTAGAGAGGTTTGGCCCAATAGCATTAACAACCCAAAAGAACACTATCCACAATTCCCAATAGTGACCTCGAACTTTTTGAGTTTTCCATTGGTGGCCCTAAGTTTTTTTATTCCCACTGATAACCCTCAATTATTGTTTCATTCCCAAATGTGACCTTATAGAGTAAAAAACCGTTAGTTTTGTTAACTTTTCATTAGAATAAATATCTCGATTTGCGTTCTTGAAAATTATCTAGGTTTGCATGCCGTAAATATAGCTCAGTTAAAGTTTTGGGGCTCATTTTAGCCCTTAAGGGTCAATATGTTGCAAATTATGAGCTCAAGTGCAAATATGGGCGTATTGCTAGAGAGGTTTGGCCCAATAGCATTAACAACCCAAAAGAACACTATCCACAATTCCCAATAGTGACCTCGAACTTTTTGAGTTTTCCATTGGTGGCTCTAAGTTTTTTTATTCCCACTGATAACCCTCAATTATTGTTTCATTCCCAAATGTGACCTTATAGAGTAAAAAACCGTTAGTTTTGTTAACTTTTCATTAGAATAAATATCTCGATTTGCGTTCTTGAAAATTGTCTAGGTTTGCATGCCGTAAATATAGCTCAATTAAAGTTTTGGGGCTCATTTTAGTCCTTAAGGGTCAAATTTAAAGTCTAAATTGGTTATCATGACTAAAAATTGGTCGGCTAAGTAATTGAGTGTCATTTTGGCCCTTAAGGAACAAGACGTCAAAATTGACAAAAAATGATCGAAAGCACCTTTGTGTGCCAAGACATTAGTTCTAATGGAAATTTAATGGAATTAACGGCTTTTTGCTTTAAAAGGTTACATTTGGAACTAGAACAATAATTAAGGGTTACAAATGGGAATAAAAAAACTGAGGGTCACCAATGGGAAGCTCGAAAAGTTCGAGGTCGCCATTTGGAATTTTCCAATGAATAATCAGATTGGTATAACAAAAGAAGGGTGTTTGACATATTGACATTGAAAAAGAAAACGACAATATATTGATATAGAAATTAGGAGTTGTCCCCCTAAAAAAGATTAGGAGTTGTTTGACTTATTAATATATAATTAGTATTTTGGCCCAGGCGATGCCTTGGGTTAGTTACAATTATCACATATATTATTATTTATAAATTCATAATTTATTTTATTAGCTTTTCTTAATTTTATATCTATTGTAAAATTGGAAAATGTACGTTATCTGCCATGATAAGTTGTTTTAAAAAAAATTCTAAAAAATTGGGGATAAAAATAACAATTTCAATGGAATTGGGGTAAAAGAATATTATTACCTTTTAAAAAGAACTTTTTGTTGGAAAACACCTATTAAAATGGATATTTTGTTGGAAAAGACCTAATATTTTTTTGTTGAAAAAGGCCTATTATAATCTTCCTTTGTTCTTAAAACCACCTCAACATTTTCCGGCCAAAAGGTCAATTTTCCGGCCAAAAGGGCAATTTTCCGACAGTGACTTTCTTTTCCCTCCCTTTCTCATTAAATGGGACCAACCTCTTTTTTTTTCTTATCCTAATCCCTTAAGATGGGAAGCAAGAGGAAAGGGTTTGATAGAGTTAAGGAATTAGGATACAAAAAAAATAAGTTGGTCCCATTTCATGAGAAAGGGAGGGGAAGAAAAGTCAATACCATAAAATTGACTTCTTGGCTAGGAAAATGTTGAAGTGGTCTTAAAGTAACAAAGAAAAGTATTATAATAGGTCTTTTTTAACAAAAAGTTTTTATTAGGTCTTTTCCAACAAAATGGCTATTTTAATAGGTCTTTTCCAACAAAAGTTCTTTTAAAAATGTTAGAGATTAAAAAAGTTTGTCTATGTCTTTTTAGTTACATATGATTAAAAGACTTTATTATGTTTTACTTTGAAACATTAAACATTGGAATTGTAGTGGATTGGTGGTTAAAGCTCTCGCATTTCATTCCAAAGGTCATGTGTTCAACTCCAAGTAGCTACACGTTGTTAATATTTTTAAATGAGATCATAAACATGTGTACTAGAAGCTTGAGAAGAGTGTCATGTGGCACCGTTCCTTTAATTTAATAGGAACACCTTTTAATATATTTGTATTTTTTTTATGACAACATATCATTTTATGGTCAAACATTCAAACTTGTCAACGGTTGACTATATATTTTTTCAAATGTAATTGATATTAATTTCAAGTGCTATATTGTTAGATTCATCTCAAAGTGTATTTTTCAAATATCAACTTTTTATAATTTTTACTTATAGGTAATTAGCAACATTAATAGAAAATTTTACATTCGAGTTTGTGAAAAAGATACGTTCCAATTGGAAAAAACCCAAAAGAAGTATAAAAAATAGCTCATACATCATACTCAATTTTTATTAGACTTCACCTTTTTTTTTCTTTCGTCTTTAACATAAACTAAACTGTAATATTATACCGTTAACATCCTCTTTTCATCCTTTTCACTGCTTTTGAATTTTCTCTTAAAACACATGATCATTATTGTTTTGGATTAAAGAAGTGGGACATTTTTTTTTTCCAGGAGGGAGGGAAGGCGGAAGGGAAATTTGGAAAACTACAAATGAGCTCTTTCAGGGAAAATTCTAAGGTGATCATAGTTGAAATATGATCACCGAAAATGTGGGCCTCAAGTGAATGTGAGCCACTAGTTTGCTATGGCTCACTTTTAATTTCTTTTCCTCAAAAAAATTTCTAATATTTATGAATATACCTTAAATTAATTTCTGAAAATCCCAAAAAATACCAAAAATAATAAAAAAAAATTAAGAAATAAAAAATAATTCCGAAAATTTACTTTTCTGGAATTTTTTTTTTTTACTTTTGGGGGTATTTTCTCTCTCTTCTTCCTTCGACTTCCTGCGGTTCCTCTTCCACAATTGTGAAATTCTTCTATCCCCCATGGAAAGAATCTCTTAGCTTTGTGCCGGTGTCGATGAATGATGCTAGGCGGCGACGATGGCCCGATGCTCGCCTGGCGACGATGACTGATATTCGTGGAAGTAGATTTCTCTGCGTCGTTTTGTAGTCTGTCATTCCCTTCACGTATCCCTATATGCCCGAAATCAAACCCTTGACCTCCACCTCGACTAGGATTTTTGCACCAAATATTTTAGATTGTAGCTCGAGATATGTTATCGGCGACAAGCGATATCGAGATTTCTCCGACGGAATAAGAAAGAAAAAAATCGGGGAGATGACCCCAAACTTTATGTCTGCCATATATTTTAGGTGAAGACCCAACCTTTAACACTTGGTCGATTTCTAGGACATACCCAGAATTTTAGTATTAGGGCATGCCCCAACCTTCATGTCATGCCATATATTTTAGGTCACGACCCAAATATTTTGCATTGGTCGATTTACTCGATTTTCTAGGATAGCCATTTAGGAAACGACCCAACTTTAGCCATTTAGGACCCGACCCAGCTTTAGCAGCCATTTAGGACACGACCCAGCTCTAGCCATTTAAGACAAGCATCAGTGATTCGAGAACACAACCAATCTCTAGCACCAAATGGTCCCGCAGAGACGCCTGTCATATACTCCAATACAATATTGTTGTACTATATAATGAACTGGTTACTCTTGTTGTAACCATTGAATAATCATCTTAACGCGTCTCAGTATGGATGAAACCCCCGGACCATAGTGGCTCACCATGGGATAATAAGCCGATAAGGTACGAGGGATGACATTATTGTATTTCTTGGAATGATTTATTCGGAGAGAACGATTGAGACAAACGATCAATAAAACCTCCGACGCTCTGTATCTTGGGCATATTTGGTTGGATGAAACCCACTAACCACTACTTTGAATGAGATAACGTCCAATCATCACCATTGGTGTCTCTTAATTAGGAATGAATAGACATTATTGCATTGGTCGATTTAAGCACATGATCCAACACTTTAGGCTTAGAACATGCTACGACATAATGTGGAAATCAAATAATAGGTAGATTTCCGTAGGGTCATGTATTTAAATAATAGCGACCAACACAATGACTATTGATTCATAGGAGACAAGACAATCTACACAACACAATGGCTCTTGCGTCTCAGTATGGATGAAACCCCCGGACCATAGTGGCTCACCATGGGATAATTAGCCGATAAGGTACGAGCGATGACATTATTGTATTTCTTGGAATGATTTATTCGGAGAGAACAATTGAGACAAACGATCAATAAACCCTCCGACACTCTGTATCTTGGGCATATTTGGTTTGATGAAACCCTCTAACCACTACTTTGAATGAGATAACGTCCAATAGTCACCATTGGTGTCTCTTAATTAGGAATGAATAGACATTATTGCATTGGTCGATTGAACCACATGACCCAACACTTTAGGCTTAGAACACCGTACGACTTAATGTGGAAATCAAATAATAGGTAGATTTCCTTAGGGTCGTGTCTTTAAATAATAGCGACCGACACAATGACTATTGATTCATAGGAGACAAGACAATCTACACAACACAATGGCTCTTGCGTCTCAGTATGGATGAAACTCCCGGACCATAGTGGCTCACCATGGGATAATAAGCCGATAAGGTACGAGGGATGACATTATTGTATTTCTTGGAATGATTTATTCGGAGAGAACAATTGAGACAAACGATCAATAAAACCTCCGACCGTCCGACGCTCTATATCTTGGGCATATATGGTTGGATGATCAACCCTCTAACCACTACTTTGAATGAGATAACGTCCAATAATCACCATTGGTGTCTCTTAATTAGGAATGAATAGACATTATTGCATTGGTCGATTTAAGCACATGACCCAACACTTTAAGGTTTAAACACCGTACGACTTAATGTGAAAATCAAATAATAGGTAGATTTCCTTAGGGTCATGTCTTTAAATAATAGCGATCGACACAATGACTATTGATTCATAGGAGACAAGACATTCTACATAACACAATGGCTCTTGCGTCTCAGTATGGATGAAACCCACGGACCATAGTGACTCACCATGGGATAATAAGCCGATAAGGTACGAGGGATGACGTTATTGTATTTCTTGGAATGATTTATTCGGAGAGAACAATTGAGACAAACGATCAATAAACCCTCCGACGCTCGTATCTTGGGCATATTTGGTTGGATGATCGACCCTCTAACCACTACTTTGAATGAGATAACGTCCAATAATCACCATTAGTGTCTCTTAATTAGGAATGAATAGACATTATTGCATTGGTCGATTTAAGCACATGACCCACCACTTTAGGCTTAGAACACCGTACGACTTAATGTGGAAATTAAATAATAGGTAGATTTACTTAGGGTCATGTATTTAAATAATAGCGACCAACACAATGACTATTGATTCATAGGAGACAAAGACATTCTACACAACACAATGGCTCTTGCGTCTCGGTATGGATGAAACCCCAGGACCATAGTGGCTCACCATGGGATAATAAGCCGAGTAAGGTACGAGGGATGACGTTATTGTATTCCTTGGAATGATTTATTCGGAGAGAACAATTGAGACAAACGATCAATAAACCCTCCGACGCTCTCTTTCTTGGGCATATTTGGTTGGGTGAAACCCTCAGAGCGACTTAATGTCGAAATCAAGTAATAGGTTTAGTGGAGATAATAACAAATATAATAAGGCTATCATGTGTAAAATGGGGTCATTAGCGTTTTATATATAATAAACACTAATCTTTATTTCGTAGTAGAAATTAGAAAGCGTGTTTTAGTTACCCTATATTCTAAGTTAAACATTTATCTTGTGTCAAAACGGTTTTCCTATCGGCAAATATAAACATACGTGTATCTTATTTTTGTCTTTCTTTTGCGAACCATAATACATAAACAATTGGGGAGAACCATTCGACGTGTTGATACCCCACGTCTCTGTGGTCACTAGTCCGATATGAAACTCACTTGCATCTATGCGGCGCGGTATCGAATCCTTTGAAGGCGAGCGAGTATGTCCCTTTTTGTAATTTTGTTACGGGCGTAATATTTTATTAGATCATATATTTTTTGTTGCATTATCTATTTTTTGCCCATTTCTACGTGATTTAGAATTATTATTAACCACATAAAATGATATTTTTAACCCAAATATGACAGATTTATCTTTTATCGTTTGATCCATGACATACATCCTTAGCATATGTTTGTACACAAACGTCTAAAAAGATGTTTGATCCATGGCACATACGCTTTTAGGGCACGTTTGGGCCAAGACCCATATGCTTTCTTAAAACGTTTGTGCCACGGTGCAAACGTCTACTAAAGACGTTTATACCATTGAACAAACGTCTACAGAAGGCGTTTGGACGATGGCCCAAACGTCCTTAGCATATGTACGTACCTAGGCACAAACGTCTTTTACGGATGTTTGGTTTTTTTTTTTAATAAAGTTGCCTTTGATTGTATTTATTGTCCTTTTAAATAACGTGATTTTATTAAATAATTATTAATCACAAATTGCTAGAAATAAATAATATTAAGAATATGGATGAAACCATTAAACCGTTATTTTCTACTATAAGATAATATAAGAAACCATCAACTCTCTTACTCTTGTCGTAGCCTTTCATTAGTCATCCTAAGCCGTGAAGAAACCAATTACCCCCTCGCACCAATACCGAGGATGCAGATACACTTGCATAAGAACATAGCAGTCTCTTGCACCAATATTGTACTAGTCAACGTCGAAAACCGGCATTAGGTAGTTGTCAACAACAAAATGGTAAAAGTAAGGTAGTTTGGGACAACAAATTTTTTATAAGGTAGTTTCTCGCAAAAACTTGAAAGTTAAAGGTAGTTTGGGACAAAAAATCCTTTGTTAACCATATACTGTTACTAGTGATATTTTGAATTAGTACAATAGCATTTTAATCTAATGTTTGTCCTAAATTTTAAATCAGATAATTAAACTAACTTTCTAAAACATGATTATACATTTAGCGGGACAATATTTGAAAAAGCTTCTACTATTTACATTGTTCATTTGAATCCAGATAACAATAAACCAGTTCAGGTAGGACGTATATGCACTAACAAGCTAAATCTCTTGGAATAAGTTGGCTGGATGATGCCCAAACACCTGAACAAAGTCGTGCTACGAGATGAACATGATAGTCGTTGAAGCTTTCTTTGTTATTGTAACATAATAGTTGGGTCATCACCCAAATCCCCATAGTTGGGTCATAACCCAAAGTCATATAGTTGGGTCATCACCCAAAGCCTCATAGTTGGGTCATCACCCAAAGCCCCATAGTTGGGTCATCACCCCAAGCCCCATAGTTGGGTCATCACCCAAGAACCCTCCAAAATTGAAAAAGCCCCAACAATCGGAGCCGTGTTGAATGCGATAAAACACCGAAAAACCCCGAAATCGATTAAACGAAAATCGAGATTGGATAACATGATGGTTTTGTTCATGCGAAATGGAGTATAGACCTAAATCAAACAAATGAAGACAGCGAAATCGAACTTTCCCCAAACCAAAACTCTAGATATGTAAAGAAAGGCGAAATCGAGCTTTCCACTAGCACACTTCCACCCTTGGTGTTTGTGTAAAAAAGATTGACTTATGCGTGAAGAGTAGAGTAGACAAAGAAGCGGTTAATTGATCGAAAATGGTCGAGGAAGGAGATGAGATGGGTGGAGAGAACGCAAGGAAGGAAGAAGGATGAAATCGGGGTTCAGGGGGAAAAAGAGGAGAGAGAAAAAAAGATGGGTAAATTTTTTTTTGGTCGAAATAATTAATTTCAAAAAAATGAAATATAAATTTTTTAGGATTTTCTTATTAATTTTTTGGAATTTACAAAATTATTTTAAGTATTTATCAAAAATATTTCTAATTTTAGTAAAAGAAATGAAAAAGAAAATGGAGTTCTTGAGTTGGCAGAAACGTGTGGTGTTAAAGCGCTTTGGCTTAGTTGACTTCGGTGTCACCGAAGAATCATCCCTCTTTCAAACTTATGAATATTATGTGATGTTAAATACTTTATCTCTTCTTTTTTAATTGCCTTCCTCTACCATCTTTCTAAAATTGCGTGCTAAAAAATTGGTTGCAAGATAAAATATCATATCAACAAAAAAAAACCAAGTTGCCAAAAAAAACCAAAAATTACACGTGGCAAGATATGATTTGTTGGAACACACAAACAAACACTAGTCTATTCTGGAATATGCCAAAACCAAATCAGATACAAAACCAAAAACACACCCTTTTTCCCTCTTTACAAACATTAATTAATAGATTACATTAACCTTGACAACTCCAAAGTCCAAACCCAAACCTCCCTTTTTGTGATTGGCTCATCTCACTTTCTCTATTTTTATTCTTTCTCTCTCCTCTTTTTTTTCCCTTTTCCCTCAATATATTTCCTTCTTTATTTTCTTTCACACTATATCAAAATTAAATAAAAAAAAAGAAAATTCATTCTTATTATTACCATTTCTTCACTTTCTCATAAAACTTCGTCTTCGCAAAATTTCCCCCTTTCATCTTAGGGTTAGGGTTTTCTTCTCTTCGATCGATCAACAAATTTTCTTCGCGAGGTGAGGAGAGAGAAAGTCATGGGAGCTGAAGGAGATTCGAGCGATACTACTACAACTGTTGCTGCTGCTGAAGTTTCCGTCAACATTCGGTGCTCCAACGGCTCTAAGTTTTCCGTGAAAACGACGCTTGATTCCGACGTCGGAGCTTTTAAATCTCTCGTTGCCCAAAACTGCGATGTTCCTGCCGAACAGCAGAGGTTGATCTACAAAGGTCGTATCCTCAAAGACGACCAAACCCTAGAAAGTTATGGTACGTTGATTTGTTGCGTTTTCGCCTTCTTTTCTGTGATTTTTTTGGAATTTGATGTATTTTTTTAGGTGAAATGGTTGTTTGAGATGATTATTGAGATTACGTGATTGATAGATCTGTTTGATGTTAGTTACAGCTGATTATGTTTCTGGATTGTTTGGCTTGGGATTGAAGTTGATTCGTGTGTAATTTTGATTTTTCGTAGATGTTTTTGTTTGGATCTGATTAAGTGATTGGATCGAGTGCGGAAATGTTGATTTTGTAGTTAAGTTTTGGCCGCATTATGCAAATTCGTTATCTTCTGCGTTTTATGTAAGCATTATGCAAATTAATAGCTTTGATAATTTTGTGTAGTATAATAATGAAATTAGATATTTACCTTGAGTTTATGTCTGCATTGAGATGCAGTGGGCTTTTCCGCATCCATTATTAAGTTCGGCAATCTCCTTGATGGTTTTGCTAAGGTTTGTTCTTATGTCGAGATCGCATAGGTGATGAGATGACCAGTAATATGTATCTTTTAAAATGATAGTGTTGGTTCTTGTGATGTTTGTACTTTGAATTAGACTAATATAATGAATGGTTAAACAGTTTTGGGCTCCAAGAAACGGAATCAAATTACCTACAACTTCTCAATCCATTACCATGTAGTAATGGACTCCCCTAATTTATTACCTTTTCCTTTCCCCGCAAGTCATAATTTGTCGATAATGGTTACCATTGTCTTACCATTCTTTGGCTAGAACCAAACACCAAATAAAGGTAGCAATATATGTTACCACTCGGAACCTCTTTTGATTCGCTTCACTTTCCATTCCATTAGCTTGAACCAAACAAGCACTAAACTCTATTATTGGCTTAAGACGTTGATGAATTTGAGAGCAAGAGAGCTAAACTTCTACTATGTCACAGTTTATGAGGATGTTTCAAATGTTACATGTGCTTGTAATTCAAGAGTTGGCAGCTAAGCCAATGATAAGATTGGATTTGAGAAGGCCCAATGTAGTAAGAATTAATAATTTATATGTATGAAGGCATTTTAGCCTGTCAATGTGTTTCATTGCGCTGCTACCAGCTTAGTGATAGTATATGCTAAATCGGAAGCATGATGCTTAGTATTGTTGATCAATGGAGATAGTTGTTGATATGTTGAACTTCGGTGGTGAGATTAATGATCTCTATAGGTTCCTAGATTTTGTTTGGATCCAAATCTTAGATGTAAACAAATTCTTTAAGGTTGCTCCAAAGTAGAACATATCTGTTCAGTTGCAAAGTCGCTATATTAAGAAGTTATATTTAGACAGTTTTTTCTTTTCTTTTATTTTTAATAAAATTAATTTTGACAGTTTTTTTCTTTTCTTTTTTATTTTTAATAAAATTATCTATTCTACCTATCAATTTGAGCTGACAACATCAACTTTTTCAACTTCCTTGATCCCACCAAGGTACTAGACATGATTGTTTCAGAATCATTGGGTCCTGTTAAGGAATGTTGATGTGATGCACATTTGGTGTAGGTTGTTCTTTTTATGTGCTTTTAAATTCATGATACTTGTCAAGTATTTAGTAGGGGGTTGAGGAAGAATTGGATCCTTGGAATTGATGAATGGTTCTGTTAGATGGGGGATATGGTAGTAATTTCTCTTTGTTCATAACATTGAGATGGAGATAAATTTTTTTGTCTTCTTTAAAATGCAGCCTCACAGCAATTATTGTTCATAAATAGTTGCAAAAAAAGTTTAGCAACTCATTTTTCTCTTGGAGATGACCTGATGTGGGATTGTGTTTATATGCTTTAGATTCACCTATGTGTGACTATCAAATGTAGAGAATTCTTGCCCACTAGTTTTAGGTATCTACTAGATGCTTCATGAAGCTGCTGGCTGTATTTGTACATGCAAATGACCTTTTGTATACTTTGTCTTTGAAGGTTTGCAAGCAGATCATACAATCCCACATGGTTCGTGGTTTCGCTGCGTCTGCAGCAACTGCTCCATCTGGAACTGCAAGTGCTGTCGCCTCTGACACTGCCCCTACTGCTACACCTGCTGCTGTCCCAACAGAAAGTGGGGGCAGGAAGTGCTGGTCTTGGGGCATCCTTATTTCCTGGGCTTGGTCTGGGTGGTCTGGGTGGGACCGGTGCTTCTGGGTTACTTGGAGCTGGGCTTCCAGATTTTGACCAGATGCAGTAAGCAACTCACCCAGAACCCAAATATGATGAGAGAAATAATGAACATGCCTGCCATTCAGGGTTTGATGAATAATCCAGACCTTATGCGAAACTTGATCATGAGCAATCCTCAAATGCGTGATATAATTGACCGGAATCCAGAGCTGGGCCATATATTAAACGATCCTAGCATTCTCAGGCAGACCTTGGAAACTGCAAGGAATCCTGAGCTCATGCGTGAGATGATGCGCAACACTGACCGGGGCTATGAGCAACATTGAATCCTCCCCTGAAGGTTTTAACATGCTCAGACGTATGTATGAGAATGTGCAGGAACCATTTCTGAATGCCACCACAATGGGTGGGGATACAGGAAATAATACGAACTCCAACCCGTTGGCTGCTCTTTGGGGAATCATGCTGCTAGTGGTGGACAACCAAGAGATGCTTCCAACAACCCATCAACAACTGGATCTGAATCTGCAACCCCAAACACTAATCCACTTCCGAACCCCCTGGGGTAACAGTGGAGGTGAGTTTATCCAGTTGTTCTGTTTGTCTAATTTAATTCTGTCTATGTTGTGTTTTTGCACTGCCTTGCTACCCAAAATTCTTTCTCTTTTATATGTATTAGCTTGAAAATACAGCCAAGGGAGTTAAAAGAAAGAACGGAGACAAAAGGGTAGTAATGGCGATACCATTAAATGGAGCTTAACTGAATAAAAGCTATCTGTCCTATCCCTTCTGAAAGCGAAATGTATGACTGCTATTTCATACTTAGAAATAGTTCAGTTTATTTTATCACCTACTTCCTCCGTTTTTTTGGTTCTACCTTTTTGACTTTTGACACTATTTCATATTTCACTTTGACCATCTTGTGTTACTTATATATGTAAGAAAACCGTAGTAATGTGGGATCTTGTCGGATTAAGTCTCAAAATATATTTTCATAATATCCACTTTTTGTAATTTTTACTTTTGTATAATTCAATATATTAATGCTTAACATTCTGCTTGGCAATGTGCAAAATAAAAATGGTAGAACTATAAAACGGAGGAAGTATTAATTACAAGAAAGAAAGAGAAAGTATGAATTATTCTTGTGAGTATTTTTTTGGAGATACAGAAGCTTGTATTGGTATCAGTTGTCTGTACTTTGCTCATGTGGCTTTTGCAGAAAGCAAAAGAAGTTTTATGATGGAATTGTGCTTTTTCTGTGGATTGATTAGCTATTGTAACTAGAGAAAATTCTGCTATCGAAAAATATAGAAGCCAATTACCTTGACTCAATTGTTGTAAGGGCAAAAAAATGAGCGACATACATCATTTAAAAAAATTCTAGTGGTAATATTAGTGAACCTGGAAAACAGTAATATTATTGAAACGTAGTTAAGAAAATAAAATATTGTAAATTATCAATAATTGACTTTTAATTATCTTAAAATGCGTATTATAAATTTATAATTTTGTCGAGAGTGTTTATGAGATTTTTGAAGCAAAACCTGAACTGGTTCGGCTTGATTCGTAAAGCTCTAAAATTGAGCTCAGAGATGGAGTAGCCATAAGCTGGTCTGGCTTCTTGGCACCTTTAATTATAATCATGTTATAGCTTGCCATTTATTGCATTTGTCTTAACATAAACTAGTTCGTTTGTGATGTGTGTACAAAATATATCGTTTTTTAGTATGATTTTAGTTTCATGTCTGACTACACCTATATCTTAGGAGAAGTTTGTTCTGCATTCTATTGAGATAATTTAAATGCTTCATTTCTTTATCTGATTATTGGATTCTCTCTTTTTTATTCCTCGTGTAATGGGTGATGAGTCCCTCTTTTT
>CANSZD010001272.1:0-113437 GCA_947648045.1 Beta corolliflora | reverse complement strand
AAGCTTCCACACTAATCCAAGACTTCATCCAGAATTATGATCACTCAGTTTCTGGCAGCAGATACAAAATATCATACAATATAATCTGTTCACTCCCACCCAAAAAAAATTTGTTCCAACGAATCTGTTCCAACAACCGAACAAAGTTTGTATTACAATCTTATTTGGTATACTAAAACTCAACTACTTGTTAATTAGCTGAAAAGTATAGATCAACTCGTAGATCGTTAATGGAAGTACAAGGTCAACACGTAGACCGTTGATTACCATCATATGCACAACGGCATATCGACGTTACTTATTTGTGCGATATGGATTACTAATTAGCATAAACATTGCCGAAAATGCATTCATGCTATACAGGGTTTATAGTTCCACATCATATTTCAGCGTGCACCACCTTACACGAAAAACAAGTTGTATACATCAAGACTTAAAGGAAAGCTAATACTTGTCTCAACCGCGCCGATTTCAGAGCATCAGAAAATCCTAAACGTCCCAAGGTGAAACAAGCCAAGTCTATAAAACCCTGTGATTTCGATCCCGAAAAATCAAGAGGGTAACTAATTACTCCTGCACATCCATCATCCACCCTACTTAAGATTGAAAGCATGTTAAAAATCATACAGAAATCTCCTCATAGAAAGATAGTATTGATTAATTCTTACCAAGAAACACATAATGGCAAACAATACACTCACAAGGCAAAGATACGGAGGAAAGGCTACCTGGCACTAAAGATTGCAATGGGCCATAACAAACCTGTGTGTTGTAGCCTCTGAGCAGCACAGCCATATCAGTCACGTTGCGCTGGCCATCCCCATGGACTAGTTCCAGGCACAGCCCGCCTTCAGCATTTTCCAATAATTTAGTTACAAATTGACCCTGCTGGCTCATCATACCTGTGCCTGTGTGCCCGGCAGTTCTTATCACGGTCCAGTGATTTATCAACCAGCAGTCCAGCTCGAAAGAATTACCAACATGGAAACACAACTACACTAGTGGAAGGCTGCTTCCACAATACAGACCATTGGACATAAAATTTACCTATGCTCCACAATTTTCAGTAAATGCAAGCCACAAAACTGTTGCTCCAAAACACATCAGATGCAACAAAATGTCTCCAGCAAGCCTCAGAACTGTTGCTCCAAAAAACATCAAATGCAACAAATTTTCTCCATACTTTCAATCATCATAATTAAGAGTCAAGGAAGAAATTTATGTAACTTGCCGTAGATAAGGCGAGCTATTTACCAAGTACTACTAACTTGATATGATATAATCAATTGAATAAAAAGGAACAAGAATCAATCATGTGCAATACCAATCGAGCTAAACGTCCCAAAGAATTACAAGCAAGGTCAACAGTAACAGAACAAGGTATGTGCAGCAAATCCCACCTGTCATAATTTACAATACTAAAATGAAGAAAGGCACCTAAAATCAAAGTCAAAGGGTCTGATTTTATCCTTCTGTATACATAAATTACAACCCACCCACAATTCTGCAGAACGACAATCTTTAAAAAAAAAAAATTGAAGCTGAAATGCAGGGGAAAGATTCACCTCAAGAGATAGGATCGCTAAATGATCTCTCCATGGTGGAATTCATTATCCCCGCAATCTGTACTGGAGTCCAAGCCACAAGGCGAATCATACCATTTCGGATTCTCCGGATAGAAACTATCTACCTGTAGACCAACAAGACCTACATCCTCATCTAAAGAGTCATGCCTCATGGGCTTAGTTAGCTTCGAATCATCACAACTGAGAATACTCTTCTCATCAAACTCACTACTGTGTAGCCACTTGTCTGGTTTACAACTCTCTACAATCATATCTTTGTCACTCCTACAATCCGTCCTCATTTGGTCCCATGGTACAACATCCCCCAATGTCCTTCCAAAACTGTCGTCATCTTCCTCGATCAAATCAGTATCTTTACCATCCCCATACAGCCTGTCATCATGAGGATCATTCCAATGAGGCAAATCACCATCACCAACTAGCAGAACATCAGAATTCTGCTTATCAGAGTCCAATCCAACTGACTTTGAAGTTTCATAACCTAATTCCCTAACCTTATTAACAATATGATACAACTCTTGGGAAACTGACTCCAAAAACTCCTGGGGGAGCTTAGAAATCCGACTTTCCAACAAACCAGCTTCCGATTTCAGCTCCTGCACCTGCTGCAGCACCGAATGACAAAAATCCCCCTCATCCCTACCCATAAAAGAATCAGTCTCCAACTCCTCATTCACCCCATACTCCGTCTCTTGATCATTCAAAAACACCCCTTTATGCCCAACAACCCGATGCATAATCCTGGCATTCCCATCCAACGGACCTGGCTCATGCCCCGTATGCACAGCATACAACTTAAAAACCGCCATCCCTTCCTCTTGATACACAAACGTCTTATCCTTGTCATTATAATTCGCAATAGGCACAATGGCCCTAATCCTAAACCCACACCCACACCTCTTCGATGCATACGGTTCCCTCTTCAACACCTTCGATTTCTTACTCGACGCAGGCTCCCCCGCCCTATGACAAGCATAATCCTTCACCTCCGCCATAAACGGCTTATACCTAATATACTTCTGCCTAATACAAAGCACCACCTTATGCTTCTTAGCAAGCTGCTGCAACTTATTAGGCACCTCTTTAGCAGGCACATCAAAAGACTCAGTATACTCAAACCGCCTCCGTTTCGGCCTCCCCCCATTAAACCCACCACCCCCAACAACCCCACCTTCAGAAACACCTGAACAAACAACACAAGAAGCAATACAAACCCTAATAAAACTCTCCGGAATCCCATAAAACTTAGCCCCAACAGTCCAAAGTTGCTTAATCTTATCAACAGTTTCTCTAATCCCTAAATGTTTCAAATCACTATCACTATGTGATGACATAACAATATCTTGCCATTGACTAACATGAGAAACAAATTGATTAGAATTATTCTTAAAACAAAGATAACGGTTACCGTTACCGTCAACATGAGCATTAAGTTTATCTTGTATACGTTTCCACGCCGTTACATAAGCAGTATCTTCATTTCTATCTTTCCAAACAGACCTCCATGATTTTAAAACTTCAACGGGTGTAACGGATCGGATCTCACCCGGAGAAGCGACCCGATTATCTAAAAGGCATGAAATCATAAGAGAATGAGATTCACTGTTGAAGGTGTAGAATTGAGAGGAGATATGTGGGTCCGGGTTGATTTTAGGGGAAACGGGTCGGGTTAGGGTTTCAGGGGAAGAAGGTGGAGATGAAATTGAGTGGTGGAAATCAGAGTTGAGGATCGGACGGTGGAGATTGAAAGATGGGTGGTGGAAATGGTGGTGGAGGAAAAAAGGATCTGGGTCATCTTCAATTTTGTTGGGATTCATTTGCGGAATAAGGGGGTGTTTGGGAGAGGGGTGAAATTATGAAGGGGGGAATTTATGAAGTATGATAAAGTGAAGTGTTTTTGTTTTGGGTTTGGTGGTTTTGGAGACTGACATAATAAGGGTGAGTCTGACATTGGTAAAAGAAAGGGAGTGTGTCTGTGTGACTGTGTGTGGTGGGGGAGATTTGTGGAACCAAATTTTTTTTTTTTTAGGAGAGTTTGTTTGTTTTTGCTCTTGCCTTTTTTTTTTTCTACTTTGACTTGTTTTTGGGGGAATTGACAAAGAAGTGTTTTCATTGGATGGGTTCAGAATCTACTTTTTCTTCTTTGTTGTTTTTAATGGTTGTATAATGTAGGTTGAGCACGTGGTTTAACAAAGAGATTAGATAAGGTGAAGAGAGGAATTAATATAAGTAGTTTAAATGATTGGGATTTAAAGGGGGTTGGGGTGTATAGCTGTAATGAGACTCTTGGTGGGCCGTGGGGGTAGTGTGCGAGGGTATTCTATAAGATTTCTTCTTACTTATTAAAAAAAGTTTAAATACTAGTTGCCGGAAAGTTTGAGTTATACGTGATGTAAATTGCAAGTATTAGAAAATGGGGGAAATGTTACTTTTCTTGTTACTATAGGAATTCTTGGTAGTATTGTTTAAGTCAGATGAATTGAAAAATTAGGTAGTGTCTATTAATATAAGTTGATATTAGTGGTTGACAATAGTTAACAGAAGTAGCTGATGAATGACCCGTCAGTAAGGTAAATGACAATTTTAGAAGGACAATTTAGAGGGGAGTGTGGTTAAAGAAAACTTTCCTTGTAAATCAACTATCCGTTTTAGTCAATTAGAATTTTCAATCAATTCTTAAATTATTTTAATAGTAAATGTTCAAGTATCACAACTTATATGGATTGTGGAATGACAAAACGTACAACATTGATAGTTGGAGAGAGCCAAGTAACAAGTTGACATAAGAGACAACGTCTTAAAGTTGCCTTACTATCTGATAATCCATAAATTCTCAAATAGTTGATCCATTTTGACTTTTAGTGTACAAAATTTGATTTTTTAGCATCTTTGTATTTCATTGTCAAATCTACATCACTAGTTGGGAATAGAATGTCATTTATAAACCACTCTAATCACTAAAAAGAAGCGTAGTACAAAAACAAAACTTATTAGGCGTACCGCGTACATGGTGCCCTGGTGGAATACCTATCTTGTGACTAAGTTATGAGATTCAAAATCCAACATTTACAAGTTTTGTGGAGTCGGGTTCTCTTTGTTATTTCTTCTCACTCTTAAGGGGTTTGATGAACCACTAAACTAGACTAAAATCACAACAAAGAAAGAACTTAAAGAGAAGCGTTGTTACAAGTTTACAGCACTTAGTCATCAGAAAGAAAATGAATTACAATCCAAAGTTTAATGTACCAAAAAATATAGATTGCTAGGCCCACGAGGAGCTACATATTCTTTGAACATACCCCAGATTCTAGCCCATCGATGGAAGCCCAAAAGCCATAGTAAAACACCACCTATTTCAGCCCACAAAATATAGGGCTTAGGAGATTAAAATTCCATTACGTCAGAACCTTTAGATTAGTTTGTCACAACTCACAAGGAAGATACAGAGGATATTACTACTATTACAAAAGATTAGTATAAGATGATGCTCAAAAATTAATCAAGATTATCTGCTAATTCTTCTTAATAGATAGTAACAATTAATCACTTCAATTAATTAGTGTGGCTCAGACTTGAACTTCACTCCGGGAAGGTACTTAGACACGAATTCGCGTGTCAAAGTTTGGAGATCATCATCCTCAATTATCATATCATCATGCTGATGATAATCAGTTAGGTTATAGAAACTGGCTAAATCTGATGCTGTTACTGGTGCTGATGCTGCTAACGATGATAGCGAGGGTTGCGAAAGAAATGCATTGTTGTCGAACGAAGGCATGCATGGGGCCACCGTACCAGTGGTGTTTGTGGTAGTGGTGGCTGGAGTGGCTGCCATTTGATCTAAACAGCAATGAGGATTAGTCTGATCTACCGTAGGAAACGTCGGTGGAAGACGTTGTAAGGTGGAAAGCCTGGCATGTACAAAGGCTAATTCTGCTTGCATACTCATAACCTGCCACCAGAGACACACCCAAGAAAGTTGAAAAGAAAGACGACAGTAGAAATTAAATTAGAACAGTGCTCTTTGGAGAAGCAAATACAAGAACTTTATTGCCACATTATTGATCAATTTTCGAGTTCATTCACCATATACGCGGACAAGACTAATTTTTGCTCATTTGCTTATTTGAAACTCTCCTTTTTGTATATTTTGCTCATTTGGATGATATCAAATGAACAATGAGCAAAAAAATTGCCTTAGGTGTATCACTTCTCTAGTTCTTCTGATCCTGTCCCCTTCTTCTTTTAATTAATAATCTAAGTGAAGAACCTAATTATTGATTTAAGTGAATAAGTCAATATAAACTGCCAAAAGTAAAAGTATCATTTTACCTAATTAAAGCCTAATCCTAGACACATACTATTACTCTATTAGTGTTACTAGCTTATGATTAATTGGCCGGCTTGGATGGGCCATGCTGAGCTAGCTAGCAAAGTAAGCCCAACATTCTATTACTTTTCTTCTTCTTTTTTTGACATTGGCAAGTATGGCAACTGAACAATTTATTCTAAACAACAGGGATGCACAACCAAATTCTCATAAATTTAGCTAATACTCCGTTCGTCCCATATCAATTAACACAAGTACCCTATAAGACAATATCATGAAACTAATTTGTGAGTTTCAAATTTACGACTTATAAAATGAAAAACTATTACTATCCTCTAAACTAGAAATATCTAGGCCATGTCTTGTGACCTAATAATAGCCTTTTCTAACCTCCTTTATTTGTTTTTTTGTCAATTTCTACGAATTATATATTTGTGCTCTAACATAGAGTATAAAGGTAAATAAATATTGACTTTTAAATAACTTTTAGATGAATATCCATACTCTTTTATAAGGATCATGTCCATTGAAAGTAAGGGAAGAAACAAAAGAACAGGTTTGGTTCTGTGGGTTGTATTAAGAACTTCAAGTAGACATCTGAATCACTCTTTCGACACTTCGAGACAGAATATACTAAGACAAAGCTCTAGCATCTGTATAACCCTAACCACAATCTATAAGATTGGTCCTCTAAAATTAGACATATATCTTAGATATATAAGATTTCACACAATCCCCCCTAAAAAAAATTCCTATGAATTATGTTAGCAAAAAACTATAATAAATTCTCACCCAAGAACAAAATCAATGCTCTTCATTTTTTTTTATGCTCTAAAGTAGCTCAGCACGTATTTATTATGTCATCTTATACTCCTAAAGGAAAAAGAAGATCTAGGTACTATTACAAATCAATTATTTCTATCAATGACGTACATGATCCAGAATTAAGTTAAATAAATATACTTTACACTAAAGCCAACATTAATTATTTATATTTGTCATTGAAAATTCCAACCATGGTGTAGCAAAGTCAAATAAAAGAATATGGTTGTACAATAGAATTCATTTTAAGGGTTCTCGAGCCACTAAGTTTAGCTTAATAGTTCCGGCAACATAAATCCATCCCAACACATAAGTGGCAAAGTATTTGGTCATCACTATACATCCAAGTATTATTTTATGTATTATATACTTATTCTCTATTATTAATCATAATTCTAAGGATCATGGATAAGTATTAGCTATAATTACTAATAGTACTACCTCATCCAAAATATATTCTTTCTAGCTTTTTTCCAAAAATAATTTTTGTTATAATACCAATGACATTAAACATGAGTACTTCATAATATCAATTTAATATCGTAGGTTATTCTATAAAATCAACACATTATTATTGCTCCCTTCTTTTATAATATTACTACAAGGCACACACGCTTCTCGAAAATTTATTTTGACTATAAAAATCTTTAAAATGTAATGAATAGAAATTATATAAGTTATATACCATATGTAACGAGCAAAGTTAGGGTTGTGAAAATTAAAAATGCTTTCACAATATCAAAGTTCGCCCTGAAATATCATGCATGGGCGCGGCATGCCTTACAAAAAGTAGGTAGACTTTAATAGGTAATGGGCTTCAACTCAACGAACTTTCTTTTACAAAAATTATATAGTATATGTGAGTAACCTATCTACTCGATCAGTGGGAAAATATAAGTTTCACTCTATTATTGTATGTGTTGATAGATGGTAAAAAGTAATTACAATACCGGTAATAATTTTATTGTAAGAAAATTTCATGTCGATAGTAATGAAACTTCAATTTCAAATATATCTTTTTCTTCACAAAATTAGGGGGTAATGTACCGTAAAAAATATTGTGTACTACATTACTAAAGGGGTACGTAGACAAACACTACTATAGACATTTGACATGAGACTTTCTAAAAATATATTACACCAAAATTCATCACGATATCATTAATTGTTACTGATTAAAATATATCTTTTTCTTCACAAAATTAGGGGGTAATGTACCGTAAAAAATATTGCATATGACTTTATAAAGTTGTAAGAGCTTCCTTTCCCATTCTAATTTAGTCATTTTAGTGACGAAGTCTGTATTTATGTTGGAGTAGCATCTAGCCACAAAGCTAAAATAAACCAAATATATTGACATATTTAAAAAATCATAATGATTAGAAAAGAAGATGTCTCTTAGCTTGAGCTCCCTTACTAATTATAGTAACAAAAAAATTAACAAGTTCAAACACATTGAACTGTTCTAGCACTTTTCTACTAAACAAAGAAAAGAAAAGAGGGTGGACAAGAATGTCAAATGAAGAATTTAGTATCCGTTGCTAATTAATGTTCTAGGAAACAACAAACGTACCAAACCAAATTTTAGGTGCTGTTCAAACTGAAGTATATCCAATTGCATTAAGTTGGATGTTTGACCATGTTATTCAATGAAGTACAACCACGCAAATCCAGCTACTTCTAGTACTAACTACTAGCTACGAAGATTGGGATAATACTGCTCATCTCATACTTGATTCATAGCTACGCCATGAAAGAATTTATTTTTACTTTGGCCTAGCGCAACAAATAATAGTAATAATGTAATATAGACAAGATTTTTTGTGTATTAACGGATATCTTAAGAAAAGGTTGATAATTTTAAATTTTAATTACAAAATGTCTTACTATTCCAAAACTGTCCGATAACCTCACTCCACCCTCCAACGTGAAACATATCCTAGACACACCTCAAAATCACTACTCCATCTCTAGACTCTTAAAACAATGTGTAATAGTGGATTTGATGATAAAAAGATGAGCTAAGATTAATGGATTATATTACGAACCCCGTCTTGATTTTTGGTGTACAAAGAGACACAAGGACATAATTAGAATTTTTGTCCCCTAATCATAGATAACATATCTAGTCTCGTCTCAAATTTTTAGTGTACAAAAAACAATAAGGGTCGCTGATGTAGATAGAATTTGATCCCAATTTCATAAAACTCATCCTCACAAGTTTTTAACAACTAGGTAGTTAGCATTTATCTATCTCGTTAAGGGGTTGTGACTTGTGAGGGCTGTATTATGGTATTGATCTTGTTTTTATTAAAATTTTCAGAGTTTCCACATGATTAGATAACTTGATGAGACCTTAAAAAGAGAGAATCTTTTAACACTTCCGTGGTTGCAATTATGCAGGTCATGTCAAATCTTTTGTCCTACTTCTTGAGTCATAAAATTGGTTAAAAAATTATGCTCATATATCCCTAACAAGTAACAACATCATCCCCTTTATCTTGATTGTTGATAGGATTTCATCACCTGTCATTTCCCATATACTTTATAATGAGAAAGATTGTAAGTTTTATGAACTGACCCCTCCCCCCAAATATTAAAAACCGCAGATATAATTTATCCCTAGCTTTTTTTTGTTTTTTTTGGAGTCCCTAGACTGTTTATTATAAGAATAGCTGATCACTGTGACAAATAAATTCCTCCAAAATTCCAATGTTAAGTCCTAATCTATTTATATATGAATCCTTTTTTTTTTTGTGAAATTGATCAACTTAGTTGTAGGTTAAAATTATTGTCAATTATATATCCTCACTAAGTTAATTACTATACTTCTTAGCCTAATGGAGAAGTAACAACAACTCAATTGTGTTTGAATAAAAATAGTAGTGAAATACTTCATACTAATTGATGATCTTATGTTACTAGCTCAAACTACACCGTACCATTAATTAAAGTAACAATTATTTTGAATTACCTCTTTTTTATAAGAAAAAACACACAAAAAAAAGTAAAAGAGAAAATAAAGGTAAGGCATAAAGAACCTGTTGTTGAAGAGTGAAAATGTGAGTAACACAGCCATAGATGGGATCACGAACCCTAGACAAAGCCTCATAGCAAAGAGTTACCACGGTATCGAGACGGCGGTGTGCAGGAATGCGGAGGAGTAGCTTAGAAGCATTGCTAGCGCCGAACACCTTGTGCACGGCGGCAAAATGTGCGGTGCCTTGCTCAGAATCAAAGTAGGGTGCAAACACACACCCTTTTACACACTTTCTTCTTAAGTACTTGCATGCTCCACATGGTCCACCTCCAATATTAGTATTATTATTACTACTTCCTCCTCCTCCTCCTCCTTGCCATTCTTGTTGGTTGTTTTGTTGTTGATGATGGTTGCTCATTTGTGTTTTTTTCTCTCTCTTATCTTTTTATGGGGTGAGGATATTAGGAGAGAGATTGGGAGAAAGAGAGAGTTTGGAGGGGGTGAGTGGGTATTTAAAGAGAAAAAAGTGGTACGAGAAAATAAAAAGAAAAAGGGAAACTTTAATTAAGTGAATGAAAGGTGTGAAAAGGGACTTTTTGTTTAATCACTAATAGTTATAGGTGTCAGTTTGGAATAGGGACGAAATCAGACTTGATTAAGGAGGAGGGTCAAGTATCTTCTCTTATTTTATTATTATATGCGAAGGGGTCGTTTTTACTGTAATTCCTAATATTCTTTTATTTGAATCTCTATATATTATAGGTATGGTTGAGCTAGCAAGGATCATGACCCTCTTAGACTCCTTATATGTTTTGCCCCTGGTTTGGAACACAGTTCGGTTTTACGTTGGTACTTATTGGATTACATTGGGATGAAATGGGTCGGGTTGAAATGGGTCAATTTAACATGTTGGCTCAGTTTCGGTCAATAAATGTTGAGGTTTATTTTTTAAAAAAAATGAAAAAATTGGTGGTGGGTCATTTTGTAAGCTACTTGTGGAGTTGTACTTTCTACTACCTTCTATATATTTTAAATTGTTTTGGAAGAAAATGTGACCAATTTCACTTGATCTAATAATTACGTCAATAATTATCTTGGAGTAGGAGTTTCTTTGCCTCCCTTTTTTTTTCTTCACTGTCTAATGCGTATACAGCTGTGCTAAAATGAAGTTTCTATTCATTTAAATGAAGTATAGTGTTTACTCTCATTATGAGTTTGCTTGTTTTTTTTTTTTTTTGAATAGATGCGTTTGCTTGTTTTAGAAGTACGTATTATTCTATATTTTAATACTCAATTATTGAGAATCAGGAAACAAATTTCAAACATGAAGATACTGAAACTTCTTTTCAGAACATCACACGCTAATAATGAGGAGTTTTGCTCATTTTGACAAATCTCATAGTATCATAAATTGCCGGTGGTATCCACTATACGGTTATAGTGGAGCCGATTTTAAACAACTTCGGTCAAAATTCATTTATTTTATTAAACAAATGAGCTTCAACAAAATTTCCACTCTCGTTTAGTATACAAGCTAAGTATAGTTCAAATTATTCTTATAAAAAAAGTATAGTTCAATAACTTGGTGCTCAACTCATTTAATTTGCTTATCACAAAGAGATAAGTTGTGTTGATCATGTAAAAGCATTTTTATTTTTTTTGGTGTTTAGAGAGCCACAAGGGTAAGTGGTGAGAATCGATTCCTGAATCTCCTGGAACCGGGAGGGAAGCTCTAACCAACTGAGCTATTAGTAGCTAGTTTTCAATTTGTTTAAAACTCATTCAAATTAGGGAAAAGCTCGAGTATACAATATCCATACAAAACCAATTCTTGATTTTTAAAAATATTTGTTGCCCTTTTTGTAACCATTAACATGTCTAAAGTTCGTTTACCAATAAGAACTTTTGCTCAATCTTGAGCTCAAATTTAAACAAGCAAGCTTGAGTCGAGTTTGATAAAAATATATGAACAAGTCAATCTGGTATAAACAGTCTAAAAGCTCTCTTGAGCTCAAGCCATTCTCGGACTTGATTATTCTTATCTACTTAGCTTGAACATGTTAACGTTGATTTTTAACTTGATTCATCTTATATTTGTTTACACCGTACCCCTAATTATATGGTGTTATATTCAATGCTTGATGCTAATCGTTTTATTCAGCTACTTGTATGTATTATTTTAGGTGATTGAGATTTTGGTGGTAATCTACCTAAATGCAAAAGTTACCCTACCTAAAGAATTTATTTTACGGAATGCAAATATTGTTGAATAAGCCGATTTGATAAAAAATTAGGACTTCTCAAAATAACTATTATTTACCTAGAGTGAACTAAGTAAGTCGCTTCCTTCAAAAGGTAAGAAGTAAACAAACTTTTTGAGTAATAATACTAGTATACTACACTCGTCATTTCTTTGAATGGTCACATACTCACAACTATTATTTTATGATGTCAAAAATAAAAAAATGGTCGTATATTAATATAATTATAAAAAAAACATATTTATTATCATATAATATCTGGTTAAAAACACTAATTGTCTTTTAGGAGCTAGAGTTCAAAGCCTAATAAATGCCGAAATCATCAATAAGCTGGTAAATACTTGCATCATTTGCCTGCCATATCATATGATTTTCCTTCATAAAATAATGTTGATCATGATCACCAAATAAAGGAGAGAAGAAAAGCAAAGGGAGATGACCTAAGATGATCTCAAAAGACAAAAAAAAGAAACCTAAAAAGGCTGATATAAACAATAGAATGGGGTACGGAGAGAAATGATTTGGTAATGGGAGGAAGATATATGCTTGAGAATTGGGGGGAGTTGCTTATTGGGAGTTAACTTTAAAGCCACGCCTAGTTGGAGAATATATATCAGTCATCAGAGAGACAAACCAGAAACCCTCTTGCGTGAAGCAATCAAGTAAACAACAAAACATTTCTTTTAACTTTTGTATTAGTCCAATAGTCCTACTCCTTTTTATTACACAGTTATTATTTTTTCATGTTTGAGGACAATATTAAAGAGAATAATATCCAACTACGAGCAATCTTCTTTAGAACAATCTGACTATAAGTTTTTCGAATGCGTATGAAATGAGGACAAAAATAGGTGGTAAGAAGAAAAGTGGTTTTTCAAACTTCAATAATAATTCTACGTGACCAATAATAATTAATAAATATGATTGTCTAGTTAATTTCTGTTTTGATATATTAATCTTTTGCTTCCACTCCCTTGTGTTCCCTTGGTATCTTATGTAGCCGACCATTAGAGTTGAAACTAGTTTTTAGGTCCGAGCTACGCCCCGAGTATTTATTAATATTTCACTTTAAAATGATAACATCAAGTATCACTTGGTCTAGTGATTAAGACTTTAATACATATTCTTGTGATCACGAGGCCGAATCTTATACAACGCATTTTCTGTTTTTTTATTGTATTACATGGAGTTAAACACTTTAAGGAAAAGTGTCACATGACATCGTTTCTTGTTTAGGAACGCCTTTTAGTATATTAATATAGATTTGAAAAATATCATTTTACTCTCTAAATGGGATTTATGGATCAACCTATCATTTTAGAAAAGGCACCCTTTTACCGTTAATATTACTATGCTAGTCCTATGAATCTTCCTTATTTAATTATACAAGTTATATATTCAAAAAGGAATTATACAAGTTATATATTCAAAAAGGATTTATTCTTTTAAGAGATAAAAATGGCGATTATATGCAAATAGCAACATAAGAGGTATGTGACTACAGTTGAGAAAAAATTGACCCGACCTGTTAGCCTGACCCAGACCTAACATGAAAATTGTAGTTTAGGATTGGCATTTTCAGATACGACTAACCCATTTAATTAAAAAGGTCAAGTTAAGGTTGATATTTTTAAACCCAAAATTAACTTGTTTTGACCAACTAATCATTTACATACAAATTTTATAGAAAATTGTGTTGAAATTAGTGAAAATTTAAGAAAAAGATAAGAAATCACTTAACAAAGATAAACTTTTATCATGCATAATTTTAGGTGAATTTATTGTTAAAAAATAATTAGTTTTTATTAATATTTAAAGGTAAGAAACGTTTCCTCCATCCTGAGATAAATGAAACACTTCTCTAAAAATCTCTCACATAAAAGAGAGAACTGTTTCATTTATGTCAGAATAGAGGGAATATATAAATAAATTAAACGGCTTAAATGAGTAATCCGTTTAATAAACATATCAGGTTAAGGTTCAGTTTTTCAACCCGCCTAAAAAATTAAGTTAGATTTGAGTTAAGACATCCTTACCCAATTATTATCAACCTAAACACAAATCCAACCCGATCTAATATGTTAATCAGCCCTATTTATAACAATAGCTAGGGTGATGCAGAGGCTACAGCAACTTCCTTCCAACAACTTGAGCACTGTTTTAGCTGCTCATCAGTGTCCACGTGCGCCCCACCTCACGTGGGACAAACATCCCATCTCATCCCCTTTTCTTCACTTTTGTGAATTTGTCCCTCTCTCTTGTCACTTCTGCTCTTTTCAATTTAGCTGCTCTCTTTAAATTGCTAGTAGTATTTCTTGGTGTTTTCAGAGCAATGTTAAGGCAATAATTTGTTACTTAACCTTTCTTCCAAAAACAATATAAAACCCCTTTTATTTTTTTTACTTAGTCCACTTTGAATTTTTGTAGTATTACATAATATTTCACTTTTACCATATATTTTTGCCATTATATACTACTTCCGTTTCTTAATAAGTGCAACACTTTCCTTATTTGGAATAGTCACAATAAGTGCAACCAAGCTCAAAATGGTAAAAAAAAGTTCAATATTATTACAAATATGCCACCAAAAAGCAAGAGGGGACCACAACTTTTTTGTTTGATCACTTGAATTACTCTACTTTATTGTGGTCCCAACTTTCTCTCTCTAAATTCCTTGGTATTCCCCCACTTTCTCTATGTTGCACTTATTAAGAAACGGAGGAAGTATATTAATATAAGCTTACAAAATTTCAGAATATTTATAATATCATCAATAGAGAAAAAGATACTCCCTCGGTTTTTTTTAGATGTAACATATTGACTTTGGACACTATTCATCCAATACACTTTGACCATTAATTGTTATTTATACAGAAGAAAAAATATAGTCATGTGGGATCTTGTTTGATTCGTCACGGTATACACTTTCCAAATATATATTTTTTATAATTTTTACTTTTATACAATTATAGATATTATCGGTCAAAGTTGTGCCTCGACAAATGTGAAAAGTCTAATGTTACATCTAAAAAAACGAAGGGAGTATTAAGGAACAAAAGGGTACATTGATAAACGTAGAGAGTCAATGGAGGTATTTGGCAATTAGAGTTTTGGAGCAAAAAGAGATTTTTGGACCACTTTTAGTCAAAACTCTAAAAGGGGTGTTTGGTAAAAGAGAGTTTTAGAGAGAGTTTTGGAATAAAAACTCTCAAAATGAAAAAGCTCCTAATAGAAGCTTTTTCTTTAGAGGATTAGATAGAAATATGTTCAATGACTTTTTTGCCTCTAATAATAATACTACACATATGTATTAAAATGTCTATAAATGTCATTTCACACAAACAAATGGCAATAAGCTTTTAGCAATCAGTTGATTGTTACCAAACACATTTATAAAAAAAAAAGTTGTCAAATCAGCAGTCAAATCTGCTGAACAAAAAGTTAAAACTCTAAACTCTATTTGCCAAACACGGCCAATATGAAATAAGTAAAAGAACAAAGAGAGTCATTTTAGATCATGAGGGAAGATAATAAGTTCACATAAACTACAATCGAATTTTCCTAAACTATCGAAAATATTCATGTATTGTTTTTCCACTCTCACAAAAAAACTATATATATGTTTCCTACCTTGGTACCCAAAGACTCCATGTTATGTGATAAATACTTTTGTGACGGCTGGCGATTTAGAATATTTCAAAGTAGATGTGATCCCACAACTAGACCTCCGTCCCAACACAAAACTAATATATTTGGGTTAAAGTGCATTGTTTGGTTTTTGTTTCACTAGTTGAATTTTTACTTATTGTTGCGGTGGTATTGTTGCGGTTTTACCCGTACGCAGCAATAAACCACAAAAAAAAAGGAAAAATCGACATTAAACATATTGCTGCGGTTGTGGCTAAAAACCGCAGCAATATGTGTCAATGGGAAAATTTTTCAAATTTCGTTGAGACCTATTGCTGCGGTTCCCACCCAAAACCGCAGCAATAGATTAGTAAAATATTATTAAAAAATAATATTTTAATAATATTTTAATCTATTGTTGCGGTTCTTAGGAGAAACCGCAGCAATAGACATTTAAAATTATTAATAAAAGGCCCCAGCTAGGAAATGGCGTCGAGTTCTCTCGCCTCTTCGCAGACCGGCGACTTCGCGACGAGTTCGAAATGGCGTCGTACCGTTCGCGGCCTCACTTCAGCCTCGCTGAACACCGGCAATTTAGTTAGTTGATTTGTTTTGATGAATATATTGGTTGATTTTTAAAGATGAATTACTTTTTTTTTCAGAGATTAAATGATTGATTGGTTTGCTACCTTGCGATCTCGATGTTTTTGTCATATCAGATTTTTTTTTTATTTGATTGTTACTTATGTCAATTTGAATTTTCGTCTCTCTGAAGAAGCTAAGATTGCATATCGTTTTTTTTAAGCTGAACTAAATGGTTGATGTTGGTGATTTGGATCCTTAATTGTTTTGGTAATATCAGAAAGTTTTATTTGAGTTCTCGCCCTTTTGAAGAATTCTATACTTTTAATCTTTCATTTATTCTAAATTGTGTTTTATTTGATTTAAAGAATTGAAATATAGTGTATGCAACTCCAGATTTCTGAGATGTGGAAGTTCATTTTGAAAGTCCACTTTTGAGTTCAGCGAAGCTATGATGATTACCCCTAAATCCTAGTTGTTAATAATATGTTAGATTTGATGTTCTTTTCTCAAATCCTAGTTGTTAATAATTAGCTCTTTTGACTTCCATATATTGTTAGAATTTAGATCTGAGAATTTAGATCTGATTGGTGATGTTGAAACTTTTGAATTCAATGATGTATTTAGGACTCTAATTTTAAATTGCAGGTGTTTTCATTTTTTAGTTTTCAAGATCTAATGTAATCTAGCTAGTTTTTACCTATTTTGTTGTCATCTATTCAATGAGCCTTGATATATTTTGTTAACATTTTTATGTTTCAAGTTTGAGGGCAAATTGAAAAAAAAAAAAAAAAATTCTTGTACATGTACCTGTTGCTGCGGTTTTGGCCTAAAACCGCAGCAATAGATCTACCTATTGCTGCGGTTTCTAGCCAAAACCGCAGCAATATGTTGTATTTTTTTAATAAAAAAATAATTCTATTGCTGCGGTTTTGGCTAGAAACCGCAGCAATATGCAGGCCTATTGCTGCGGTCAAAAACCGCAGCAATAGGTTAATTACCTATTGTTGCGCCCTTAATTGCTGCGCGGTCAAAACCGCCGCAATAGGCCACTTAATGACCGCAACAATAAGCATTTATTCTACTAGTGTTTTAAGTACATATTAACGTTAAAAAAAAATATATTGAAGTGCATTTCAAAAAATACTTCATGTGATATTAAAGTGCATTTTTAGACACGACTTACGCATTTAATTAAATGTGGTCCATTAACATTTAGACATGATAGACAATGTTTCAAAAGACGATCCCAAACCTTGTAAAGAATAACATACAATGCAAATATGCAATACATAAGTTGCAATAACCTTGTAAAGGAAAACATGATACAACTATATACAACAATGTTATTGCAAGAACAAGAAGGATATAGCAGAGCCACATCTTGTATATAGTCATTTTCTTCAAATCATTAGGACAGAAGAAAAAGGCAAAGGAAATGATGTGATGGTTTCGATAGGAACTAATTTGACGTACATTTTACCAAATTCAGAAATTTTACAAGCTTTTTTAGACAAAAGATTTCCTTGAATAGAAGTTTCTAGGTGTTAGGTCAGGCAACAATATGTGTAGTTGTGTAAAATATTAAGGGAAGTGGAGAAGGTTATTGATCTATTGTTTTCCGATAAATACGCATGGTGTAGTATAAGAATAAGAAAATGAGTAAAAAATTGCGTGACAAAAAAACGTCGTTTTCCCTTAATCCGTAATATTAGAAGAGGAGTACTATCCAAGTATCCATACAACCACATGCTTAATTTTAGGATTCCCCCATTTTCACGGGTCATGGTCATAGAAGTAGGTTTTCGCTCAACTACAAGAGATAATTTACAACAATTTTCTTATATTTCATGAATCTTCTCATGATCATATATTTAATACGGTTGCAAAAATTATAGGGATTCATAATGGTTTTAGACCTTAAATTATTGTAGATTCAAAATCATGTTAAAGGAAAAAATCTTTATATGTGTAAACATGACCATCTAACAATCATCCATAATTATACACGGTACCATATTCAACTACAAAAATCAATAAGGAGTCCATAAGTTAATGTGTGTAAAAATTATATGAAAAGTGCAGGAAAAGCAGATTCATGGAGCCAGGGCTAGCCGTAGTGGTCCTGAAATTTCTCATCTCCTCTTTGCTGATGATAGTTTACTCTTCACAAGAGCTACCCGACAGGAATGCACTGTTATAGTTGATATTCTCAACCACTATGAGTTAGCATCCGGACAGAAAATTAATTATGAAAAGTCGGAAGTCTCTTTCAGTCGAGGTGTCACTATGGATCAAAGAGAAACATTGATGAGTATTCTGAATATGCGGCAGGTTGATAAGCACGAGAAGTATCTTGGTATCCCCTCTATCTCAGGTAGATCAAAAAAAGCTATTTTTGACTCCCTTTTGGATAGAATTTGGAAGAAACTCCAAGGTTGGAAGGAGAAATTGTTGTCTAGAGCAGGGAAGGAAATTCTTCTCAAGTCTGTAATTCAGGCCATCCCGACTTATCTTATGGGGGTTTACAAAATTCCTAGTTCTGTTATTCAGAGAATTCACTCGGCTATGGCAAGATTTTGGTGGGGTAGTTCTGATGCTCACCGAAAAGTTCATTGGAAGAGTTGGGACTCGATGTGCAATCTGAAGTGTTTTGGTGGAATAGGGTTCAAGGATCTCAAAGTCTTCAATGATGCTCTACTAGGTAGGCAAGCATGGCGGTTAATTCGTGAGCCCTCCTCTTTGTTTGGCCGAGTAATGAAAGCCAAATATTACCCTTCCTGCGATTTTTTGAGTGCATCACTTGGTTACTCAAATAGTTATTCTTGGAGGAGTATATGGAGCTCAAAAGCTTTAATCAAAGAAGGTGTAGTTTGGCGAGTTGGTGATGGAACTCAGATTAATTTGTGGAGTGACCCTTGGGTTGTGGATGAAAATGGTCGGTTCATTACTAGTGGGCAGCACGCCCCCTTCTCAAAAGTGAGTGATTTGATTGACTCTGAGAGTATGGAATGGAAGGTAGATGTTATTGAAGCACTGTTTAATGATCGTGATGTGCGTTGCATTCTTGGCACTCCTCTTAGTCATTATGCACTACAAGATGAGATCACTTGGGCACTTACAAAAGATGGTCACTATTCGGTGAAAACAGCTTATATGCTTGGGAAAGGAGGCAATCTTGATCTTTTCCATCAAGCTTGGGTCGATATATGGGGCATGGAGGTTAGCCCAAAGGTACGTCATTTTCTTTGGCGCATTTGTACTCACTCTCTCCCTGTTCGAGCCCTCTTGAAACAAAGGCATATGCTAGAGTTTGACCAATGTCCATGGGGTTGTGGCGAATCTGAGACTTCCACTCATGCCATTTTTTCTTGCCCTCGATGGACTGATTTGTGGAGGGAGAGTGGGTGTGAGGCTCTCTGTTGTATGAATGCTAGTACAGACTTGTGTGAGATGCTTGTGAGTTGGAGGGAAATTGAAGGAAAAATAAAAATCAAAGGGGCCTTTCTAGCTTGGTTTATTTGGGGAGAAAGGAACAATATGGTGTTTAATCAAAAAACCACTCCTCACAAAGTTCTCTTGGATCGTGCTGAAAGATGTGCTGCAGATTATGGACAATATTCGGGACGTATCTACGCGCAGCGAGTTGCTGTCCATGCGCCCAGCCCCCGTCAGTGGCTTGCTCCGACTCTTGGCTCATATAAGCTAAACGTCGATGCCTCGTTGATGGTGGATGGATGGGTGGGGTTAGGCGTTGTTGCGAGGGACTCTAATGGTGTTGTTCTCTTTGCTGCCACACGGCGAGTACGAGCTCACTGGACCCCCGAGCTTGCGGAAGCCAAAGCCATCACAATGGCGATTCGTTTGGGCAAGAGATTTAGACTCCGAGATGTTGTGCTAGAGTCGGATTGCCAAGTGGTCATTAGTCGTCTTGCAAAGAATGTTTCCAACCTTTCAGACCTCGATGTTATTCTCCATGAAATCTTCTCTTCTTGTGCTTTCTTTAATTCTATAGTTTGGTCACATGTGAAACGTGACGGGAATTTTGTAGCTCACCATCTTGCAAAACTAATTCCCTTCGGGGATGAACAAATTTGGGAGAACCATGTTCCTTCGGAAGTGGCGCCCTATGTATTGATGGACAAATTGTCTTTGATTTAATATAGCTTACATCTTTCCCCTCAAAAAAAAAAATATATGTAATATAATTTTTTGTGGGTTTATCATTTTATTTTATATTATTACCTCATTTGCTGCTTAACAAACTTCCTTGTCATCGTATCTTAACAACACAAATCAAGGAAGTGAAGTGAGGTAATCGAAAATAGATACATTGTATTTAAAACTTTTTGGGTGATAGTTAGAAAGAAACTTGATCAAAGTTATAGACTTAGGGTCCGTTCTGTTCAACTTATTTTAACTTATATAAGATTTTATAAGATCAGATAAGATAAGATAAGATGTTAGACACACACAATAAACTATCTTATAAGATAAGATAAGATCATATAAGATAAGATAAGATTAGATAAGATTTTATAAGATCTTATAAGATAAGATAAGATAAGATAAAACAAAATAAGTTGAACAGAACGGACCCTTATAGTGGGTCTCATACTATAAATGTATACAATCACTACATCTATGCTAAGTCTGGTTGCTAGGGTCGTTGTACCTTTTGATTATGGTATGGTATTGTCAGATCCAAACATAAGGCTACTTTATTTTTTGTCATATCTTCGCTAGGTGTTTATGGAATTACTATATAGCAGGTTGGCTAATCATTATAGGGTCGGCGAAGTTGGGGTGGATACATGTGGAGTTCAGAATTTATATATACAAAATTAAAAAATTAAATAAAAGTAGAAAAGACTTTATAAAAATGATGAAATATAAAGTAAGAAGATCTTTCGAGAGCAAAGGATTATTGGTTTTTGTTTTACATATTAATAAATAGATTAATAAACGACATATATAAATAACGTAAAAGTCAATTAAAAAATCGATTTTTTTTTGTGTGTGGCTTAAGCTTAAGATAAACATATCAATCATAAGCATGCACACAATTACATTCATTCCCACCGCCATATTCCTCTAAAAGAAGATCAGATTTTGTATAACTCTTGTATAATGTCTTATAAAAACTACAAAATCGAGCATGTAAGAATTAATGTGGGTGTATATATAATGGACTTTTATCGTCAAGTATGTGTCAATCTTCTAAAAAAATGGGTTATAGGCATGATCAACTTTTGTAAGATAAAAGAGAAAGTCGTTGATGAGAGAAGGATGACATTTCTGTTTTAGATCATGACTGGATGCTCGGATGAGTATGATATCTCTAAGAATATGGGTTTGGTTAGCTAGGTTAAGAAATTTCCAACGTACCAAACAAGAATTATAACCATATTAAACGGTCCAAACTATATCTAGTAGCTGTGTTAGACCTAATGTACGTACCCTAAGCCATGCATTGACACAGTTGATGCCTCATTATGGCAACTAGCTAGCTAGAATTAGCTAGAGAGATGAGAAATCAGAGGTAGCTTCAATCTATGGAGTGTGTTTCCATCCATCAAATACAAGTATAAATCATGTGATCATGAAAAACGACGGAAGTTTTTACTCCTAGTGCTAGCTACGCAGAACTCCCACCATATCACAATTCAACACGAAATTGATGATTTGATATTTTGTTTTGTACTTATAGGTCTATAAATCATTAAAAAATGAAATAGTAAGGTCGTACAAATAGTAAGAAAAAGAAGTTTTTAAGGAACATGGATAGCACACACTGACTCTCACGAAAAACCAAGCTAGTTAGCTAACTTACTGTCACCCCACCATCTATGTCCTTCTTTCTTGTTGACACGTGTCCTTCTCCATTGTTACACTCACTAAACGTACCAGCCATTATTTCATCTTGTCTTGTGTTCTAAGCAAATCAGGAAAATCTAAGGGTGCAGTCGGTTCAACAGTATTGCATTATATTGCTTGGATGGTAATATAACTTACCCTCTTAAATCGTTTTATTTAGGATAAGTGAAATTAAATTTATACAACTTGTATAGTTGTATGGCGACTAATCCACTAAAATCATTTTTCTCAATATTATGGATGAGCAGAGTGCTAGACGTGAAAAGACTTTAGTCTATACTTTATATATACGTATCGGTTTTTTTTTTAATTAGGAAAGATAATTGTCCGAAGACCAACCCTTATTAGGCTATTAGCTTGCAGAGCACACCAGGCTAGGTACAAGGCTAAACAGTCCAAGAGACAACAAACCTCAAATGAAATCCCCAACATATTGTTGGGATGAGGATTCGAACCCTAGGCAATGACCTGAAATTCGGGGCGACACTCCACCGAGCTACCACCTCTTCCTTATATGTATCAGTTTGTGAATAACTTGTGTTTTTTTTAACAGGTGAATAACTTGTTATTATTATTACTCACTAAAAAGTGATATAACTATAGCTGGCAAAATAGGCCCGTAATCGTTGACCCGAACCGAATACCCGACCTGGAACCCGGTTTTAACCCGTAAATAATGACATGAAACCCGAAATAATCCGACCCGAAGTAATAGACCCGAAATATAGACCGAACCCGAATCCATCCGACCCGAATTGACCCGATAGTGTGACCAAAACCCGACCAGAAAAGTTGTTATATTAGTTATTTTTTAAACAAATTTAAGGAAAAAGATCATGAAATACTATATATGACTTTGCCACCTCCCATTTATTATTTCACTTAGTTTTATTTAGTCTTATATGTGTTTTCTTATTTGCTAGTTTAAAACCCGATTTAACCGACCCGACCTAACCCGACCCGATTTAACCGAACCGATATAACATGGCCCGATGTGACACGAATTCAACGGGAACGAGATTGACTCGTACCCGAACGAACCCGACACGAACCCCAACACAAAGTTGACCCGATTATGACCCATGACCTGTAATGACCCGACTCGTACCTGACCCGTACCCGACTCGTATGACCCGTTTGCCACCTCTATATTTAACTACTTATATAAAAAAAAACATATGAAGAATGAGCAAAAAAAAAAAATACTAAACATAACAACAGGAATGAGTGTGGGTTGCCATTGTTGAAGCTTTCTTGTTCCTCAGCGTTGCTGGAGCCATGGCAAAGGGACCTAAAAAGGGTAAAGGTGGTAATTAAAATGCTCAATCATCGAAGATTCAGAAGGATAATGTGCAAGCAGTGAGGAAACCGTCTTCAGGTGATGCGAAGAAATTGAAGAGTGTCAATGAAATTCAGGAAGTTCCTGCGCTTAGCTGGACATCTGATGATGATGATGCTGAATCCAATGCTTCTATTGAAAGGAATTTTTCTCAGAGAGATAAGGAAAATTTTGAAGCTGCGAGGGATAATCTGGCTAGATGGATTGAATCTGCGAAAACTTCTACAAGAACTAGTACGATCCAGGTGAACCCTTCACCTTATCCTATGCAGCAATTGATGAGTCATCCAGGTACTAATGTGTCAAATAATTGGCGTCATTCATTATTTGATAATATTAGAGATGAAGGTTTAGATTTAACTAAACATCCTGGAAATGCTGAAAATTCTATAGTTTCTGGGTCTGTGAATACTGGTTTACCAGTGAATGTTTCTGCTGAAACATCTGAAACATCTGTGAATGTTGTTAGAATAACTGAGGATGATGTTAAACCTGAGATTGATTTTTGGGCATCAGCTGTGGTGTGTTATATACTTGGAATGAAGCCACCATTTCGGATCATTCAGGGGTTTATCAGGAGAATTTGGGGGAAATTTGGTGTGAGTAAAATAGCGATGATGGAGAATGGGGTGTTTATGGTTCGATTTAAAACTGTAGAAGATAGAAGCAGAGCCTTGGATGCTGGACCCATCTTGTATGATAGGAAACCAGTGATAGTGAAATGCTGGACTGCTGATTTGAATATCTTAGCTGAGAATGTCAAGGTAGTTCCAACTTGGGTGAAGTTTCATGGTTTGCATTTAAAATATTGGGGTCAATCTGCTCTTCACAAAATTGCGAGTATGATTGGTAAACCTATTAGATCTGACAGAACCACAGCACCGAAAGAAATTTTAGAATATGCGAGAGTGTTGATTGAGGTGTCAAAGGATCAGGAATTCCCTGAGGTAGTGCAATTTTATAATGAAAAGGGTCTCCTGGTGCAGCAGAAGGTGGAGTATGAATGTAAACCTATCCAATGCTCAGATTGCAAGGTCATAGGCCATAATATGATTGAGTGTAGGCAGAAAAGGTATGAGGTTGCTCAAAGGAAGATTCAACCTAAAAAGAAGTGGGTTCCTAAGGCTACATTACCACCTCAGGTTGTGAATCAGACTCTGGAGGTAACTGCTAGAGTGACTCAGTTAGCTTCTATAGTAGAGAATGCTCAGGAGGAAGAAACTAAAGTGCAGCAAGATAAGGACATTGTTCATAATGATATACCTGAAAAGAGGGGTGTTGTGCAGCAGTCAGGAGAGCTTGCACTGATGGATCAGTTGGATGTAGGTGGTAGCAAGGATAAGACTCAGTTGAATGAAAGGGATTCAGGGGACCAGGAAGGAGTTGTTTTAACTCCACCAAATGGATAAGATTGGATATTGGAATGTCAGGGGTCTAAATAACCCTGGGAAGCACAAGGACTTCAAATGGTTCTTGAGTTCTCAATGTATTGGGTTATTTGGAATCCTGGAAACAAGAGTGAAGGCTTGTAACTTTGCAAAAGTCTTCTCTCAAACTTGCCTTGATTGGAGTGTTGTGGCTAATTATTCTGCTCATCCTGGGGGGAGAATTTGGTTAGTGTGGTTGCCTAGTAGGTTTTCTGTAAATATTATTCAGATTGGTGTTCAATATATTCATAGTGAAGTCACCCATTGTGCTACTGAGGAAATTTTTTCTTACTATGATATATGGGCTTAATGATAGTGGTGATAGAGATAAGTTGTGGAAGGATCTGAAAACTTTATCTCATGGTGTGGCTGATGCTTGGCTTATTGGAGGAGATTTTAATAATGTGTTAAATCTCAATGACAGAGTGGGCTCAGCTGTTACTTTGGAGGAAGTAGCTGGTTTTAGGCAATGTATTAGAGATTGTGAGCTTCATGAATCAAGTATTTATGGCCCTTTCTTTACCAGGTCTAATAAACAGGAGGGTAATGATAGGGTATTTTCAAAAATTGACAGAGTTTTTGTTAATGGAAAGTGGGATGATACTTTTATGAATGCAACTGTTACATTTCTCACTGAAGGTATCTCAGACCATTGTGCTTGTGTGATTAGAATGGATGCTGATGTTGTTACTAAACCTAAATCATTTAGGTTTTTTAACATGTGGACTTTAGCAGATAATTTCTTGAGTATTGTGCAGAATACTTGGAATATGGGAGTGCAGGCAACTGCTATGTACAAGGTTGTGAAAAGGATGAAAGCTCTGAAGTCTCCTCTTCAAAGCTTAAATAAAGAAAAGTTTTTGAATATTGAGCAGGAAGCAGATGCTGCTTATAGTAGGCTTCTTGCTGTTCAGGAACAAATTCATTTGCAGCCTTTGAATAGGGAGTTGCATGGTCAGGAGTATGAGGTTAGGGAGAAGTATAATGATTTGAATAAGGCTAGAATGAGTTTCTTGAAACAGAAAGTGAAGCAAGAATGGATCAAAAGTGGGGATGCTTACACTTCCTATTTTCATGCTGTTTTGAAGAAAAGAAGAATCCATAATCACATATATAGATTACAGGATGTAAATGGAAACTGGGTGGAGGAGCAGCAGGGCATTGAAGATGCTTTTTTGCAGTTCTATGAAAAGTTATTAGGCACTCCACATCACACTACAGCTCGTGTCAGTCAGACTATCATCAATAAAGGAAGCAAGGTGTCTCAAGTGCAGCAGGGACAATTATGTGCAGATTTCACTGGAGAAGATGTTAAAAATGCTCTTTTTGACATTGATGATGACAAGGCACCTGGCCCTGATGGGTTTACTAGCTGTTTTTTCAAGAAATCATGGCCTTTGATTGGAAATGATATAGTGGAAGCTGTTTTGGATTTTTTCCAGTCAGGTAACTTACTCAAACAGATTAACTCCACTATTTTATGCCTCATTCCTAAATGTGATCAGCCCATGAATGTGTCTCAATTTAGGCCTATAGCATGTTGTAATGCGTTGTATAAAATCATATATAAGATGCTTTGTAATAGGCTAAAACTTGTTCTTCCTAGCTTAATTGATCAAGGGCAAAGTGCTTTTGTAACAAATAGTGTTATATTGCACAATATCTTCATTTGTCAAGATATTCTTAAGCATTACAAGAGGAAGAATCAGCCTGCTAGGTGCACAATGAAGGTGGACTTGAAAAAAGCTTATGACTCAGTGAATTGGGAGTTTTTGAAGGATGTTTTGGATGGTTTGGATTTTCCTAGAAGATTTGTGGATTGGATCATGTGTTGTGTCACTTCTCCTTCCTTCTCTTTGAGTATTAATGGAGGGATTTGTGGATTTTTTAAAGGCAAGAAAGGGCTTAGGCAGGGTGATCCTATTTCACCCTTGTTGTTTGTCATTGCAATGGAGTATTTTTCAAGACTCATGAAGAAAATGAGTAGCAGGGAGGAATTCCAGTTCCATTATAGGTGTTCTTCTCTGAAGCTCACTCATCTGATTTTTGCGGATGATCTCATGCTTTTCAGTAAAGGAGACCTCCAGTCAACAATTTTGTTAAAAAGAACTCTGAATGCATTTGCTGAGGTTTCTGGTCTGGTTGCAAGCCCAGATAAAACTGCAGTTTACTTTGGCAGTGTGCCTGAGGAGGTTCAGCAGGGTATTTTAAGGTTCACTGGGTTCCAGAAGGGCTCATTTCCTTTTAGATACCTAGGAATCCCTATCACATCTAAAAGAATCTCAAAATTTGATTGTGATGTGCTTGTGGATAGGATTCTGAAAAGAATAGTCTGCTGGAGTTCCAGACATTTATCCTATGCAGCTAGGGTGGTTCTCATCAACTCAGTTCTTTTGAGTCTTCATGTGTATTGGGCTCAAATCTTCCTGTTACCTAAAAATGTCATTCAGAAGATTGTGCAAATCTGCAGGGCATACTTGTGGGAGGGTAAGGTTTACTTACATAAACCTCCTCCTATTTCATGGGCTTGGATTTGTAAGCCTAAACAGAACGGTGGGTTGGGCATTAGGGATTGTTTGAATTGGAATTCAGCTGCAATTGGTAATTATGTTTGGCAAATTGCTCAAAAGGAGGATGTTTTGTGGATTAAATGGGTTCACCAGGTGTATATTAAGGAAGGAAACTGGTGGGAGTACAAGCCTTCTGCTTCAGCAAGTTGGGCCTGGAAGAACATATGCAAGATGAAAGAGTTATTCAAGCCAGCTTATGATATGCAGAACAATAAATGGAGGGGGGGCTGATAAGAAATATACAGTTAAGGAAGGTTGTAAATGGCTAGCAGGCACCAAGAGAGAGTTGGGTGGTATCATTGGGTGTGAAACTCTTATAATGTTCCTAAACACTCCTTTATTGCGTGGATGGCAGCTTTGGAAAAACTAAGAACCAAAGAGAGGCTATTCAATGCTGGAATCTATCAAGATTTGGATTGTCTGTTATGCAACCAGGGTGAAGATGCTTGCAAGCATTTGTTTTTTAGATGCTTATATAGTAGGAAAATAGTCATCTGTATTCTACAATGGTTAGATATTGGCTTCAAGGCAGAAGAATGTCTTTATACTTCATGGAGGAAATGGGGGCAAAAATACATAAGCAAACGCCAGCAGAAAGTATGTTATGCTGCTTTAGCTGCTACTGTTTACCACATATGGCAGGCTAGAAACAAATTATACTGGGATAATGCAGTTCCTAGGTATGAAAAAGTTGTGAAAATGATAAAACAGGATGTCTGTAGTAGATCTCAATGTAAATATGATAGTAGATGGTCAAATACAGAAAAACAATGGGTAGAAGATTTAAAGGAGAATTGTAATTAGTAGGTGTTTTTTGTTTTTTTGATGGGTGTTGTTGATTGGGATGGCCTGATGTTCAGGTGTTAGGTTGTAAGTGGTGATTCTTTTTTGCGCTTTGGTAATATATTTCTTACATTTTACCAAGAAAAAAAAAACATATGAGTGACAATTAGGAGAAAAATTAGAAGAAATATAGGTGACTCATCAATTTATAGCAGATACAAACAAATGTTATCTTCTAAAACAAGATAAATGACACATTACTCCCCCATCTCTTTTTAGTTGCTACATCTACTTTTGCACAATTGCCAAGGAAACATGTGGGGACCATTGAAAAGTAGAGCAATTAAGCATAAAGTAGTTGTCTTTTTGTGCAATGAAGACAAAAATAAGGGCGTAGAAGTAAATAATTTGTGGGAACCACATACTAAAAATAGAAGGATTTTTTAACAAGAATAATACAAACTTTTGCCCGTTCTCTCGCAATAATACAAACTTTTGATTATTTTTTAATAATATAAACTTTTGATCAAAATTCCTCCAGTAGGACAATACCGGTTTTTAACTTGTTGTAGGAGGTAACTGGCTGAGGTGGTTCAGGTGGGTGGAGGGTTGGGGGAGGGGGGACAAAGAAGAAAGATCATTTTGTAATTTTTTTTGATTTTTTTTACCGGTTATAAGTCAACTTGACCTACTGGAGGAATTTTGATGTAAAGTTTGTATTATTAAAAAATAATCAAAAGTTTGTATTATTGCGAGAGAACGGGCAAAAGTTTGTATTATTCTTGTTAAAAAATCCAAAATAGAATTGTTTAGAAAATGTAGCAAGTAAATTGAGACATTCGAAAATGGCGAAATGTAGAAACTAAAAATAGACAGAGGAAGTATATCAAGAAAGTACTATATTTGAATGGAAAAGTAGTAAAATGAAATCATATATATCGTTATCTTAAATAAGAATAAATTATTTATTCTTAATATATCTATTAATTGTTAGTTATATGATTAAATATACTACACTTTTGCGGAATGTACTAGGAAATAGCGTAGAGTACAAAGTGATGAGTTTCTCTCTCTAGGGTTTTCTCTCTAGGGTTGGAGTCCCCATAGTCGTGGTTTTCCACACCTTTCTTCTCGATTTTTCGTGCGTTTCAATCCCCCCTGGGATCTGCAGTCAGTCCAATGGCTGACGAGATCATCTCTCGTGTTTCGAACTTAGATATCACTGCGGAGGAAGAAATATAGTTGCCCTTGATGCTACTCCTGATGACGAAATTGAGAACGATATTAATCTTGCCCTAGTAGGGAAGGTTCTGTCAATCAGGACTTACAATTTTGAAGCGCTAAAAAGAACTTTGAAACAGATTTGGGCTATTTCAAAGAACGCCCTTTTTCGCCTTATTGAGAACGGTCTGTTCGTGGTGCAATTTGGCCATGTTCGGGACAAGGCGAAAGTGTTAGCGGGACATCCTTGGACTTTTGACCAAAGTTTAGTCCTTTTGAATGAATTTGAAGGAAATCAACAGCCTTCAAATATCACTATGAACTTATGTCCTTTTTGGGTTCGGTTATATAACCTCCCTCTTGGTTGTAGAACGTCGTGTGATATTAGGTTGGTGGCTGGAGGTATTGGTGAAGTTTTGGAGCTGGATGGTGATGGAGTACCATGGGACACGTCGGCTCGTGTTCGGATTTTAATCAATGTGTCGAAACCTCTACGGAGGGTTCAAAGAATCTCTGTTGGTAAGGGGGAAGCGGCGATGATCGAGATAAAATATGAAAGGTTACCCACCTTTTGTTATGCATATGGAGTGATGGGTCATATAGAGAGGGATTGTATGGTGGTCGATGATGAGGAGAAAGAGATGGAGAAACAATGGGGTTCTTGGATTCGCGTGTCTCCTAGGCGTGGTAGACAAAAACTGGAGGAAGAAACAAAGCAATTCCTTAGCTGTGCAAGGAGTCTTCACTTTGATACTCCTAGTGAAGGAAATGCTATGGTTGAGGATAATACTAGGGCTCCTTTTGTTCAGTGCGTGGCCCAGTCGAATTCTGCCTCGATGGTCACACATCATACCTCGGACGTTGTCTCGTCGGTTCCGTTGAACAAACAAGATGTCCCTCTCTCTGAGCTTGTTAACCCCCTCATGTAAGTCTAATACCACCTATTACTTTTTCTGCTGGGAATGATGATGCTACTGTTAAGCCAAAAAATGTTAAAGTAATCGCCCATGCTAAGTCGAAAACTAAGAACAGTGATATTATAAATGGAAAGCACCCAAGTGTTGTGGATAGCTTGGGTGCAAAACGCAAATTTCCAGATTTAATGGTGGTTAATGATGATAATGTTGTGGAGACAGTTGTGGCAAAGAAGATGTGTAGTATGATTTCTGAAACCCCCGGCAGTGAGTCTATTACTGGCGAGGCGGAGGTTGGTGTCAACCAACCCCGCTGGGAGTTATGAATCTCTTATGTTGGAACTGTCGGGGCTTAGGCAACCCCAAAGCAGTTCGGTTACTCCGTCGGTGGAGTAAGGTAAATAATGTGGACCTGTTGTTCGTGTCTGAAACTATGATTGACGGTAATGAAGCTGCTTCTTTGAAGAATCGGGTGGGTTTTGACTGTGGTTTTGGTGTTAGTAGTGAGGGTAACTCGGGGGGACTTTGTATTTTTTGGAATGCAGGTGTTGTGGATTTCTCTTTACTCTCTTATTCAAAAAATCATATTTGTGGTGATGTGGTTGGGGTGGATGGAGTGCGGTGGAGGTTTGTTGGAGTGTATGGATGGTCGATGTTCCCAAAAATTTAAAACTTGGGAGCTTATGCGTTCTCTTCATGATTTTGATGGCCCTATTATATATGGTGGTGATTATAATGAAGTTCTATGCATGAGTGAGATTGTGGGAGGGGTTGGTTGTGAGAGAAGGAACGTAGCTGATTTTCAAGTGTTGGTGGGTGATTTGGAAGTGCGTGATCTGGGTTTTAATGGTCAATGGTTTACTTGGGAAAGAGGTAAGTTTGCTCACAATCGTATTAGGGAACGTTTGGACCGCTTCTTAGCGTCTCCGAGTTGGTGTTCTCATTTTTCGGATGCCTCTGTTGACCACCTTCTTCGGCAGAAATCTGAACACTCCCCTATACTTGTTCGTTTGTTGGGTAAGCCACGCTGGAAACGAACTCGCAAAAAACCATTCAGGTTCGAGTCCGCGTGGCTGTTGGACGAGGAGTGTGAACCTCATGTGAGGTCTGCGTGGGATAGCGCTGAGGGTTGCTCCTTCGATGAGCGTATTGCTTGGGTAGCGCGGGCTTTAAAGGGTTGGAGTTCTGGTCGTTTTAATAATCTGGATAAGAAAATTGCGGAGGTGGAGGCAAAAATAAAAGAGGTACAACAGCGAGATGAGGAGGAGGACAGTGAGTTACTTGTGTCTCTGCAGGCTAGTTTGGATGATCTCCTAGAAAAACAAGAGGTTTATTGGTTTATGCGTTCCCGTGTTGCTGATATTCAGGACGGGGACAAAAATACCAAGTATTTCCATCATAAAGCAAGTCAAAGGAAGCGCAGGAATTTTATTCATGGTTTGTATGACTCAGCTGGCGTATGGAGGGAGGAAGAGGACGATATTCAGAAGATTATTGTAGATTATTATAGTTCCCTTTTTTCTTCTTCTTCTCCTACTGAGAGTGATATGGACGTGGTTTTGGAGGTTGTTTCTCCGAAAATTTCGGCTGCTATGAACTGTGAGTTGAGTAGAATTTGTTCGAAAGAAGAAGTTTGGGAGGCTCTGAATCAAATGAAGTCCTGCAAAGCTCCTGGTCCTGATGGTATGCATGCCCTCTTTTATCAGAAATTCTGGCATATCGTTGGCACTGATGTCACCTCTCTGGTTTCTGGTATTATTCATGGTACTAGGCCTCCTAATAATCTGAACAAAACTAATGTTGTCCTCATCCCAAAAGTCAAATCCCCAACTCTTGTTTCTGAGTTTCGTCCTATAAGTCTCTGTAATGTTATTTATAAACTTGTTTCAAAAGTGCTTGCAAACAGGTTGAAAGTTATATTGCCGGAGGTTGTTTCTGAAAATCAGAGTGCCTTTGTCCCTGGAAGACTCATTACTAACAACGCTCTTATAGCCCTCGAGTTGTTTCATTCTATGAAACATCATTGTAAAGGTAAAAAGGGTTTTGTAGCAATGAAGTTGGATATGAGCAAAGCTTATGACAGGATCGAATGGAGTTTTCTGCAGAGATTAATGTTGAAAATGGGTTTTGCTGAACAATGGATTAATGTAGTCATGGCATGTGTGACTTATGTGCATTATTCTTTTGTTGTGAATGGTGATGTGTGTGGTGATGTGACCCCCTCCCGGGGTATTAGACAGGGAGATCCTATCTCCCCGTATTTGTTTATCCTTGTTGCTGATGCTTTTTCGGCTCTCATTAATAAAGCCTCTGCAAATAGGGTAATTCATGGAATGAAGGCTAGCAGGAATGGTCCTGAGATATCTCACCTTCTCTTTGCTGATGATAGTTTGCTCTTTGCCCGAGCTTCCCGACAGGAATGCACCACTATAGTTGATATTCTCAACAAATATGAAGCTGCATCTGGTCAGAAAATAAATATCGAAAAGTCGGAAATTTCTTTCAGCAAAGGGGTTAGTTCTGAACAGAAAGAGGAGTTGACTGTGCTTCTGGCCATGAAACATGTTGAGCGTCATTCCAAGTATTTGGGAATTCCAACTCTCCCGAGGCGGTCTAAAAAGCAAGTTTTTAATGATATCAAAGAGCGCATCTGGAAGAAGTTACAAGGATGGAAAGAAAAGCTTCTCTCTCGTGCCGGAAAAGAGGTACTTTTAAAATCCGTTATCCAAGCAATCCCGACCTATCTAATGGGAGTTTATAAATTCCCGTGTGCGGTTATTCAAGCCATTCACTCTTCGATGGCTAGATTTTGGTGGGGTTCTAAGGATGGTCAAAGATCCATGCATTGGAAGAGTTGGGAGATGTTGTGTTCTCCTAAATGTTTCGGAGGTCTTGGCTTTCGAGACCTTTCGGCTTTTAACGATGCGCTCCTTGGTCGAAATGCTTGGTGTCTGATTACTCATGGTTCCTCTTTGTTTGGTCGGGTCATGAAAGCCAAATACTATCCTAAAACTTCTTTCTTTGCGTCTTCGGTTGGGCATCTTAGTAGCTTCTCTTGGAGGAGTATCTGGGGTGTAAAAGACTTGGTGAACAAAGGTGTATTACGGAGGGTGGGTAATGGGACTAATATCCGAGTGTGGGATGATCCATGGATTTGCAATGAGGGCAATCGTTTTGTATCTAGTGAGAAGGCCCCGGGAATTGATCGAGTTTGTGATTTGATTAATTTCGGGGAGATGGAATGGGAGGTTGACTTGGTTCAAGAGCACTTTAACGAGGTTGATGCCCGTGCCATTTTTGCGATCCCCCTAAGTGATAGGTTACCCAATGACTCAATCTCATGGGCTTTCACTAAGACGGGGGAGTATTCAGTTAAGATGGCTTACATGGTTAGTAAAGGTGGTAATTTAGATTTATTCCATAAGGTATGGGTGAAGATTTGGAGCCTCCCTGTGGCTCCAAAAATCCGCCATTTTTTATGGCGCCTTTGCTCGAATTCATTGCCTCTTCGGGCCCTTCTCAAATTCAGGCACATCATGGATGATGATAGCTGCCCATTGTGTAGTTCAGCCCCGGAAACTTCATTCCATGCTTTCTTCTTCTGTCCTGTAGTGGAGGAAGTGTGGGGGATGGTGGGCCTTCCGAGCATTGTCCCGCATGATAGTTGTACCAGTTGGCTCGATGTATGGAACGAGTGGGAGGCTTGGGATGATGATGCGTTAACTACCTTCAGCTATGTGGCGTACCACTTGTGGTTTCGTCGAAACGAAGTGGTTTTTGAGCAGAGGCATAGGCCCAACGTGCAATTGGTGGGCTCTTCCATGAAGGCTCGAAAGGACTATGGCTTGTACTCCAAGAAAATCTATGGTCTTCCTGGTGGTACTGCAGCGAAGAGTTCGAAGGTATGGGTTCCTCCCCCTGTGGGCTGCATTAAACTCAACACGGATGCCTCCTTGTCGGTCGAGGGTTGGGTGGGTGTCGGGGTTGTTGCTCGCGACCACCATGGCTCGGTCCTTTTTGCAGCTTCTGGCCGGGTTCGTGGCCACTGGCCTGTGGATGTAGCTGAGGGCAAGGCTCTCTGCCTTGCTTTGAGACTTGCTCATGCTCACGAGTTGAAGGACATTATTATTAATCGTCTCTCAAAGGGTGCAATTTTCTTCTCTGATTTAGATTCTATTTTAGAAGATGCGCTTGTGTTAAGTAAAAACTTTCCCTTTGTTTCCTGGTCTAGGGATGGGAATTGGGTTGCCCACCACCTAGCTAGACTTATTCCGTTTGGTGTTGAACAAAGATGGGAGAATCACTGTCCTCCGGAAGTGAGTTCCTATGTACTTATGGACACTTTGTCCATTAATTAATATATGCACCTGTTTTCCCCCTCAAAAAAAAAAACTAGGAAATAGCGTTACAATAGTGTTTATAGCATACATGACCTCGACAATTTTCAAATCGATTATCCCATCTTGCCTAATTAAATCTCTTTTCCTTGTATTAGGAAATAACACCCTTAAAGTTTGGCGAGAAAGCCTTAAAATCCGTTCGACATCACTATCAGTTTCACTTATTTGTTTTAATGATGTTAAAAGTTATATGATAGAAGTAGTTTAATGAACTAAAATTAGTCATAATTATATTAATCCATTCAACTTTTGAAAATGACAATGAAAACTTAAAAACTACTTATCTAGTCTCCATATTTTTGTTTTCAATTTAAAAATAAACTGGAAATTGAAAGAAAAAATTTGATACCGAACTAGCAAATTGGCGGTAAGGAAAAGAAAGTGTTTGATGGAGAATTGGGCTACTTAAAATAACCTTGGCCCTTGGGCCTTGTCTGAATGGGACATATGTCTTTTGTGCATTGTGAATGGGACATATGTCTTTTGTGCATTTATACTAAGGCCCGTCTCAAATTCAGATGACCAAATAACTCTAAAAGACAATGGGCCCTTTGAAAGATGGATTTTGATCGGAAATCATGTGACCCAACGTAATTGTTCATTTGTGATTTTTTTTTCGGAAATTTGTTCATTTGTTACTTTTTTTTGGTACAATAATCGGGCCCGGCCAGCCGTCAGCTTTATCTCAAGCTGAGCCTCAGCCATATGAAAGAACACTACTCCCCTCCCCCCCAAACAAAACTTATCCCAGGTGGTGTGCAGTGTGGCCGAGAGTAGGGTTAACAACGGGTCGAACTTGGACCGAATTATGCATAATTCGACTCCAACCTTAAAAGAAATCTGATTGTAATTCGACCCTGACACCCGTATTCGATCTACCCCGACCTGATTAGACTTTTTTTCGCCTCGTTTTTTAAAATAGAAAAATCTTATATAATACAAATAATATAATCATTACTATTTTCTTTAACAACCATATGAAAGTCTTATATAATAAAATAATCTAATCAGTTAATCAGTACTAGATTTTTAGCAATAATGGAAAAATCTAATATAATCATTGTCCCAAAGTCGAAGTAAGAGTATACATACATAATACATTAATATGAAAAAAATAAGACTAATTGCCTCGAAGTCAGAGTCGGAGCTGTATGTTAGATCTGATTATGTTGGAGTCGGGTAAGTCCGACTATTATGGGATCTGGCTCCGACTCTCCTTCGACTCGGAGTAGGATTCATTTTTTCGGAGTCGACTCGGTTTTTCCTTTGGATCGGATCACACCAGGGTCAGATCCGGACTGGATTGTCATCCCTACCTGGAAGATGGAGAGCGGCCGGTAGTCTATAAATTATAATGCAGAGATTATGATTTGCTCTTGAGACTATAATTATATTACTCATAATTTTGTTTTTGGATTTTCAGCTTACAAGTTCATGAAATAGATCATTGTGATTCAAGCATTATGAAATATGTGTTGTAATATTTTGAATAAGAACCGGTTTCATTTTAAGAATAAACTTAAAATTTCAACTTGAAAAAATATACTCCCTCCATTTACAAGAATTGTTACATTTACACTTTTCACGCATGCCAATGCAAAACTCTGAGAATTCATATCTCTAAAATTTGTAATTGTAAAATTATAAAAAGTACATATTAATAAAATACATATTAAGATGAATATAACAAGATTTCACATGACTATGTTTTTATTCACGTAAAAATTACCAAACAATAGTTAAACTAAAATTTGTGAATATTGTAAAATGTCAAAGTGTAACAATTATTAAAAAAAACGGATATATTTTCGTGCCTAGCTCATAATATTTAATTTTCACATAATATTCAAAATTCCTCAATAGTTAATGATATCTTTGATTACGTAAAATTTATAAAAAGTTCTACTTTGAAAACGCACATTGAAACGAATTTAACAGGATTTCACATGGTGATATTTTTCCTTAAATATTGGAAGAAAAATATGTTTCAAATGAATCAACTTTGGTTTCAAAAAGCAAATTGATAAAAGTTTTTTATTTATAATAATTGTAGAAGTTATATACACAAGTGAATAGAGTTAAGCATAAAAAAGGGTACTCAACTTTGCCCAAAGTTGCAGTTTACTCACCCAAATTGCAAAAGTTGCAGTTTACTCACCCAAACCCAAATTCTATTACTTTTGCTGCTAACTTTAATAAAATAATAATAAAAAATTATTTGTGCATAAAATCATCATTTCTCTTTCTAAAAAAAATATTATGTCTTCCTCTCTCCTTCCCCCCACTAGGCCACCAGCCCACCACCCACACCAACCACCACCTTCACCGCCGACCACCACAACAACCACCACCTTCCCCACCATCCACCACACCCACCACCACCTTCACCACCGACAACCACACAACCACCACTTTCACCACCGTCCACCACACCCACCACCACCTTCACCACCGACAACCACACAACCACCACTTTCACCACCGTCCACTACACCACCACCACATTCACCACCAATCACCTGCCTTCACCACTGCCCGTTCACCGACCACCATACCAACCACCACCAATCACCACCAACCAAATAAAAAAACCACCTAGAAAATTCAAACCAAACTCCAAAATAAGATCTAAGAACTAATCGAAAACATTAGAATTCGAGCATCCCAACCCCAAAACCCCAACATCAGATCTAAGAAAAGTACAAAAAATTCGAGCATCCCAACCCCCACAACCATCAAAAATCCCAAAATCGAACCCAAAACCCAGAAAAATCAAACTCCAACCCTAGAAATCATCTTCAACAACAAATAATCTTCAACGACAAAAACAAGAAAATCGAAACTAACCCACATCGAGCAAACCAAAAATTCGAGAGGAGTCGATCACGCGACGGAGGAGAGAGAGGTAGAATAGAGGGAGGAAGAGGAGTTCATGGCTGCGTTGACCGGCGAGGTTGGCGAGGTTATTTTCCGGCGGATCTCCTTCTTTGTTGTCTGAATTAATAGCATTAAGGATTGAGTTTACATACTTTTCTCCGTCTGAATTCATGGTTAATTGAAGAGAGGAGAGAGAAAATTTACAAAAGAAAATTCAGGGTGGTTGTTAAAGAAACAAGATCCTAAAAAAATAATGGCAGGAGGTGGAGTGGTGGATGGAAGGTTGTGAATCTGATTTTGAGAGGAGGAGAGAGAAAGATTGTTATTCTCGTTTTCAGTGCCAAATCAGCCTTTTTTTATTGATTTTATTTGAAGTTAACAGAAAAGTTAACAGAGTTGTACTTTGAGTGAGTAAAGTGCAACTTTTACAACTTGGGTGAGTAAACTGCAATTTTGTGCAAAGTTTAGTACCCATTTATATGCTGAACTCCAAGTGAATGGTGTTAGGAGTTTATTTTTTCAATGATTATTGATTGATTGTATCATGAAAGTCATTGTCAATATAAATCTTGTATGGGACCATTTTCCTATGTCGTTCCAACATGGGAAGAAAATTCAACACAATTTGAATATGAAAGCCAAGACAAAGACTAAAAGAATCACTCACAAAGGCCAAAATCTCATATACTAGAGTAAAGACAAAAATATTGGAGCTTCCACATCCCATCATAAGTTGTAGTACATGCATGTAATGTAATCTATATTTGATCACTCCAGCTAGCTCTATTTGTAGATTTCGCTAGCTTCTTTTTCTATCATTCAACTTATTCAACTAACTACTCATTTCATGCATTACATCGAATCAAATTGTATTTCAAAGCCTACAACAAAAGTTATCCTGTAAAGCTGCTTCATGACCACATTCCTTAATCCATGATTAGACATTTTTACTACATTAAGATACACATCCTTTATTTCGACAATGTATAAACCATGCACACTCGGTGAATTCAATGGTAAATAGGTGGAATCAAAATTAAAAATCATGCTCACACATATAACATATATACTTCTTTATTTTTTCAGTACCTATATTATTTAATAAGAAATATCTATCTATCTAACCCCGATATATATTAACTTAAAAAGAGTTCTTGGGTAGTGCAAACTTAATAGTTTATTCATGCACTAGGCATATTTACAGATAAAATATGATTCAAAACCCATACACATAGGTATTTATTATTATAGTTTTCAACATATTTAGAGATAAAATATGATTGTTGGACCAATTAATGTAAAAACATACTATTCCAATCGACAATATTATACAAGAGGAAGAGCTCATTGAGCACGCAATAACCTACAACACTGTATTTCAAGGCCTTGCCTTAAAATTGAATCATCTCTGAAATTTTAACTGAATTTCCCTTACAAGCTACTCGTAATTGTGGGATCTGTAAATATATAAATAAAAAAATTGAGTTACTATATATCTATATGTAGGGATGAGCATGAGTCGGGTCTGGAGCGGGTCCAGCAGGACCCAGACCCGTAAATTTTGATTTGGACCCAGACCCGCCCCAAATCCACAGGGTCTAGAAAATCCGGACCCTTACCCAGATCCAATGGGTCTAGCGGATCATGTGTCCAAAACGGGTCCTAAATGGGTATTCAGATTATAAGAAGTTTCGACTGCTTTTTTTAACCGCGATATTTTTACACCCGTTTTTTTAGTTATTATAATGATAAAAATACCTAAATAAGAGTCAAATACTAGTACAAAACATCTTAAATTAAAATATCCACTACAAGTTGACTTAAGTGTTAACAAAAAGTTTTGTTACTCTTTATATACTTTGTACATAAGACATATATATATTTAATATGTAAAGAATATGGGTCTATGGGCGGGTCTGGGGCGGATCTGGGTATGAATTTATCGAGGCCGATTGCACTCCATATTTTAACACCCGGACTAATGGGTCTCAAATTTCTGCACTGCACTTTAAAAATGGGTCGGGCCCAGGCGGCCTCAGGTCGGGTCCTGGTCCATGCTCATCCCTATCTATATGGTATAGAAGAATGACCAATAACAACTTTTGTAGGTACACCAATAGATAGGCTTTCATGATAGGCTGGTCCAAAAGCTGATTTCTTTGACTAGCCTCTTTATACTTTTTCAATTTGCATCTTTTTGGTAGAATTTGCTTCCTTCTTAAACCCCACATTTTGCTAATTAAACGATATTAAGAACCCCCTTGTCGTGTCACAGGGTGACATCTTGTTGTTTAACATCCTACCTAATCTTAGTGATCGATACATTTAGCGATGATGCAATATACTATCTGTGAGTATATAATAATAATATAAATATGTGATGTTTAAAGTCCAAATATATTGTTGCATGATTACATATCATGGTTGTATATTACTAATTTACTACTAGCTACTAGCAAGCAAACGTCTTAGAAGAAGGAAATTGTGTTTCCTAGGTTTTTGACCACACGAGTGGTGATGGTAATCATATAAATTCTAATGTTATGAACTACTAATTGAGGGTCCCCCAATGAAACTATTTATTAGTCAAAGATTAAAAAGGTCGAAGAAGAGAAGGAAACTCTTATTCATTGCAGTAAAATCGCTGATGTGGTATTATACCATATTTGTTTTTTGGAGTGGATCTATAACATAGTTAATGAAGTATATATTGATCATCTTAGAAAATTTAGCTAATTAGAATTCTTTGCTGCTAATATATATATTTTCGTTTCTAATTTCTGAAAGTCCCTTGTTCTCGCGTATATTTTAACGAAGATTTTCTATATAATCATTACACCACGTGGCTATATAACATCTCACGTCTTCAAAATGAGAATTTTGAAAATAAATCAAAATAACTTCTGAAAAAATTTGATTGGTTGAGAAGGGTCTAATTACACTTTTACCATATACAAAGATTATTATGCATTACTTTTCAACTATGTCATTTTCACGGATGTAATTATTGTTTATCTACATAGAGAATAAGTTATTGTTAGCAAACACCATTGTCGATTTACTAGGAATTGATTAGAGCAACAATATATCATTGGTAAATTATTGTCAAATTCCATAAAACAAAAGACGGATTCATGTCAAATAGAATATATATGGCGGATGAATCAAGCAATTATATAAAAGAATTTTCAAATGTGGGAGTTTAGGAGGTTTCCAACTACTCAAAAGTCTAGTTTACGTATGGTCATGCACTGCTTGATCGAGAAAGACAATTTTCCTTCTTTTGCTGTTTTATAAAAACCAATAAGTTTGTGGAATTTTCATATCCTAATATGGTTAAGAATAAAGGGTTCTACGGCTCTTACAATATCCACATATAACCTATCTAACTGCCACCATTTACATGATTAAGAAAGTCCCCCTAAAATACATATACTCCATTTATTCGAATAAAGAGTATTTCTGTATATCCTTTCAAAAAAAAAAAGAGTATTTCTGTATATATTCGAGTATTTTATTATAGAAATTAAATTGTCAAATATTGAGGGACGACGATGAAGAATTTTGGATTTTTGGTAAAGCGTAGCAAGGGTGACGCAGCCACGCAAGAGTATCATTAAAATCTTGTAATTACTTCATTGCATAGTACTATCGGCCCGTTTGGTAAGAGGTCATAAATGGTGGAAATGGTAATGCATTATAGTGTAAATTTGTACTAGAAATCCAATCTCATTACTTATGGTAATGCTACTTCATCCCAAGATATTCATTTTCTTCCTAAAATCTCATTACTATCCATTACCATTTGGGAAGGTGGTATTGGATGGTAATGGAAATTTATAAAGGGAAACCCATGTTTTGTGATGAATTTTCATTCCCATGGTCATTGACATGAGAACTCTTTTACAAATTTACACTAAATTACATTACCATTACTGCTATTTATGACTACTGACCAAACGGGCCGTAAATGGACATTTCCCAATAGCCCAATATTGAAGAGAGATGCAAAAATGTCAAAATAAAATGCTACATATTAGAAACTTCTATTTCAGTTGGATCAATTTAATATGACCTCCGTCCTATATTAGTCTATAAAGTTTTTGACCATGTGGACTATTCAGATAACCTACTTGACTATATATTTCCCTACCCACACACACACACACACACATATAATTGGTAATGTATAAGATGTTGTTAGATTTGTCTCCGTTTACATTTACAAAATATTAATTTGTTATAACTTTTACTAATAAATAATTGAAGATATTAATGGTCAAAGTCGTAAAAGTCAAACTATATCGATTAGTATAAGATAGACGAAGTGTTAATCATGTTTTATCTAAATAATGGAACACTTTGATTTTCGGAGTTTCCGATAATACACATCTTTAATAGCTACTCCCTCCGTTCCCTTCTGTTTGCCCCAATTTTCTTTCTGGGATGTCTCCAGAAAATTGCCCCATACTTTAAATGATCATGGGGATTGGGACCACCACTTGACTCTGACATATCACATAGAATCTCTGGAAAAAAAGCAGGCGTTAGGTTTTTTTACAAACACAAGGGCGTCATAGAGTTTCCTATGATTTTGTACATTTTTGTATAATAATACAGTCAAAATTTATAAACTTTGACCACAAAAGTAAAAATAATTCATTTATTTGAAATATAGGGAAAATGGTAAATATGCAACTTTGAAAACATTATACAATCATATCATTTAATTGGTAGAAAACCAAATCATAATAAAACCCTTATCAAGTCATTTTATCTTCCTTGTGGTGCTAGCTCTCCCTCATTTTTTAGGTTTCACTTCATGAATCCTAGCTCATACATTTTCAAATAAAAAAAACTTGGTTTAGAAAACATGGTCTTTACAAGTCTTAAAATTGCAAACCCAAGTACTAGTATATGTTGTAATTTGGAAACAATTGCTAACTAGTTTGTGCAATTAACAATAACAACCAAGTAAAGCAAAGAGAGAAAAAACAAGAAAGAACACGCCAATATTAACGTGGGAAACCCGAGCTCCAGGAGAAAAACCCACGAACTTGTACTATGGAATCAATGGAGAACAATGGTGAACATACAACTCTCCCACAAACTTTCTCTCTTTCCTAAAACCCTAGAAAAGACGAGATATCAAATTTGAACAATGAAACTGTGTGCTACTTTCTCTAAAACCATAAAATAGGGTATTTATACTCCTAAGACTAAAAGCAATCTAAGGGTCACGATTAAAACTTACGTCGCAAAAAACACGCGCAGATCTGGGCTACTCGAGCGGGTCTGAAGAATCACCCGCCCGCTCGGGTGCAAGGTTCGACCACCTTATTGCCTATAAGGCAGTTTCAAGGGAAGCTTGGGCGCTCGCCCGAGCTCAAGAGACGCCTGCTCGGGCCGAGCCGCCCACCGGGGGGGAGGAGAATGCACCATTCTGCTTTCTGCCCACGCCAACCACCCGCCCTTGCGGGCCAATTTCTGCCCGCCCGGGCTGCTGTCGCTACTGCACTCATTTGCTTCTTCTCGTCTTCTTCCTCGAGCTTGCTTCACCATTCTCCACTCAACCCAACGTATAAACATCAATGACTTGAGCATTAGTCAAATGTAATCTTATAATTTTCTTCTCAAACAATACAAAAATATACCATGTTCATAAGATGCAGTACTAATTGAATCGAAATCTGTTCAAAAGAATTCCAAATATTCAGGATGAGAAGTTACCAATAATTTCATATTGCCGACATTTTAACAGAGATATCTTAGCTAGAGAATAAAGAGATTTTTCTATGGAAAAGATAATGGAGAATAATTCTTATATGAAACCATCACATGTTATAACTTGCACAATGTCATCCGAATGTAAGTTTCAATTCAGATAATTCCAGGAAAAATAAACTAAAGAGAACACACCACATATATAATCAGTCAATAGTGTTAGGGAAAAGTGAAATTAACAAGGGTCACAAGATAACACTCTTCTAGGCGTGGATCACTTTCCCAAAAGTAATATTCCGACCCTAATTGTAAAGCACGGGTTCACGGAATTCACCTTCGAGATACAAAGAAGAAAACAATAGTGGTCACGCTTACTATGAACACTATTCAATGAAAATGAGTTTGTGAGATTTTGTAGAGATGAAGAATATCTGATTTTTGACCTTTAGGATTTGTATGAAAAAGAGAGAAGTTATTTTCTCAACACCCTTCATCATATGAGAGTCCCCATATTTATAACAATGCTACAACGCTTCAGAAAATCCGAAACATTACATTGACAAACCGTCAAACTACGCGAAACAACGCAAGGAACACCCAAGTCAGGAGCCTAGTCGCGAGTCGCGACGAGCATCGCTCGTCGCGAGATCAAGCACGTCGCGAGGGGCGACACTGGTCGCGAGTCGCGACCAGTTCTCTGCCTTCCCAGTATCTGCTGCTCCACCGTCGCGAAGTGCGACCATAGTCTCGCGAGGTGCGAGCACTATACTGTCCTCTTAACCCTTCGCATGATGAGTCCAAAGTACGACTCACACATATAGCATGTTATTATATATGTTATTTAAGTTACGACACCATATCCAAGCAACTTAAATAAACACACCATGAATTAAACTAACCTTATACTCTAAATCTCCAACAATCCTCCCCCATTTAGTGTATACATAAATAGTTATTGCACAAACATCATCATAACAAAACAACCTCATGCATAAATGAAAGTGTACAAAGACTTGAACTTCCACTTAGTATAATACACATTCCAAGCATTCGTATCCAAATGGTATCGATAAACGATTGAACCATTAGCAACACATAATGAAAACTTGAAGATATTACACACACAAGATTAACTACTCATTTTCAATATATACTTGACACTAATTAGCCATGTGTCCATATCAATTCATAAGTGCATCAAAGCTATGCCTCACTAGCTCATTGAAGCGGCCAAACTTCGCACTTACATAGGTAGATCTCTTAGAAAAGCATGCTCCTGTGACAAAGCACAATGTCAAGAGATCTATTAAGATTAAACAACCTCTTATAACATCACAGATTTAAAGAACTTTACCTTGGATGATTATACAAGTTCTTTCAATCAACAAATAAGGAAATTAATCTTATTGAACTCAAGACCCAACGTCTTATTGGGCGTTAAGTTAAGATTCCCTTACTCGTGATTTCCAAAAGGCACCAATCCTAAACCGATTGCCATCCTCTTTACCGTATCTCTAGCTAGCGCCTTAGTGAAACAATCCGCTAGATTATACGTAGTTCTCACATAGTCAACAGTGATAGCACTATCTTTGATAAGTCCTTGGACATAACTATGTCTCACACCAATGTGCCTTGACTTACCATTATACACTTGACTATAAGCTCTTGCCAATGCTGCATCACTATCACATTGTATAGCAATAGGTGATATTGGTTTTGGCAACAAAGGTATCTCAAACATGAGATTCCTTAACCACTCGGCTTCTTTGCTTGTCGATGACAGAGCTATAAACTCCGATGTCATTGAAGAATCCGCAATGCAAGTTTGTTTCTTGGAAGCCCAAGATATTGCACCTCCCCCAAGGAGGAATGCCCATCCACTCGTGGAGGAATGATCTTCTCTATTAGAGATCCAACTTGCATCCGAATACCCTTCTAAAACCGAAGGATATCCACTATAGGACAAACCATAGTCCATGGTTTTCCTCAAATACTTTAACACTCGACGAATAGCTTGCCAATCTTCCATACTAGGATTACTAGTATACCTACTTAATTTCCCTACCGCAAATGCGATATCCGGCCAAGTACTCGTCATAGCATACATCAAACAACCTATAACCCTCGCATACTCAAGTTGAGACACGGCATTGCCATCATTTGGCAATAATTTTTCACTTGGGTCCATAGGAGTTGAAACAAGAGAGCAATCACTAACATTAAACTTCTTGAGCACTTTCTCGATATAATGAGATTGTGATAAGATCAATTTTCCATTGTCTCTCTTAATTCTTATACCTAAGATGACATCCGCCTCTCCCAAATCTTTCATGGAGAATTGTGAAGATAGAAAAGATTTTGTACACTCAACTTGTGACAAATCCGTTCCAAATATCAACATGTCATCTACATATAGACAAATCATGACACCATTACCGTTGTCATCAAATTTGCTATAAACACACTTGTCTAAATTATTCAATTTGAAACCATTAGACAACACAACCTCATCAAACTTTTGATGCCATTGCTTAGGTGCTTGTTTTAGCCCATACAAAGATCTAATCAACTTGCATACTTTATGCTCTTGACCTTTCACGACAAACCCTTCCGGTTGTCGCATGTAAACCTCTTCCTCTAGTTCTCCATTCAAGAACGCCGTCTTGACATCCATTTGATGGATCACAAGCTTATGAATAGCCGCAAGAGCTATTAATAACCTTATAGTGGAGATTCTAGCAACGGGTGCATATGTATCGAAATAATCAATACCCGGTTTTTGTGAGAAACCTTGAGCCACCAAACGGGCTTTGAACTTATCAATAGTTCCATCTACTTTCATTTTCCTTTTGAAAATCCATTTACACCCTATTGGTTTACACTTAGGAGGTAAATCAGCTAAAACCCAAGTGTTATTTCCCATGATGGAATCCATCTCATCATCAATTGCCTCTTTCCAAAAAGCGGCATCTTGAGACCTCATAGCCTCATTAAACGTTAAAGGATCCTCTTCCACATTAAATATATATGGAAACTTAGTCACTATGGAACTCCTTGATCCTTCAACCAAATATACATGAAAGTCCGGGCCGAAAGATTTCTCTTTTCTCGCCCTTTTACTTCTCCTAGGTTGTGATGATGTTGATGCAACATTCTCATCAAGAGTTTGTTCATCAACTTCTTGATCAATGTTAGTTTGATCAAGTCCAATTCCTTGATCAATGTTAATTTGATCAATTGCTTGAATATTGGTATTGGGAGTAATATCCTTTGGTCTAGGAATTGATGAATATCGATTTTCATCAAAAATTGCATCTCTTGACTCCACAATAGTGTGAATTGGCCAAAAGTCATTTTGTTCTATAACATAGAACCTATAGGATTTGCTATGAAAAGCATACCCTATAAAGATGCACTCAACTCCCCTTTCACCCAACTTTTTACGTTTGGGTTCCGGCACTTTTACAATTGCACGACATCCCCAAACCTTGAGATAACTCAAGTTTGGTTTTCTTTTATACCAAAGTTCATATGGGGTAACCTCGTTCTTTTTCATTGGAACTCGGTTTAAAATATGACAAGTCGTTAACATAGCTTCACCCCAAAAACCATCACTTAAACCCGAATAGGATAACATAGAATTTACCATTTCTTGCAAAGTTCTATTCTTTCTTTCGGCTATACCATTTTGTTGTGGTGTATAAGCCGCTGTAGTTTCATGTATAATGCCTATAGATTGAAAATAACTCGGATCATAGAATTCACCACCCCTATCGGTTCTAAATCGTTTAACTTTGTCACTTAGTTGTAATTCAACTTCAGTTTTATAGATCTTAAACTTATCAAGGGCTTCATCCTTAGTAAATAACAAGTATACATAACAAAACCGAGAGTAATCATCAATAAAAGTTATCATGTATTTCTTGTTCCCCAAGGAAGGAGTGCTATGAAAATCACATAAGTCACTATGCACCAAATCAAGCAATGAAGTATCTTTTTCCACATTGTTTGGAAAAGAATTTCTAGTTATCTTTGTTAACATGCATGTTCTACACTTCTCTATACTTGGATCAAAATAGGGAATCAAATCATGCTTAGACATGGAATACAACTTTTTATAGTTAACATGACCAAGTCTATTATGCCATAGAGAAGAATTGTCATTAACAACAAAGCAAGTATCTTTCAAAGCATTCAAAATACTTAGTTTGAACATACTATTACAAAGATAACCAAGTCCTACAAATGTACCACCCTTAGACAATATGAATTTATCAGCCTTCAAACACCATCTTAAAACCTAACCGATTCAAGGTAGCACCGAGACTAAATTTCTCCTAAGTTCCGGAGCATACAATACATCTCTTAAAATAAGAGGCTTTCTGGAACTAAACACTAATTCTACTTGTCCTACACCTAGAACTTTAGCCGTAGAATCATTGCCCATGTAAAGAACTTCTCCATTCTCAACCTCTTTGAAAGTCTTGAATAGAGACCGCTCCTTGCATACATGTCTTGATGCTCCCGAATCGATCCACCATGAACAATCATCCTGTACACAAAAGATTTCAGAAATCATACACACAAAATTCAGATTTGAATTAAGTGAAACTTGTGTACACATACCTTGCTTGGTATGGGTTTGGCTAGACTCGCCATTCCCACCATTCTTTTTGTTCATCTTCTTCTTCCAAATGGTGCAATCCTTCTTAAAATGACCCGGGCTTTCCACATTCCCAACAACCTCGTTGAGCACCTCCACCAAACTTAGGCTTCTTGCCATAGTTACCTTTGGTGAAATTGTTAGCCCTCTTCTTAGGATTAGAAGACTCCTTTGATTTACCATCCTCCACCATGTTAACGGTGGAAGAATTAGGATTGACATCCTTTTGTCCATCTTGGACCCGAATGCCCTCTTCAATCCGAAGATGAGCACCCAATTGTTCAACATTCATATCGTCTTTCTTATGCTTAAGGGAATTTCTAACATCCTTCCAACCGGGTGGTAATTTATCAATTATAGAGGAAACAACAAAGGTTTCATCCATCACAATGTTGTGTTGCTTAAAACTCCCTAAGATTCTTTGAATTTCATGGAATTGCTCCATTACCGACCTAGAGTCTACCATTTTAAAAGCATTGAAATTACTAACAAGAAATTTCTTACTAGAAGCATCTTCGGCCATGTATTTACTTTCTAGTTCTTCCCAAAGAATCTTAGCGGATTCAACAAATTGATAAATGTCAAACAAAGCATCGGACATACCGTTAAGGATGTGGCCACGACATATATAGTCATCATTCTCCCATTTGCTCCTCCTCCGAATTTCTTCAACAGTTTCATTTTCCCCTTCCTCGGGTTTGGGAGTGCTCAAAACATACGCCACACTTAACGAAATGAGAAGGAAATGCATCTTCTTCTGCCATCTTCTAAATCCAACACCTTCGAACTTGTCAAGTTTGTGAAAATTTGCAGACATTTCACGAATTGAAGTCATCTTGCTATGGTATATTACTTTTGGATTGTTAGGGAAAAGTGAAATTAACAAGTGTCACAAGATAACACTCTTCTAGGCGTGGATCATTTTCCCAAAAGTAATATTCCGACCCTAATTGTAAAGCACGGGTTCACGGAATTCACCTTCGAGATACAAAGAAGAAAACAATAGTGGTCACGCTTACTATGAACACTATTCAATGAAAATGAGTTTGTGAGATTTTGTAGAGATGAAGAATATCTGATTTTTGACCTTTAGGATTTGTATGAAAAAGAGAGAAGTTATTTTCTCAACACCCTTCATCATATGAGAGTCCCCATATTTATAACAATGCTACAACGCTTCAGAAAATCCGAAACATTACATTGACAAACCGTCAAACTACGCGAAACAACGCAAGGAACACCCAAGTCAGGAGCGATGCTCGTCGCGAGATCAAGCACGTCGCGAGGGGCGACACTGGTCGCGAGTCGCGACCAGTTCTCTGCCTTCCCAGTATCTGCTGCTCCACCGTCGCGAAGTGCGACCATAGTCTCGCGAGGTGCGAGCACTATATATACTGTCCTCTTAACCCTTCGCATGATGAGTCCAAAGTACGACTCACACATATAGCATGTTATTATATATGTTATTTAAGTTACGACACCATATCCAAGCAACTTAAATAAACACACCATGAATTAAACTAACCTTATACTCTAAATCTCCAACAAATAGTTACTTTGTTTATTTTCCTTGGTTTTTTTTTATAAGATAAGTTGAATCCCTTGTAAACAGGGGGGAGTTTGGGGATCCCTTGGACATTTGAAATCGAAGTTGATACCAATAGTCTAACACTATTACGCTATCATGTGTTGCTCTGTTCATTTTCCTACTTTTTTTTTGGGGCCCCTACTGGCAACCCCTTGGTAAGAAGAAGGACCATACTGGACCAGCACCTATCGCAGGTCAGCTAGACCAGCTACACAGGTCAACACTTGAGAGTAGGGGGGATTAAGAGAATTCCTACTCCCAAGCACAAGTAGGTAGTGGGGTTCGAACTTGTGACCTCAAAGTCACAAGGTAAGTTTCCCACCACCTCTACCAAGCAAGCTTGGTTAAAAAACTGTAACAACTTTTCCTATATTTTTTTTTTGATTTAGTAAGATGAATAACCTCTGGACTACTCTCGCACATGGCCCAACCCAGAGGCCCAAGCACTTGAAAGGAGGGGGAGTTGTAAGGGGAATTCTCCTCCAAGTGTCTTTCTTAGTGGGATCCGAACCCCTGACCTTGAGGTCATAAGGTGAAATTCCTACCAAATGAGCCAAACTGAGTACTCCACTTGGCAACAAAGAGTTAGTACTAGTAGTCTACTAGTACTCCAGTTGTATAAAAACTGTAACAACGTAAGCTGGCAGTTACGGGATAACGAAATACAGTAAAAAAATAACTTTATGGTCAAGATACGTGGCAGTCAAGTATTAAAGCTTTCAAGTCCTTTTTAGCATTGCTTCCTTTACCCACCACACGCTTTGGACAAGCACCGGACGGCGCGGAATTTCCCCGTTACGCACTGTTCATACTTCTTCTTACCACATTCTGTTTTTAGTCTCTACTCTTATTATGTTTGCATCATCTTGTACTACTACTTGGTGTTTGCTCTGCAAAACCTTTCTGTCAGAAAAAAAATCAATTATGATGATATCTCATCGTCATTTTGCTTTGAAAACTACATTGAAAACAGTATAAATTTAAAGTACTCCCAAGATTTAATAACAATATTGCCTTCAAACAAATAGATTAAAAAACAATTTCTTATTAAAAATAAATAAATAAATATACTATCTAATTATTTATTTAAAGTTGTTCATTATAAAAATGATATCTTGAGATTGTACATTAAAATAAATTTAACAAGATTCCGCTAATTTGATAATTACACAAATTTGTTTTCTCCTTTGTTTCGAAAAAAGCTAGTTTTTTTTTTTGATTTAGTAAGATGAATAACCTCTGAGCTATCCTCGCACTAGCCCCAACTCAAAGGCCTTTCTCCTTTGTTTCGAAAAAAGCTAGTTTTTTTTTTATTTAGTAAGATGAATAACCCCTGGGCTACCCTCGCACTAGCCCCAACTCAAAGGCCTTTCTCCTTTGTTTCGAAAAAAGCTAGTTTTTTTTTTATTTAGTAAGATGAATAACCCCTGGGCTACCCTCGCACTAGCCCCAACTCAAAGGCCCTCGAAAAAAAAAATGTTAGTGGCATGCTAATTCATTAAATGGTAGTTTTGTGGGTGCGTTATTTCAGTGTATCTATGTTAGACTTATTAGTATATAAATTTATTGGAATGTATCTAAACCAATTTGAACTTATAATAGAGCTTATTGGAATTAACCTACAAGAATTTATTGGATCTTCAGTGATCTTATATTGGAACTTATTGAAACTGTCCTCGACTAATCGAAACTTTTTTTTTAAGTGAAGACAACGCGTACTTGTGTGATTTACTAGTTGACATGACGAAGTAAAGCAGACAAACGTTGTGTTGTGCATGTGCATGTTAAGTTTTGATGATGAAAAATAATATAAAATGTTATAGTATGAAAGTTTGTGACAGATGGTTGAGAAAGGAATAAATAAATGAAGACTTTGAAGAAGTGAAGAATCAAGATTGAAGTCCAAGTTTATATTGAATTCCAAGTTTAGTTACTATATGCAAAATGTAATATGCTAGAACTAGATGATATATTATGTGCCAAGTATAGAAATATAAAATTAGGATAATTATTATTTTCTTAGAGTTAAGGAAATAAATAATTATGTTAATTTTATATATCTATATAAAAAGGAAGTTTAGTTTTAAAATAAAAAAGGATTTTATAAAACTGATTTTGATAAAACGTTTTGTATATAAAAGATAAAAGTTTTTTTCGGTAAAAATCATAAAACGTTTTTAAAGAATTTTGATAAGAAGGAGAAAAACTGATTTTTCAATATGATAAAGTTTGTTTAATAAAAAAACTGATTTAAGAGTTGATCTAGTAATATAAGATATGGAGAAATCCTTATCCTATAAGGAAAAGGAAAATCAGTTTTTTATAAAAGATAAAATTGGTTTTTGAATAGGAAAAGAATTTTATCCCTTTATTTTAGGAATAAAAATTGTTCAAAAGATAATATATCTTGGAGAAGGATTTTTATTCAGTTCACCAAGATATATAAGGGATTGCAACTCAGTTTTATAACTCGCGTTTTCAGAGAGAAAAAATCGGAGATATTAAGAGCTGAAAACAGTTTCCTAAGGCACAGAGTATAGCACAGAGTTCTAGTCAGATTAGGAAACTAAACAACGTTTGTAATTGTCCTCTAATTTGCTTGAATAAGAAGCACGCCTTTGAGGATCTTTTCTTTCTGTAATCTTTCATATTATAGAGAGTAGCAACACTTAGGGTTAAGTGTTGGGGAGCACTACTAGAGTTAGTAGTGGGGGAATCGAATTGTATCAAGGGTTTGGTATTTTACGATTCAAATAATAAAAGAGTAGTTTGTGTGGACGTAGATCTCAGAGGTGAGATTGAACCACGTTAAATTCCTGTGTCTTATTATTTGATTTCATTGTTTTATTGTTTGATACAATTTTGTTCGAGCAAAAACATTAATCGGAGAATTTACGAGTGAATAACACAGTGCACGGCACTGTGCCATAAGAGTGTTTTTGCGAAAATCGATTAGTTTTAGCCACTCAATTCAACCTTCCCTTCTTGAGTGTCACCTTGAGTTCCAACAAGTGGTATCAGAGCAGGCTATTCTCGAAAGGCTCATCCCTAGAGAATAGAAGTCATGAACATGCAAGATGACTCTCGAGATAGACACACAAAGTGCCCAATTTTTAACGGAAAAGACTATGGATGGTGGAAGGCTAGGATGAGGATCTACATCCAAGGATCGGATTATAAATGCTGGAAAGTCATAAGAAAAGAACCAATCCTTATCCAAATCAAAGATGCTGAAGGAAATATGGTCGACAAAGATGAAGATGACTACAATTCAGTCGACTATGCAAAAGCCGAAAAAAACTTCAAAGCTATGAGTATTCTCCAATATGGAATTGGACCTGATGAATACTCAAGGATCTCGGCTTGTACTACAGCAAAAGAAATATGGGACACACTGGAGTTGGCCCACGAAGGTACGAATGAGGTAAAACAATCTAGAATAGATTTGCTTGTCCAACAATATGAATTGTTTACTATGAATAAGGACGAATCTATTAAAGAGATGTTCACTAGATTTACACTAATCACTAATGAATTACGTTCTCTAGGCAAAACATATACTTCTGAAGATTTAGTGAGAAAGGTGTTAAGAAGTTTAACAAATCGATGGCTCCCAAAAACAACCGCTATTCAAGAAGCTAAAGATTTGACTAAACTTTCACTAGAACAACTTATTGGATCATTAATGACTCATGAATTTGTCTTAGATTCTAAAAATAATGAACCAAAAAGTAAAGGTATAGCCTTGAGAACTGAATTGGAAATTGAAAATAGTGATAGTGATGATGATATTGATTTTCTTACTAGAAGATTTAAAAATTTTCTCAAAAAGAACAAAAATAACAATCCTAGAAAAGATGAAAATTTCAAAGGTAAGAGCACTACATCTAACTTTAAGAAAAGTGCTACTAATTCGGGTTGTTTCAAGTGTGGAGAGTTAAATCACAGGATAAAGAAATGTCCCTTATGGAATGATGAGAAGCCTAAAGAAAAAAGGGATCAAACAAAGAAGGAGTTCAAGAAAGCAATGATTGCTGCCGTTTGGGGAGATTCAGATTCTGATGAAGAACAGTCAGAGGCACAGCGCCATGAAGAAAAATTATGTCTGAATGCTGTACAGACATCACAGAGAAGGGCACAGTGCCAGGACGACTCTCACTTGTGTCTAATGGCGAAAAGTTCAAACTACCAAGATGAAACTGAAGACAGTGAGGTAAGTCTTCTTTCTCTGAAACCTTCAATACATCTTCTTTCAAAAAACCAACTTGTTACTTTACTTGGAAATATCATTGATGATTGTCAAGAAATGAATGATGATTTTTCAATCATGAAAAAGGAAGTAAAAAATTTAACTAAGCAAAAGATTGGGTTGGAATTGGAATATAAGGATTTATTAAAGGACTGTAAAGAACTGATGAAGAAGACTGATGAACTTGAAAAAATTGTTGAAGAGAAAAATGTTGAGTTAAATGCTTTAAGGTGCGAAAAGTCTCTCGCAAAAGAAGTTGTTAATAACACTGTGCCATACACTGTGCTAGAGGCTAAAAATTCGGATATTGAAAATCAAATTGAATAGTTAAAACATGAGTTAATTGAGTTGAAAGAATCAAGACAAAGATCCAGAATTGTTCCACTTATGCTACCTCAAGATGCTAAGTTAAGTGATGAACTTGATAAAGTTAAAAGAGATTTGGAAATTTCGAGAAAAAGAAATAGCGATCTAAACACTTCTGTTGAATTCTTAGAATCACAATTGACCATTGCTCGGAAAATGTATGAAAAATGGTTAGATGGTCAAAAAGCCTTAGACTATATCTCAAGTACAACTAGCAATCGAAACGAGGTTGGTTTAGGATATACGGACCGAGGCACAAGTGTACAAGACACGGTGCCAAAATTTTTGAAAGAGACTTTCGTAAAAGAAAATATGTCGATCTACCTGAATATTTGATTTGCAACTTCTGTGGAAAGAATGGACATCTTATGGATAATTGTAATGTCAAGAAATAGAGTGTTGCGAAAAATGTAAAGTATGTAACTCAAATATGGGTTAGAAAAGACTTATTAGAAGCTCAACGAAAGAAAAAGGGACCCAAACAGATTTGGGTTCCTAAAATTAACAAGTGATCTTTTTGCAGGCAAACGTGAGAGGACGCAGCCTATGGTATCTCGACAACGGCTGCTCAAGACATATGACTAGTGATAAATCTCAATTCCTCTCACTAGTAGCCTACCATGGAGGGTGTGTTACATTTGGCGATAACAAAAAGGGAGAAATATTTGGTATTGATAAACGTCGGTAAATCCCTAACACACTCCATAGAGAACGTGATGTTGGTAAGTGGTTTAAAAAAAAAATGTTAAGCATATCCCAATTGTGTGATCAAGGTAATTCTGTTGAATTTCATGCATGAATGTTTTACAAGATAATTTGTGGCTTTGGGATTAATTTCAGGAAGTTAGTTGAGTATTATGTCTGTTGTCCTCCTTTAAATATGTTAATTAGAGTGTTGATACCTGTTTTTGTGAAGCTTAGTGAGTAAAGGTCTACTTGATATAAAGAAGGACTCGTAATGGTCTAATGATGCTGTCCTAATGTCATGATCCTAAGTTGCCGAACTAATAAGCTATATGATCCTAAGTTGCTGAATTTTTGAGCTATGAAATGCATATACTTTCTCCTATAGCAAGCTTGATCTTTAGCCCAATATTCTGATTTTCTATTCATGAGTTTGACATTTGTGCCTCATTATTTCTTTCTTTCATAATATGTCCCACCTTATCTTTAATTCTCTATTATTATCCTTCTTTTCCCCACCCATTGCTCCAAAGTTCAACAAGTGCTTTTAATCTTGATTCATGATAATCTATGGGGAAAGAACATTTTGATAATTTGATGGAAGAAAAAGACGCATCAGTTAAGGGGGAACATGAAAAGGTTGGAATGAAACTCAAATACGTGAAAGAATGAACAGTACTGATTTACACTGTGCAAGGCACAGCGCCAGGAGATGTATCAAAAAGACAATGAGGTTCGAATTAAGTTATTATCTTTGATCTCTTATTGGTTGACTCTAGTAATATTGTATGGTCTGCTTCTCCTTCATAAAAAAAAAATTTAATTAAAAAAAAAGAAAAAGAAAAGAAAAGGAGAGTAAGACATTTATTTTAGATAAGTCCTAGAGTTCAATTCAAATGTGAAGAACATTATCAAAGCTTTGAAGATCATCATTTTGGATTCCAGTATATCCGAAGATTAGTTATATTTGAAAGGGAATAGATTGTTCAGTGGCACAGTGCCACACACAGTGCCACAGTGAAGAAAGTCTTATGATGTTTATTTGCGGAAGTTGAAAATATGAAAAAAGGGTTTAAGCACTTGTTGAGTCAATTGCCATTTCAAATCTTCAAGCTTGCATTACCTATATTCATCTTACATTCTTAGCCATCAACCATGATCCTTCATGATTATTTCTTGCTTCATAAATTCGGATTGTGAGTTGGGTTATATTTTTGCTTAATGACTTCGGATTGTGAGTTGGATTATGACATAGCACCAGCATCCTTAGTATTTATTGCTTGAGCTACTTAACTTATTTTGCTGACTATATCTCACTTTGTCTCGCTAAACATGTTGATGCTCTCCTTTTTGATAATGTCAAAAGGAGGAAGATGGGTATAATACTTAGACTAATGAATAATTGGTTATCTTGGTTACCATGTTACTTGTGAATGATGTTATGCTATTTTCCCTTATGTGATTAATGGTGCATATTTTGAGGGGGAAAAAGTGATTACTTAATAATATTATATTGAGTGTTTGTCATCATCAAAAAGGGGGAATTTGTTGTGCATGTGCATGTTAAGTTTTGATGATGAAAAATAATATAATATGTTATAGTATGAAAGTTTGTGACAGATGGTTGAGAAAGGAATAAATAAATGAAGACTTTGAAGAAGTGAAGAATCAAGATTGAAGTCCAAGTTTATATTGAATTCCAAGTTTAGTTACTATATGCAAAATGTAATATGCTAGAACTAGATGATATATTATGTGCCAAGTATAGAAATATAAAATTAGGATAATTATTATTTTCTTAGAGTTAAGGAAATAAATAATTATGTTAATTTTATATATCTATATAAAAAGGAAGTTTAGTTTTAAAATAAAAAAGGATTTTATAAAAACTGATTTTGATAAAACGTTTTGTATATAAAAGATAAAAGTTTTTTTCGGTAAAAATCATAAAACGTTTTTAAAGAATTTTGATAAGAAGGAGAAAAACTGATTTTTCAATATGATAAAGTTTGTTTAATAAAAAAACTGATTTAAGAGTTGATCTAGTTAATATAAGATATGGAGAAATCCTTATCCTATAAGGAAAAGGAAAATCAGTTTTTTATAAAAGATAAAATTGGTTATTGAATAGGAAAAGAATTTTATCCCTTTATTTTAGGAATAAAAATTGTTCAAAAGATAATATATCTTGGAGAAGGATTTTTATTCAGTTCACCAAGATATATAAGGGATTGCAACTCAGTTTTATAACTCGCGTTTTCAGAGAGAAAAAATCGGAGATATTAAGAGCTGAAAACAGTTTCCTAAGGCACAGAGTATAGCACAGAGTTCTAGTCAGATTAGGAAACTAAACAGCGTTTGTAATTGTCCTCTAATTTGCTTGAATAAGAAGCACGCCTTTGAGGATATTTTCTTTCTGTAATCTTTCATATTATAGAGAGTAGCAACACTTAGGGTTAAGTGTTGGGGAGCACTACTAGAGTTAGTAGTGGGGGAATCGAATTGTATCAAGGGTTTGGTATTTTACGATTCAAATAATAAAAGAGTAGTTTGTGTGGACGTAGATCTCAGAGGTGAAATTGAACCACGTTAAATTCCTGTGTCTTATTATTTAATTTCATTGTTTTATTGTTTGATACAATTTTGTTCGAGCAAAAACATTAATCGGAGAATTTACGAGTGAATAACACAGTGCACGGCACTGTGCCATAAGAGTGTTTTTGCGAAAATCGATTAGTTTTAGCCACTCAATTCAACCCCCCCTTCTTGAGTGTCACCTTGAGTTCCAACACGTTGGTAGGTGGTGGTTATGGAGGAATATATGGTTGAGTGGTATTGGTGGCCTGGGTATAGTTGGTTACGTTATGGCAAGGGGAGGATCGATAGACGAAAATTTTGTGTGGAGGCAAACTGGCAAAGGCGTGGATGTTATACTAGTGACAAAGCTTAATGTAGAGATCTTATCCACCAGTCTACTATAAAACTATTGCTTATCCAACACAAAAAAAAAGTATCGATCTTTGATGGTAATCAATTATTTGAGTTACAATGATTTGAATGCATGATATGAATAAAATAATGTATGTATTCCCTTCCTTCATCCAACTTTATACTTGGACACCAAATTAATGACATAATTTTTTGTGATGTCAGAGAGCGACTACGCACAGTATTGTAATATACGAGTTTCCACTTCATGTCTTGGGTATCACCACCATAACACTTTACTACCAGCTACATTAGAGACCCTACAATAAATTAAGGACAAATTATGTTAAATTAATTGTTTACAACTGGTTAATTGTTGGACATCTAATAACATGAGGCACCGTGTGATCCATATAGTTACATTAAAAAAAAGCGTCTACAATTCTGTACATCATCACTACAAGAAAATGTTAAAACAACGACGGCTTCACAGCGACGGTGTAAAAAACGGTCGTTATTATTACATTCAGCGACTGCTTTAAGCCGTTGAAGTGGACAACGACGGATAAACAGTCGGTGTTTATCAGCGACCGTTTTAAACGGTCGTTAATATTATTATTTTAAATTTGCAATTTTTTTTAGCTCAGGTGACTGTATTAAACGGTCGCTGATGATAAAAAGGAGATAAAATAAAGTTGGGAGGAGGGCGCGCGAATTGAAATAAACCCCCAAGCAGTTCAAACTCTTCCTCCTTCGTTCCATCTCCTTCGTTCACACAGTGAATTCGAATGTGCGAATCACAGTTCGTTCCATCTCCTTCGTCATTCTCACTGGTTCGCGCATTTGACACCTGGATTTCTCCTTCCTTTTTTCCTTCATTTTATTTATCGAACTTGCCGACGACTTGTTTTCAGCAGCGAAATTCTCCGACGAAATTACTCTCTCCCAAGACCGATTTTGCTTGAAAGGTGAAGAATATTTTCTTGAGTTCCTTGAAGCCATTGAAGCTTCCTCCACCTTCCTCCAACGACCGGCTACAGGTAATTATACCCTTTATTTTTGCTCAAACCCTAGATTTTGCGTTGAGAATTGAGGTTTTTGAATCAACGACTGTTTTTTTATCAATGAACGACGGCTTAAAGCGGTCGTTGATATCGTCTTTTCTTGTAGTGCATCTACCATATATATGACGCTCGTCTCTCATATAAAAGCACTTACCTCACATCATTCTCTTACGCAAAAAAGAAAGTTCTCTACTTCGACATCTCAACCACAAGTCCACAACCTTCATTAAAAAAGGTGAAGTTCTTATCAATAATGCTCATATACTCTTAAAAATTAATAAATGAATTCATCACAAACTTTTAAACTCAAAGGAATAAGAAAGTAAAAGATGAAATTAATATCAAGATTAGGATTGAAAGTGAATAATATACATGTGAAATTGACAAATAACTACTCAAAAATCACAATTACTTTGTGTATCGCCGAGTCATTAACTCAGCAAATTGGTAAATATCGTGTCGTTGCTTCACTATTTGTGCTATTAATTAACAAATGTGACTTATGTGAGATACACATTAAACCTAAATTACAGGATACATAGACAAATCATTTGATTAACTAATAAATAGCCACAACAGACATGCACATCAGCACATGTATGATGTATGTGATCTATGCGTAACGCTCCATCCACCACGTAGGATATATTTAGAAAATAATACAAATATATAATTTAAAGCTCATTATATATATTACTTCAAGATGACGTCACCTAATTATAAATTTAGTATGATACTCTTAAATGTTTTTGGGTGTTCTGTTGATCAGTTGTTGAATGAGCAAATATTAACAGATACAGTGTGAATTGAGGTGTGACGAATCCCTCATGAAGTTATGATAAGATACAAGAATTTAAGTGTCAAACAACATCAATTTGCGACGCTCATGTATTTATGTGCAAATTGCAATTTAACGCTTGTGGATGGAGAGAATTCATATCAAGATGCAAATTACTTGGCAACACGGAAACATTAGCATTTCACGCGCACTTGTATGTGATTGACGTGTGCATGAACGCTTAATATGTTACTAGTTGCAAGTTGCAACCTCAATTACAAATTTTATCCATTAAAAAATAAATCCTATAATATTATTTAAAATATTCATGAATTTCACTAAATTTAGAAAGTAGATAACAAAATGAAATATACTAAGGCCCCATTCTTTTGGACTGAGAGAATCTGAACTGAACTGAACTAAAAGAATAATAATAATAATTAATATTATTAATAATAATAATTAAAAATAATAATAATTAACATTACTATCAATAAAAATAATTAAAATAATGATAATAATAATAATAATTAATATTAATATTAATAATAATAATAATTAATAATTAATATTAAAAAATTATTATAATAATAATAATTAATATTAACAATTAAAAAAATTAATATTGATAATAATAGTTACTATTATAATAATTAATAATAATAACTGATAACAATAATAATTAATATAATAATATTTAATAATAATAATAATAACAACAACAACAACAACATTGAACTGAACTAAACTAAAAATAAGTCCAAAAGAACAGGGCCTAAATGTTTTTTTTTTTCTGTGAGTACCTCTTTTTTTTCTTATCTATCATGAAATACGCTCTAGCTCCCTGTGTTTTATTTATTAGTTTGATTTGACAAATATTTCATCCGAGTTACGTTAACTTTTTCACATAACCCAATGCGCTTATTTGATCATTAATATCTCTAATTGCGCACAAGTAAAATTTTATTGAAAGTTGATATTTTGAAAGTATGCACTGAGACGAATCTGACAAGATCCCACTTGACTTATTTTCCTTTATATGATTACGAGAAAATAAAGTCAAAGTTAGTTGATGAATAATGTCACTTTAATCAATGTAACACTTATTTCAGAATAGAAGAAGTATATGTTATATATATATAATGTATATCATGATTACAGATTAGTTAAAATTAGAACATTCTTAGAAATCTTTCCTCGTTCTTTTATAATTGCAAAGTTTTGACTTTTATACTATTTACTTTTATATCATAATTAAATAACTAGGTTTGACCATACTTATTAGTAATATATATTTACTAATTAATTAAATGGTAGTATGTAATATGTTGTATTGTATACATTGTATATTTTTACAATATCAAAATTTTCAAATTTTTTACTAGTTACTACCTGTTTAGTCTCCTTGGCTGGCAAGTAAACTATTATCCCTCAAAATGTTCTTCAATGGAGACTTGTGCAACGATGTCCAAATCTGGTAATCCCAACCGTACCTGAGCTCCGTTCCCAAACCTGCGGAAAAAGGGACCCACCCTGGAGGTTTGGGTGGTGGTTCCCCCTCCGAAACTTAAGTCAGGTATCAGGAGTGAAAAGGGAAAAGTAGAGATAGAGAGAGAAAGTGAGAGAGTATATTTACAGAGTAAGGGCACACTGTTCAAAAAGTTACCTTTCTCCTGATTTCAAGGGGACTATTTATAGTGTTGGGGTCTGAATGCTGTCATTTGAGGTCACCCTAAAATTAAGGCACCTGATTGGTCAGACAATCTGATCTCGACACGTGGCGAGCAATGATTGGGAGCTAAGCATCAGCCGCACTCATGTGCAGCCGTTTTTTGAGATTTGGGCCCTGAATATTCTTTCAGGCCAAAAAGTGGGATGTTATTCCTTTCACAGTAAAAACCCAATGTTTGAACCACCTTTTTAACTCCTTTTGAGGGGACACGTGGATGCTCCTGATGGATCCACGTGTCTCCTGGAGAGCCGTCGATTATTTAGGCTACAACACTACCTCCATTCCTAAAGAATAACATACACACTTTGCTTTTTATTAGAACGAAGGCAAAAGTGAAAAAGTAGGAGAAAGAGGAGAAGAATTATGAAAAGTGGGGAGTAAGAAGTACAAAAAGTAAATAAATAAATAAATGAGAAAGAAAAATGGTGTAAGTGGGGGTTTTAAGTGGGTTAATTTATTTGGTGAGGGACTACATGGGGGACAAAAGTGGAGATTAATGATTGGGCATCTTACCTTTTTTTTTTTATGCAAAGTGAGAGGAAGACCTCAGGAAAGGAAAAAACAAAACAAAAATACAAAACTAAATTAAGGGGGGACGAAGCGTGGCATAGCCACACCAACAGTGTCCTCAAATAAAATTCTACCTAAAGCTAAAGGGGGGACTTGAATCAACTCTAATTTGTTGTTCTGGATGACACCTTGATTTGCCAGCCAATCTGCAGCTCTATTACCTTCTCTGTAGCAATGTGTAATCTCAACTTCCCAATCTGGCAAAGCTATATTCTTCCTGCATTGCTGAATGACATGGCAACACTCTCCACCATAAACTTATGTACCTTTCAAAGCCCAAACAGCAGCTTGGTTGTCCATTTGTATTTGAAGCTTCTTAATTTGCATTATTCGAGCCATCTCCAAGCCAAAATCTACAGCTCGTATTTCAGCCATGAAAGCTCGGCATTCTCCAAGATTGATCGAATAAGCAAGCTGCATCTTACCTGTGTTATCTCGAAACAAACCACCCCCTCCTGCTGGGCCAGGGGCGCCTTTGGCAGCTCCATCAGTATTGAGGACAAGCCAACCAGCAGGAGGTGCTTGCCAACGTACAAAAATTTCCTGCCTCAAAGCAACGCTTCCACCGGGCCTAACACTCGAGTCCCCTAACACCCGCCAGGCTTCTTCAAAACGATTCATTAGAAAACTAAGAATGTCAAGTGGAAGATCTCTAGTGTTATTGAAGGTAACACAATTCCTCCAACGCCATATCCACCAGAGAACAATAGAGAAAAAAATGGGCCAAGTTTCAGGTGAGCAATCTTGACGAGTTTGAATTTTAATGTTTCTTACAATCCACTGTTGAAGGTTGCCTGATCTAAATGCAGATGCACTTGCTGGACCACCAACTTGACGCCACACCTCCTTAGCTGCTTTACAGTCGCGAAGAACATGTAAGGTAGTTTCATCCTCGTCTTCACAATGCCCACACCTAGGATTATTGGTGAGAGCACGTTTTGCCCGATTTGCATTGCACATCACTCTATCATGCATAACAATCCATAAAAAAGCTCGAACCCGCTGCTGTACCCTTAAGGACCAAATCAAGTTCCAGCTTCCATCAGAATCCTCCTCACTATCCTCATTATGTCGAATAATGTTGAGGGCAGATTTGATGGTAAAATTCCCACGATTCGTGCCCTTCCAATAAATAAAGTCCGCTACACTTGGGTCTTCCTTCAAATTGTGGGCATCAATTTGTTTCAGGACTTGTGGAGGTAAGTAATTGGCAAATTCATCCCACTTCCATCCAGCCTCGCCATCCCACATTTCAGCCACTGTAATACCACACATATCTTCTAGAACTGTTGGCGTGGCCAGCTCTTTTAATGGGCGATCAGTAGCCCATTTATGCTCCCAGAATAAAGTTGTAGTCCCATTCCCTGCTGCTACTTTAGAGCCTTCCCAAATGTGCTTAGCATTATCAGTAATCCCGCGCCAAACATTTGACATATTTGACTTAGGCGTGAACATGTCCACATCACATCTTCCTTTGCAATATTTACTGCGTAGGACCCTTGCCCAAAGAGCATTTGGTTGAGTTAAGACTCGCCAACCTAACTTTGTAAGAAAGGCTGCATTGGAACTACGAGCTGAGCGTAAACCTAGCCCTCCTTGATCAATTGGTTTTTGCAGGCACTCCCATGAAAGGAGATGAATTTTGCGATGCTCCTCGTCTCCTCCCCAAACAAATCTGCGTGTCTTCTTATCAATATCATCACAAATTGAACGAGGGATTTTAGCTGTTTGCATTGCGTAAGATGCAATAGAAGAAATAGTCGACTTAGCAAGAGTGATACGACCCGCCAGAGATAAGTATTTAGTTTTCCAACCAGCAAGACGCCTATCTATCTTTTCACATAGATAATCGAATGTATCCTTGGTGACTCTACTTGTGAGAGTGGGCATGCCAAGGTACATTCCAAGATCGTCAGTAGCTTCGATCCCTAAGGCACGACTCACAGTGAGTTTATTAACTTCTCCCATGTTAGTTGAGAAGTACACTCTAGATTTCGCATAACTGATCTTGGACCCAGACGCAATACAAAATCGGTCATGACATTGGTGTATGATTTTCGCTTGACCTTCATCTGCCTCCGCAAATAAGATTATATCGTCGGCAAAACAAAGATTAGAGAGCTTAGGCCCATTCCTACTAGCTTGGATGGGGCGCCATTTGCTCGCAATAATAGCCTCTTTAATAATTTGGTTCAACCTTTCCATACAAAGCACAAAAAGGTAAGGGGAGAGAGGGTCCCCTTGCCTTATCCCCCTACTCGGAAGGAAAGTTTCAGTAGGTTCCCCATTCCATAAAACTTGCATAGACGCTGTAGTGATACACTCCATGATGACTGTAATAAGCAGCTGAGGAAATCGAATTTCCGATAAGGTATCGTGAATAAAGCTCCATTTCAACCTATCATATGCTTTTTCAAAATCGATCTTGATAGCCATATACCCTTTCTTGCCTTGCTTAGTTCGCATAGTATGAATAACTTCTTGAACTATAACTATATTATCAGTTATCTGACGACCCGGGACAAAACTTGTTTGGGTGCACGAAGTTAAATGGGGCATCCTCGGTTTAATGCGATTAACAATACACTTTGTGATAATTTTATATATCACATTACATAGACCAATTGGGCGGAATTGAGAAGCGAATTCTGGGACATCCACCTTGGGAATCAAACAGAGAAAAGTATTATTGAGATTAGGTGGCATACCTCGTCCTTCAAGGACATCTAACACCAATTTACACACACTATCTGAAACCAACTCCCAGTTCTTTTGTAAGAAGAGAGCTTAAAAGCCGTCGGGACCCGGCGCCTTCAATGCTCCCATGTTCTTCACAACAGCTTCAATTTCACACCGAGTATAGGATCTTGTAAGAGACAACCAATCCCCATTTGTAAATTCCGGGAATATGTCAACAGGAAGTTCAACATTATTTCCAATACCGTCATCTTTGAAGAGAGTGGTATAATAATGCACAAAATGTTGCTTAACATCTTCTTTTTTATGTATCCAATCACCATCAGGAGCATCTCGAATGGCTGAGATTTTGTTCCTCCACCTTCGCGCAACAGTGCTTGGATGAAAAAAAGTTGTATTTCTGTCCCCATCTCGAATCCAATCCACCCTTGATTTTTGATACCATAATAATTCCTCTTGTTCAAGCACTTCATCCAGCTTTTGTCATAGCTTTGCCTCGAGCTTAATCAAGTCACGAGAGCGAGACATGGCTAGACAACGCTGGACACCCGCTATTCTGGCTAAATAAGATCTTTTCTGCCTGAAAATATTATGAAACACATTTTGGTTCCATTCTTGTAGAGTATGAGCAAGGGTTGATAGCTGTTGAACCAGTGGCGTCGAGTTATTCCAGTTTTCTTCTAGAAAATCAGTAAATTTCTCATGGGTAATCCATGTCGCTTGAAAGCGGAATGGTTTATTAAGATTAGTTATCGGGGCAAACCCATTAGGAGAAATGAGAAGCGGGCAATGATCCGATTGGATCGCAGGTAGCACCTTAGCAGCCGCATTCGCAAATCTTAGGCTCCATTCACCATTACACAACGCACGATCAAGCCTTGCACTTTGCCTTGTTTCTATAGAATTGCCACGAGACCAGGTATGTGTGGCACCAGAAAATTCCACTTCCATAAGTCCCTTGTCTTCCACCCATTCGTTAAAACGAGCAGATCTTCGAGAAGTCTCAGTGCAACTCGAAATACGTTCCCACGTGAAACGAGTGTCATTAAAATCACCAGCCAACAGCCATGGCTTGTTGTGAGTCTTTGCAAATTCTTCCAAGTCTCTCCAAAGATCAATCCTTTTGGTAGGGTCCGGACTCGCATAGATGGTCGTAAAATACCACGACTCCCCTTCAACTCGCTTAATGTTCATATGTTGGCCATGTTTAATAATCGGTTCCACAGAAACTAATTCTGGTTTCCAGAAAATCCAAATGCCGCCACTAAAGCCTTGAGCATCAACACGAGTATGACCCGTGTAATTAAGAACTTTAGCAATTTTTTCAGCTTGTTGACCACCCATATGAGTCTCAACAAGAGAGATAACATTAGGTTGATTGATACGAACCACTTCTTTTAGTGCCGCAAGAAAGGCCCTACTACCTGCACCTTGTACATTCCATACCATGCAAGAGATAGGTAGGGAGTTGTAAGCTAGATTGGGGAGTCTGTCTTCCATTAAAGTAGGAATAGAAGGTAAGGAATTGAAGTCATATAGGTATTGTGCATCTTACCTTATATAGATAAAGTAACAATGTAACCATTAAAAATGAATGACCCAAAAAGGAAAGTGTGTAGATTAAAAAGGAACAGAGGTAGTATATAGTATTAAAGATATTAATAGTCAAAGTAATACATTAGCAAGCGAGAAAGTAAAAATATTGCTATACAATAAAGAATGCAAAAAGTATACATTTAGACGAATCCAATAGAATTTCACATGATTGTAACTTTTCTTTTGTATAATTTATGCCTAATACAGTGAAAAATATTTACTTCAAAAGTCAAATTGGACTAGTTAACTAAAAAATAAAGTTAGGACAATATGTTAATGTTGTTCTAGATGAAACAACAATATATTTACTCAACGGAGTGCGTGGAAGAATTAGTAGAACGGTTCTCCAAATAGCCTCACTCAAATAAAAACCGCTATTCAGAGTAACCGATGGGCCTACAAGCTATATGGAACAACTTGTGGGCGTAGGGGAAATACCAGCAATAAATACACTTAAAATATGAGTTGGACAATCAGCAATGAACAAATATATCCATTATTAGCTAGCTAGAAGCTTTTCAGTTATACACTTTAAATAAGTAATAATATTTCTAATTACAAACCTAAGATTACACAAATTAAGCAAAAGATGAGTCCTTTTCAACACATATATATCAGGGATCCATATATCAGAGATTAAAATCCTATGAATGAGTATTGCATCTTTTGCCCTCTACGCAGCTTAAAACACGCAGCCAAGGGATGGTAAGTAAAGATAGGCCCTAAAGGACACGTTCCACCCTCTCCCTATTATACTTGCCTTTGAGAAACCACTGAATTGAAAGGGGGAAAAGAGAAGTAAGAAAAGAAAATAGTAATGTAACAGTCTTAGCTAACAAACCATATCAACAACATTACTATTAAATTCTAAAAGTTAAAGGGTTATATGACATATTCCAAATTTTTGCCTGTTATGGTAAGTAAATGGTATAGTATTACTTTAGAAATATATGATGGAATAATATCAAGATATATGCCCTCCCTCCTCTAAAACTTTTTCCATTTGATCTTTCTTTTAAATTCAAAATCTTCAGGACTAAATTGTAATCTAAGGGATAATACATATGATTAAAGGGTGATATGTTAATATTTTACCTTGAGATATGAATTTATTATTTCATATATATAGATATGGTCAAAATTGATGATTTTGACTCTGACAAAAACAAACAGGTAAATCTTACCGGATTGAGTGACGGCATATTTATATTTAATTTTTTCTAGTAACGTAACTTAACGATAGTCTCCAACTATGTGACACTGAAATAACACACACATAAAATCCACTCTCTAACCTAACAACTTGTAATACAGAGTTTATTGGAGTACTTTAATTTTTCTAGTGTTCAAAAGCAGATTCTCTATATCTCAAAATAAATGCAACACTGTCACACTTATTGATACTATATATTCCCTCCGTTTATAATGTTTACAATTTTGTAACACGCAAGTCAAGAAGATAATAAATAAATCAAATAACATGTGAATTTAGAATTAAAAAAGCTTGATTACAAGTATTGCGAAACGAGTGTGTCTACAACATGATGAAGGGGTTTAATATATAAGAAATTCACGAGTTGAAGAAGGCACAAGTATAAAGAATAAGGGAATGAAAAAAAAGGGAATGAAGTTGAGAGAGACTTCAACTAAGAGAGAGAAAGAGTGGAGTGCGGTGCTTTGGGTTAAGCTAAGCTAGGACTTATCTCATGTTTGCTTCACGTAAGCAGCTTAATGTGTCTTTGCTTTTTCGCGTGGCTTTAAAGATTTGTCCTCCTCATCCTTCTTCATCTTCTTCTTCTTCATCTTCTTCATATATACTTAAGCATTTCATTTCTCACAATCCATAAAAAAAAACATAAAAAAAAAAAAAATCATCAAATCCATCCCTAAAAAACAAACCAACCCAATAAAACACTCACCTACTTTTACCCCTTCCTTTCTTATATCAACCTTCTCATTTGCTCCACCAAAAAAAAAATCACCCCATAAAAAAAAATCATATAACAACCCTAAGAAAATCCCAAAAAAAAAAAAAAAAAAGTTGAGGGTGTTGGTGAAGTGATCATAATGAGTTGTGCAAACCCGGGAAGTAGCGGCAGCGGTGGCGGAGGAGGAGGAGGAAGTGGTGGTGGCGGTAGCGGCGGGCCGTGTGGGGCTTGCAAATTTTTGCGTAGGAAATGTGTTGTTGGATGTATTTTTGCCCCTTATTTTGATTCAGAGCAAGGTGCTGCACATTTTGCAGCGGTGCACAAGGTTTTTGGAGCGAGTAATGTGTCAAAGTTGTTGCTACATATTCCAGTGCATAAAAGACTTGATGCTGTTGTTACTATTTGTTATGAGGCTCAAGCTAGGCTTCGTGACCCCGTTTATGGTTGTGTTGCTCATATCTTTGCGCTTCAACAACAGGTACTACTACTCACTAATTAATTTTTTTTACATCGAGAAATTTTGCATTAATTAAAAGCTGGAGTACAGCCTAATCCTAATACAACCAAACAGAAACAAACTAATAGTAATTATGAAAAAAAACTAACTATTACGTGTCCGGTCCAAAAGAAGTTTGTCTTGAGCAATGGTGGGTGAGATTGGGTTATATATCTTGATGAAATTAATAGGAACAAAAAAAATTATGCATATCTTTTTTTGGGCCGGGTTTCGTTTTTCACAACTTTATTTAATTGGTTGAAATTGAAGTTTTTCTTGATTTTTTTTTATGAATTATGGTCATGTACATAAGTATGTACTTATGTCTTGATGGCTTAATTCTTAGTTTATATGGATCTTAACTCATTTTTATGAAGCCCCTTCTGAATTGATGTGACTGATTGACCTTGTAATAACCTACAAATATCAATTAGTTTAGACGGTAAAATCTCGTGAGGTGATCCTTATAGGAAATATTCGAATTTGTCCTAATTAGTTCCATTTACAACTTACTATGGAAAAACAATCTTGATTGCATGTAATAATGTTCTGTTATCAAGTGAAAAATGTGGTGTTCTACTTCATCTTGATGCCTTTAAGAAAAAGAAGTTAAAAGCAACAAAATTAAGATGTGCTAATGATTGTTCTTTTTTCTTCATTCATTCAAAGTTCAAACAATAGGATTAATATAGAAACAAAAATTTTAATTTTATCAGTTTTTTTCAGTCTATTGTCCTTGTTCTTTCAAGTTGATATATAGACCACATTTTATTTAATCTCATCTAATATCTTCAAATTAAATGCAAATTTAATTCTCTTTTATTGGATATATCTGAATATAGGTATATGTATTGAATTAGGAAAATGCACATAGGAGGAGGCTACTGATATGCTCTTATTTCATCATCATATACATCAAGCAATTAGGTGTTCTACTACATAGTGCCCTTATTAAATGAAGAATAAACTACACTAAGTAACTTCTAAGCAACCTATAGCAAGTTGAAATTATTTCAATGCAACAATATATACAGGTTACTAGTTAACATTGACAATTAATAGAATCATTAACAGAAGAATTAACCTTAGAGGGAAATAATTAGTACTACTACATTGTTCATGTACATCCAAAACTTTTACAATTATGGCGATCCTAATTAATGTTTGTTAAAATGGTTGTCCCACTAAGTTAAACTTTCTATAAAGAGAGAAAGTTTGTATCTTTCAAGAATGTTTCTAGTGGAGAAATTAGACTAGAATTGTCCTAGAGTTTTTTCTTGTTACAATAACTTTGCTTATGTAGTGACAATAAATTACTTGAAAATCAACTTTTTTTTGGTTTCACATTATTTTTCCTTTTTCAAGTACTCCTATTGTAAGTTTTACAAGACGATATATAACAACGTAACACCAACAATGTTAATTATTTACCGGCAATAAAAATTATCGAACACTCTTACCCTATATTCAGTGGCGGATGTATGTTGATGGAAGTGGGGTCACTTGACCTCACTTGGGGAAAAATAATATGAGAAAAAACCTAATTTTTATTGTATAAATGTAGATAAAAGTGTTAATTAGTAGTAGAAGAGACCCCACTCAACACTAAAAAAAAGACCCCAACCTACATTAACAATACTGTTTCGGGTACTTATATGATTGGTGACCCCGTTGCATATAATTTCTAGATCCGCCACTGCCTATATTTAAGGGGAATGTGAGAGGATAACATTATCGGCTATTTAATATTAGTACTCCAACATGCATGAAAAATAAATCTAATTTTCTACTAATGCCTTAGGCCTTGGGGAAGAACTAAGAAGATAGGAAGATAGGGAGAAGGGAATAATAATGATTGTGCAATTGTGCCAAGGGGAAACAAGTCTTCAAATGCGTTACTGAAATTGAGGATACATTTGGATTGCCATAAAACAAAGAAAAATACTTTGGTTGGAGGATCGAAACTGCAGCTAGCATTAGTAATATTTGTCTGGTATTGTGGTGTTAAAGGTTGGTTAGCCAATTTTTTTGTGCTACGTGAATTTAGCAGGTATTATGGAATTGGTCGGTTTCTCCTTTCTTCAATGTTTTTCTCTAACAAAGAAATTCCTCTAATTTTTAGAATTTAATCAATACAATTGGTGTCCTATCAAAATTTGATCTAAATTAGTCGACTATTAGCTTTTTATATGTTTTATATTATATATCATGCTTTTCTTTTAATTAAGATAACTAAGTCACGTAAGGTTTTTATGCATAACTTTATTATAAAATAGTTAATCTATTATTAATGGTATTTTTTTTATGTCACTTAAGGTTTTTATATCACATGGTATTTCTTTTTCCACTATTAATACTAAAAATTACTCTTCACTTTTTAGAGTAATTCTAAAAATCGCTATTCTAATAATTGCTATTCTACTCATTTTTAGTGAAGTAATTTTTAATATAAACTTCATTATTTAGCTAATACTAACTACATTTCTCGAAGTTCTACCCACTTTTAATTTACACAGTATCCAATACATACCTTTGACCATTAATATTATATACACAAATGAAATGAACCTAACAAAATGTCACATGGTAATTCTTTTTCCTTAATTTTTTCACATGGTATAAATTATAAAAGATGTTCAAAATTTATAAAAGATGTAAATTTATAAGTAGTAAATAGGTAGTATTTAGAAAAACAAAGAGATTATCGGTCTAAAAAGGTTAGACGGTCAAATGATCAAACAATCAGACGTTCTCCTACATAAATTTGCGTGATTCACAACTATTATTTGTTTTTTAATATAACTTTTTTGGGTTTGCTGGGAAAAGAGTTAACTTTGCCCTTGTTTATGTATCCCCATTTTCAATTTTTGATGTTTGTTGGTTTACCAATCATCCCCCACATGCTTCATCAATGGTAAGTATGTAGGGACACGTATGTCCTTTTGACTTCTAACTGAAATTTTCATCCCCCATTTTCTTGGTCTTGAGTATGCACTAAGGTAAGTTGTTACCTTGAATCTATAAAAATCTAATTTTGTAATTGTATTTGATTTTATCTGTTATTGGGATATGGTTTCATATGTTGTTCTTTTATATTATGTGCTATACTTTTTTACTGTTTTCAAGAAGAGGTCGATCCAAATGTTTATGGGATCGGAGTACCATGTTGGTGTATCCATGCATCAAGCTTAAGATAAAAATAAATTTTCCGCGAAGTAACTGAGAAAGAGATTGAAAACATAACATCATGTAATCATATGATTAACTTGTAAGCATACTCTTCTTTAGTATTTTTAAGAAGATACAATGAACTTGGAAGCATACTCCGTGAATTTTTCCTTTAAACTTAGGCTAGGTTTTCTTCACCTGTTTCATAAACTTATTACTTATCCTTTTTTAAATCAGATTACATTAGACCGTACCATAAAAATGTAAAATTCATACCAACCTTTTATTTTCGTTAACTTGCTATCAAATACTCCCTCCATTTTAAATAGATGCTCCATTTTGACTTGCACACTTACTAATGTATAACTTTAACCATTAATATCTCTAATTAACCATTACTAAAACAAAAAAAAGTTGATATTATATATATATATATATATATATATATATATATATATATATATATATATATATATATATATATATATATATATATATATATATATATATATATATATATACTCATATTACCTCCGTATCAAAGGTGTGCATTGAAAAATTGTCCAAAAACAACCTGGGTGTAAAGAATTAGAAAAGATAAGGAGGTAATATGAGTCTTACATCATGTGTTCTTATATGTATTTTTTAGCGTACTTATCTCATTTATGAGTGACTCTTATCTCTAGGCGAAGGGAATAAATTGAAAAAATTTCCCGAAAATGTCACATACTTAGACATTGTTTCAGTTCTCTTTATATATGAAGAATTATGGTTTTACTAAATTTTGTTATATAATTGTTTTCTCAAATCATATTCAAGGTTGTAAATTTACAAGCGGAGCTCACATACTTGCAAGCACATCTAGCAACCCTAGAGGTTCCAACACCGCCGCCTCCACCACCACCACCACAACCGCTAATGCCACCACCACAACTATCGATTGCCGACCTCCCATCGGCATCCACGGTGCCCGCCACCTATGACCTGTCCTCTCTTTTTGACCCAATGGTCCAACCATTATGGGCCATGCATCAACAACAACAACAACAACGAGGTCCAATGGACCAACGCGCATTTGGATCAACTGATAGAGGCCCAACCATTGGATCTGGAGGGGGTGATCTACAAGCAGTGGCACGTGAGCTACTCCATAGACATGGATCACCAACTATTAGGCACATGCATGATCCATCACCTTCATCATCCATGTCTAAATGAGACAATTTGACTCCGATTAACAAGTACTTGACCCGAAACATTTTGAGATAATATATGGTCAGATTAGGAAATTTGGGTTTACATCAGTACAATTTGGAACTGATTTACCCTTTGTCGTAATTATTATTGTTATTATTATTTTTTTCCTTAATATTTTCCCTTGTCTAATGGAATTTTATGTTATATATAAACGCTAGAAAAAAGTCAGATTTTCGTTAATTACATAAATGTAGGTATAATATTATAATCTAGTACATCTTAATACTGTGCCTGTCTCCCTTCTCCGAATAAATTGGTTTGCGTAAGTATTGAATTTACTGTTTTGATGTATTTGTATTGCTACGACAATTAGCATGGGGGAATAGTGGTAGCTTGGTAAGGTCTAGTATGACTTATATGAGTATGTATCTTTCTTAAAATTACTTATTAACGATTAAGGTAACTTTTGCTATATTTTTACGTATCAGTGGCCTTTTACATATATCACGATAAGTTTTGTGTGAAATAATCTTATATGATAATTACTTCACTTTGTATCAAAGGTATTGTCCACCTTGTAAAGTACTTGAGGTTGAGAGTCTAAAACTCATCCCTACTAAGTAAGAGTTGATTAAGATACTAATCCTGCTTTATTCCCAAATATTCACATGTAGACCCGTCTAATTAAATTAATCAATTGGACTTGAAAATCAATTTAGATCGACCATGAAAACCCAAGGTTAATCTAGAACTTAAAATGAATTGAATTCAACCTAAATTAACCAAACCTAAAAAAAAAAAATCTGACTTGAATTAAAAAAATTTGATTGAAATCGAGAATTCAAGTGTTTAGTCAACCTATTACTGATCCAGACCTACAATTGACATGCCTTGATCAAAAAATAGTATACATCAAAATTGAACCAAAATGAGTAGAACAATCGTGACCCCAAATGATTCGATTTAAACTTGATAACGCAAATAACCTGATTGTCACATCTATCCATAGATAAGAACTGATCTTGTAATACTTTTTTAAAAGGAGGATTATAGGTGTAGAGTAGATTTAGGCTTGAAAGCTTATAATGTATTGCCTCAGTGATACAAGGTGAAAAGTGATGTCACTACTCCACCACATTAACCTCGATGTATTGCAAATTATAATTGCAAATTATAATTGCATGAATTTGGAACACAATTCCAAACATTGTATTATCTCCTTCGGTTTGTGCTGGATATAGTATATGACTGTGTCTTTCACTTTCTAAATTATATTTCGCTTTCTTGGTTTGGTATAAAAAGCCCAACACCGATAACTCTTGTGTACACATTTCCTATCTCTAAACGAAACGGCCCAGCTAAAATGAGTTTGGTTTTCGCCTACTTTGTCTTGGACACTAACTTTAGGCTCGGAATGACTGAAGTCTCAGTATTAGGTAATAGCCAGGCATCGTTTTGTTCGAAATGTAGCTTTTGCACCTTTATTATGTTGACTTACGATCCATCACGATTAGGGGTTTTATTTAGCACTATTCTTATCTTAATATGGTTGTGCAGATAATAAGACGATTGACCTTCATTGCAAGTCCTAACACTCATACTTTATTGTCAGGGGAGAGGATATTAAGAGGGTCATGACCCTGCTAGCCCAACCGTATCTATAATATACAAGAGGTCCAAATAAAAGAAAATTAGGAATTTTAGTAAGTGGCCCCTCACAATATAATAGTAAAAAAAAGGAAAGTATACTTGACCCTCCTCCTTAACCAAGTCTGGCTTCGTCCCTGCTTAAAGAATGAAAGTCATATAACTTAGTTGGTAAAGTATTATGGGGGTGACACCCAATACCCCAAAATCGAACTCGTGTACATCAATGCACTTTGTCGCTCTCTAACACTAAAAAAATACTTATCATAAGAGAATGTTACACCACCGTTTACATATAGATGTACTCTTAACATTCCTTCATTTACTCTACTCACGTTGTGTAGGAAAGTATGTGGAGAATTGATTTCAAAAATTTAATATGCTAACTAAGGGCCCGTTCGTTATCGTTTTTTGTTTTCAGTTTTTTTGAAAACTAAAAACCAAAAACAGGAAACCAGAAAAAATAGTTTTTACTTTTTAGTTGTCAGTTTTCAAAATCATCATGTTCCCAATAAATTTAACTAATTTTTTATTCATTATAGGGCATATATCATATGACTTTGAAAATCAAAAAACCAAAAAACAAAAAACCACAGTAATACCGAACGGGCCCTGAACTTTTAGTAAAGATGCCAGTGAATTGCAACTTTGTAGGAATATAATGAACAATAAGGTTACCGATGCACAACATGTTACGAGACAAAATGATAACTAATCTTATATGTTTCGTTGTGTATTGTGTTCATGTTGTAATATATAGAATCATGGATTTTTTCACCATATACCCCTGACAAATTTTTTTTTGCACCGTATACCCTCGCAAGTTTCCAAATTCACCATATACCCCTCACGTTTGAAAAAATACATCCACTTACCCTTAATGACTAACGGTGTTAACGTCCGTTAGTCATTAACCCCCTAATTCCCCCTTAACTCTAATTAACTAACTTAAACCCTAACCCCCTCTAACCTAATTAACCCTAAACCCTACCCTAATCCTCCTTTAACCCTAATCAACCCTAAACCCTAACCCCACCCCACCCCACCCCACCCCTTCCCTCCACCACACTGCAGCCCCCTCCTCGGCCCCCCTCCCTCCAGCCCCCCACCCCGCCCCCTCCTCGACAGTTCCACCCCCGCAGCCCCCTCCCCCGCATCCCCACCCCCTCGCAGCCCCTCCCCCGCCCCGCAACCCCCCCCCCTCCCCCTTCCCCCGCAACTTTCCGTCGCACCAAACCCCTCCCCCTCCCCCTCCCCGTCTCTTTAGGATGCCTCCGTCGGATCTCCCCCCTAGGTACTCGCTGGTTACTGACGTTGCGGCAATTGGTTCTCTTTTCAACGCAGCCACCTGCTGTAGGCTGCGGAAATCGGCGGGGATGGGGGAAAAACTTGGTCGGTCCTAAAAGTACCTTAAAATACCGCAAGTGTACGGGTCAATTAAAGTAAATATAGGGTAAGCAAGATATCGTTTCCCACAAGGAGGTATAATCAACTACCAAATTAAAAGACACTAATATTATCTAGACGATCCGGAAATAATGATTGGTGGTGATAAACTAGACTAATAAAATAAGAACTAGACTCGATTCTAACTCTAAAGACGTTGGACAATGGTATAAAATCAAGTATAAGAAATAGTTCTAGGACTTAGATTTCGCCAATTACCTTGTACAATGAAATTAAACTAGTAGTCGGATTAAAACTATTATATTGCAATGATCGAATTTCCTATAATATATTATCTCCTCTTCCAAGGTAGAAAACGTGTATTTATAATAATCTTACGCCTACTTCCGTGGTCATAACAATTAATATAAACCTGACGACGAACAATAAATTCATATAAGAGACCACCCCAAGTGTATAACTATTCCTAAAATTATACTACTTGACGTTTAATAATCCCACGAACTAATATTGAACTTTCACTCCCGCTAATAATCCAATATCTTAAACATATAATCAACTGCGCAAATCAATTATATGAAAACAAACCAAGATTATCAAATTGCAATAAAAATAAATCGATCCAAACAACTTAGTTCAAATCATTGACAGAAAATAAAAGACTACATCTAGTCCTAGAACATGAAAATTTAGCTAGACATTGAATCTGAAATTAAACAACTAATTAAAAACAAAAATCTCATAATTGACATAATAAAACTAGTATCTAATAGCATAAATCAAGAGTAGAGAAAGAAAACTCCATATAGATGAATCGGGCGACCACCGTCTTCTTCGTCTGGTGTTCCTCTGTTCTCGTCCTCCCTGGTGTGCTGCGTGGCTGCTGTGAGACTTCCGTCTCTGCCTCCCGTGTGAGACTGTTCAGTCTTCCTTTTATACCTCCCTTTCCTTTAGGTCTTTCTTTTTTAATTTCCTCCTGCCTGCGTGGCTTCATCTTGTTTTTGGAATTTAGAACCCAATTTCACTCTTGTATCCTACGTCAGTGTGTGCCTTTTTGGCCCAACAAGAGTGTTATTTTTTTCTCTTTCAATTGTTGGGCGTGGCTGCTTCTTTACTTTTTTTCCTTCTTTTGTCATTTTACCTACGAACAAATAATAAAGTAAAGAGCTTTAAAATAAAATATTTGCATAGTAAAAATATACTACTATTATAAATATTAAATAAATCAAATTAGTATGTATAAGTAGTATTAAAATCAAGCAAGTAATTTCTTGAACGTATTTCTCGTATTTTAAATCAACTTTGTAACTCAAGTAATTTAACTCTTATAACATTAAAATAGGAGAAGAAAACATATTATAATTCTCATAATTTATACCAAAAAGTAAGATAATGGGCAAAAATCATGTATAAAATATAGCCTTATCAACTCCTCCACACTTAAGGTTTGCTAGTCCTCGAGCAAACTAGGACTATATAATAGTAGCATCTATATGTCAATATAAATTTTAACTTCCCAACTGATTGACTTTTTAGGCAAATTCTAGTATAAGCAGCCATAACTTAACTGAAAGTTTTCACAAAGACCAAAAATAACTTTTACAGAAACCAATTTTTTTTCCAAAAGCATTGTTTAGACATCACAAGCAATGAGCCAAAGACCAACCAACTCTTCAAAAAGCATAGTACTTCATGTATTAGTGTTTCCATTCAATCTTACCACAACCATATTCAAGATTTGAGTAATTGAGCAATCAACTTGGTGAACCCTCACTTTAGTTATGCAAATAAAAATAAAAAATTATAATCACTCGTGTGTTTAGGGTATAATAATTATCACTCAAAACCTACAAAGTCGACTCGAAATGAAATATATCATCTTTAAATTTGCATATCGTTCAATCCTCCCTTACTTAGTAAGACACAGAGCATACAAAAATCAAAAGGACTTTAGTAGGGTCGTAATGTAAAGCTCATGTAAAGGTACGAAGTATTTGGGATTTGGTGCTCAAAAGCTTAAGACTAGTGGAGTACACAATAAGTAACTAGGCCAAAAGTAATATCCACAATCAAAACTCCAACTACTCAAATGTTAGCAATATATATCTAATAATAAACTTTCCCGAACTCATTTTCATTCTAAATATCAACCTTTTCTTTCTTTTTCTTTTTCTTTTCTCTTTTTTTTCATATTTTGTCATTTCTTTTGTTCCTTCATATTTTCCATTTCATTTTGATATTTTCTTTTTGACAAGAACATAATTGAAAACTAATAGGATCACCTACACATAAAAGTATGACGTACAACCCCATTCAAACCATGTCGTATATTCCACTAGCTCAAAGCTTAGGTAAAAGTCATGTGTTTAGGAAATAAGCTTGTAATGTGGTTTAAACGAAAGAAATAGGCTTAAGGCTCAGAGGGGCTTTAGAAAGATATGATAATGTAGGTGGCTTAGGCTAAATGTGGTTCAACAAGAAAAAAAATGCCTTCATCATTTTTATGTATGCTCATGTTTCAATGTAGTCTCGAAGAAACCAATGCAAATTCAAGAGTTAATACTTCACCAGGAACTAACACACACACTCATGAGAAAAATAGAGACTAATATAGATGTCTTAGTCTATTAAAGGGCTTAAAAATCTCACAATGGTTATAGATGTTCACCAAATCAATCACAATCAAATCATAAATAACCATTCTTACCACTTGCCACACACTTACACAATGATACTATGCAATTCTCTAAATCAGTCAACAAAAAACCCATTAACTTGCAACAAAATTAGAAAAACTTTTTTTAAAATTCAATTTCAAAAACTAATTTTTTTTTCTTTTCAGTTAAATTAAGCTAAAGGAATTTGCCTTCAAATCAATATCAGACATGAAAATTATAAATTTCTGCACAAATTTTGGCAAAGACCTCCCCTAAAATATGGCATATCCAATTAGATTTTCTCATTTTCTAGACCTCGTTTCTTCACATAAATTAATTCCAAGATCACAACAATACCTCAAATCCAAAGAATCCAAGGCTTAAACCTCTCCCCCACACTTATGATAAACATTGTCCTCAATGTACTACTCAACATCCAGGGGGGATAGGGAAAAAATAAATACAAAAATGCAGCCAACAGATGCTAAAAAAAAACATAACTAAGAAAATGAGAGACACAACCTGATGCGCAGATTTGCATTTCGCTTCTTAATAATTGCTTTGTCGGGCATTGAGTTTGTGTGGTGTGCAGTGACTAGTAGAACATAGGAGCTGACATAGGCTTTATTGATATTTGTTCTAAACTAGTTACCTCCCAAGTAGAGCGAATTAAATGTTCTGCACAACCATTTAAGTTTATTACACCAATGCGGAACAATTCAATGCTCTAAGAAGCTTGTCATATGTTCCTGCAAACATATCAGAAGAAATTAAATAAGAGAAAAAAGGAAATATGAAATAATTTAAACTTAAAAATCTATTAAACCTAGAAAAAGGAAAATCAAAAGAAAAGTTATATTTACAAGAGTAAGAAAAAGAAAAATCGTTAGTATTTTTATATGACTCAAAAGGAATTATAGAAACTAATTGTACATCAGTTACATGATCATGAGAGTCAATCAAAGGAGGCGAAATAAGGAATGACGAAGGATATAATATTGGGGAAGAGGGAATGAGGTCAAGTTTTCGAGAGAAAGGAACATGAGACTCAAAAACAATAGGTAGAACTGGTAAAGTATCATGAATCACTCCAGTCTCAACTTTATGGTCCTCTAAAGAGAAAATTTCAACCATTGTTCCTTCCTCCCTCAAAACATCAATCACATTGGTCGTTTTTTCATTTTTATCAACATCCCAATAGTTTTCATTCAATATTTTTCCTTCATCATCATCATGATCATTATAAATAGGTTGGAGATGAGAAGTTTGAGTAGAATAATCATAAACATATTGGGGAGAGGGGTCAGAACCATTTGCTAATGTCACATCATACAAAGAAATAGCATGAGAAGTAGAGTGACAATTCGAAGAACAAGAAGGTGGTTGTGTAATGTAAGTTGGCGGTGAAGGCATTACTCCAGCTGATAAAGACATCTCCCACTCATAAGTATCCTTAGCCAACCACTCAATTAAATCCCAACAGTAATCAGGAGATTGGAATAGAAATCCTCCATTAGACATAGATTCTACCACCATCCTAGTTTCTTCATTTAACCCCTCATAAATCACTAGGCACATATCCCATAATTCAATTCCATGATTAGTACCAATAAAATCACCAATTCTATGATAGTATTTCCAAAACACTTCATTCTCATATTGAGGAAAAGAAAAAATTGCTCTAGAATTACTAGCATGAATTTGGGGTTCACGAAACATATATGGTAATTCATAAGAACTCATGCAAAAATTGGGAGAATTTTGATATGATGCATCAAAACTATAAACATGAGAACCACAAGAATTATGATTATGTTGCCTACCAGAAAAATTTTCCTCATTAAAATAATAATATGACTCCATGATACAAAAAAAAGGAATAATAAACAAAATCTATTGACAAAGAGAAAAAAAATAAAATAAAGGCAAGTACTAAACTAACAATAATAATGTCAAAACTAATATAGAAAATACTTATGTATGATATTAAATAACGACTAAAAGCAAACTAAAAAAAAAAAAAAAAATTGAACAGACAAAATATATAATACTAACTTAGTAGTATTACTAACGTAAATCAAATATGAGCAATTATGCAAATAACTGAAACAAACTTACTGAACGAAAACAAAATCTAAACTAATAAAAGAAACACAACTACTAGTAAAAGAAACTAATTATTATTAAAATTCTAATACTACTAACTCAAAAACACAAAGATATCACTAACAAAACGTTCATGAAAGGGGGAAAAATTATAAAGAAAAATGAAACAAGTGATAACAAGAAAATAAAGTCTAAACTAATATTAAAATCCCTCTAGTATGATATTGAACTATTGCCTCCCCGGCAACGGCGCCAAAAACTTGGTCGGTCCTAAAAGTACCTTAAAATACCGCAAGTGTACGGGTCAATTAAAGTAAATATAGGGTAAGCAAGATATCGTTTCCCACAAGGAGGTATAATCAACTACCAAATTAAAAGACACTAATATTATCTAGACGATCCGGAAATAATGATTGGTGGTGATAAACTAGACTAATAAAATAAGAACTAGACTGATTCTAACTCTAAAGACGTTGGACAATGGTATAAAATCAAGTATAAGAAATAGTTCTAGGACTTAGATTTCGCCAATTACCTTGTACAATGAAATTAAACTAGTAGTCGGATTAAAACTATTATATTGCAATGATCGAATTTCCTATAATATATTATCTCCTCTTCCAAGGTAGAAAACGTGTATTTATAATAATCTTACGCCTACTTCCGTGGTCATAACAATTAATATAAACCCATGACGAACAATAAATTCATATAAGAGACCACCCCAAGTGTATAACTATTCCTAAAATTATACTACTTGACGTTTAATAATCCCACGAACTAATATTGAACTTTCACTCCCGCTAATAATCCAATATCTTAAACATATAATCAACTGGCCAAATCAATTATATGAAAACAAACCAAGATTATCAAATTGCAATAAAAATAAATCGATCCAAACAACTTAGTTCAAATCATTGACAGAAAATAAAAGACTACATCTAGTCCTAGAACATGAAAATTTAGCTAGACATTGAATCTGAAATTAAACAACTAATTAAAAACAAAAATCTCATAATTGACATAATAAAACTAGTATCTAATAGCATAAATCAAGAGTAGAGAAAGAAAACTCCATATAGATGAATCGGGCGACCACCGTCTTCTTCGTCTGGTGTTCCTCTGTTCTCGTCCTCCCTGGTGTGCTGCGTGGCTGCTGTGAGACTTCCGTCTCTGCCTCCCGTGTGAGACTGTTCAGTCTTCCTTTTATACCTCCCTTTCCTTTAGGTCTTTCTTTTTTAATTTCCTCCTGCCTGCGTGGCTTCATCTTGTTTTTGGAATTTAGAACCCAATTTCACTCTTGTATCCTACGTCAGTGTGTGCCTTTTTGGCCCAACAAGAGTGTTATTTTTTTCTCTTTCAATTGTTGGGCGTGGCTGCTTCTTTACTTTTTTTCCTTCTTTTGTCATTTTACCTACGAACAAATAATAAAGTAAAGAGCTTTAAAATAAAATATTTGCATAGTAAAAATATACTACTATTATAAATATTAAATAAATCAAATTAGTATGTATAAGTAGTATTAAAATCAAGCAAGTAATTTCTTGAACGTATTTCTCGTATTTTAAATCAACTTTTAGAACTCCAGTAATTTAACTCTTATAACATTAAAATAGGAGAAGAAAACATATTATAATTCTCATAATTTATACCAAAAAGTAAGATAATGGGCAAAAATCATGTATAAAATATAGCCTTATCAATGGGGGAGGGGGGTTCGCGACAAGGGCATGGAGAGGGGAGGAGCGGTTCGCGACAAGGGAAGGGGGGGGGAGTTCGCGACGGGCGGGGGAGAGGGGAGGGGGTTCGCGACGGGGGAAGGGGAGAGGAGGTGGTGGTAACGTGGAAGGGCGGGGAGGGGGGTCGGTGGGGGAAGGGGGGGGGGGGGGGCGGCGGAGGAGAGGGGAGGGGGTGGTGGTGGCGGCGACGGGAAATGGGAGGGGGAGGGGTGGTGGTGGTGACGGGGGTGGTGGTGCGGTGGGGGGTAAGGGGTGGTTAGGTGTTAGGGCCCAAGTTAGTAAATTGGGTTAGAGTTAGGATTAGGGTTTGATTTAAGTTAGTTAATTAGGGTTAGGGGAGGATTAGGGCCTAATGACTAACGGAAGTCTAACACCGTTAGTCAAAAGGGTAAGTGGATGTATTTTTTGAAACGTGAGGGGTATATGGTGAATTTGAAAACTTGCGAGGGTATACGGTGCAAAAAAAAATTAGTCAGGGGTATATGGTGAAAAACCGTAGAATCATTGTAATGCATGGTGAATAACCATTTCTACATAACATAATGATCTGTTAACGTACAAATAAATACAAGGATACATAACACATTTTCAATTAAACATTCATAAATACTGCGTGTACCGTGTACTATGTATTCCATGAAAGAAAAAAATTATGAAAGGATCAAATTTCAAGGTAGAGAATGATGAACAATCATTTTCAATGTAGATATTCTAAATAATTAAAATATATGTTTATAATATAATGCGTGTGATTAAATATGATACTCGTGTTAAATGTTTACTAGATTTAGGAATTATATTTGTTGTGGATTATAATTGTTCTTGTTATCCAAACTACTATACCATGTAAACATATTACTCCCTCCGTCCCATAATATAGTGCTCATTTCTCATTTTTTACGGGAATTAAGAAAAATGGAATGAGTGGTAGGATTTCCAAAAAAATGTATTTAATGAAGTACTTTTTTTATACTTTTGTATTGAAAGTAGTCCTTTATTTTCTTTTTCCTTTAAACAAAATCAAAAGGTAATAAATGTTTCTTGAAATGGTGTAAAGCAATAAATGGGTTCACATATTTTGAGAGAAACGTAGGGGTATTTTAGAAAGTTTGTGTAGAAATTAAGAATAATTTAGTCCAAACAAATTGGTAAAAAAAAATAGGCACAACATTTTGGGACACAAAAACAGGAATGTGAGCACTATATTATGGGACGGAGGGCGAATTTTAGACATCAATAATAATGATATAGATTATTTCGTCTCATAAATTTATCTTGGTATCAGAGTTGAGTTATTTTTTAATCTCCTCTATAAATCTTGTGTCTCCCATCAATAGCAACGCACCCGCGTGCTAGCCTAATTTATCATAGCCCACCACCGTCCGCGTTACTCTAGATCACAAACAAGTAGAGGTGATCAACTTGGGCTTGCGGGCCTGACCCGAAAATCAGCGGGTTTTAGGCAACATATTTCGATCCAATTTCTGGTCAAAAAAGTCGGGCCATGGGTAACCTGAATTTGGAAATCCAGACTCAATTTTGGCGCTACCTGAAATGCCCGTTTGGCTCTGCCCAAATTAGCGAGATTTGGTCCAAAAAGTGTGGCCCGAGACTTTGGCTTGAAACGAGCCACTTTTTTTGTCCAAAGTTCGGCCCGACTCGTTCCATGATCACCTTTTACAAACAAGCAATCGTTCTTGAGCATCTTTTATTTATCATATCTCACCCTCCTCATATTTGTGAACCTCACGTCAACTCATAAATTCACGCTTTATGTGCGCATTTGCAATCACTATTAAGCTATCAAACGTAATTCATATAACATCTTGTGTTACAACTCCCAGTCTTGAATCCATCTATGTGGTTGATGATGATACATACTAGTACCAACATAAAGATCACATTCAAGTTAGTCAGTATTGTATATAGGGCTGTTCAGAGTGCGGTATCGACCGCACCAAACCGCAACCCAAACCGTTTTTTCGCGGTTTGGGTTGGTTTGCGGTTTCAAAATTTCGATTTGGGTTATGATTTCAAGAAAACCACAGTTTGCGGTTTGGGTTGGGTTTGAATTTTTGTAAACCGAAACGCACCGTAAACCGCAGTTTTATATGATTTTTTTTTTTAAAAAAATTATCTATTTTGTTTTTCTTTTTTAAAATACACTTGACAAGCTGGCATACGAGTATACTAATACGGGTATTAGGTATTTAGACTTCATATTTATTTGGACTCTTTATATTTATTACCAATTTTTTTTACTCTTAGATTACAAAATTAATGTCGCAGAGGAAAAAATGGTTAAACCGCAAACCAAACCGCACCAAACCGTTTCGCGCGGTTCAGTTTGGGTTGGTTTGGGCAAAAGTGCGGCGCGGTTTGAGTTGGAAAAATATCAAACCGTATATTTGCGGTTTGGGTTGGGTTACATCCCAGACCGCACCAACCCAACCCGCGAACACCCCTAATTGTATATACACTAGCCTATCTCAATCAATAAACGCTACACAATAACAATCCTTTTATATCTCATCAAAAGCCCAACACTTGCTAATATATAAGGTTAAGAATAGTTCGGAATAAAACCCTCTAATAGGGATTTAACTCAAATTAATTAACCCCTATAATTTTCACACTGTCTCCAAACTTCCCCTATTTTTCCCATTGTTTCCCAATAAGTCAATGTTATGAACTCAAATTTTTCATAACTGTTAGGAACTAGACAATACTCTAATACACACTATTTATAATACCAAGTAATGAACTCAAATTTTTCATAACTGTTAGGAACTAGACAATACTCTAATACACACTATTTATAATACCAAGTAGTAGATGTTACTAAAAAGTTTGGTGATAAAGGATTCCATTGCCCTTATATAGTTAGGGGGAGTTTGGTTCAAATAGAAGAATGGAAAGGGAATGTAATCAAGTAGAGGGAAGGAATGGTAACAATAATTGTTACTTTTATTGGGTGTCTGGTTCAACAATGAAAAGGAATCACTTGTAAGGGAATGGAAATGATTTTGTTACTCCTCTAATTTGGAGGGTAACATTTTGGGGGTTTGGGTTACCCTTAAGTAAGGGTAATGGTTAACCCACTACCCAAACCAAACAAGAAGTAATGGATATCAGATTATTGAATCTGTTTCCATGCTCTAATAAAGCTCAACCAAACAAGGCCTTAAAAGGACTCAATCCTACTAACTTTAACTGTTGAACATAAACTTTTTTACTAACATTATTGAAAAATGACCCCAAAAGAATCTACCATATACAAGAAAAAAGAAAATAATTGTTCTTAATTAAACATTTACTCACATGATAATATTGTCAAGAGTCAAGACAATGTATGGATCTTGAACACCATAAAAAAACATATTTTCCCACATTCATGATATGCAACATTCAATCTCCCATCCATCCAAGATCGTCAAACTTCATTTAGCCAACAATTACATGTGGAAGAGAGAGAATAATTAAACAAAAGCAACTAGACTTCCATAAAATTATAAAAACAAACAAAATGTATAATTTGATATTTCTCCCTTTGAGTGATTGACAAACAAAATCATCAAAAGATTCAAAACCCCGACTTTCAACTAAGCCACTTCCTCACTCATATCTCACTAAGCACAAAACACAAACCAAATTCCCCGATCTCAAAAAAATCCCTAATTTTCATTTTCTCTCTCCTCCGATCACCATTTTTTCCGATCAATCGCCGGAAATTTCACCGGTGATCTTCAATTCAACCTCCATTTTTCTTTCAGATCTCGTAAATTGAGCGGGAATGGCTTCTTCGGAAGCCGATTCCCGGCTGAAACAAGTGTTGGTGCCTTCATTAGAGAAGATCATAAAAAATGGTTCATGGCGGAAGAATTCAAAGCTTGTTCATGAGTGTAAATCTCTTCTAGAGAAGCTAAACTCATCGAATTTACACTCTCTCTCCTCCCCTGAATCTCCGTCTTCCACCATTGGTCCAGTTGTCGACAGTGGGACACACGAATACTCTCTAGAAGATTCCGAGGTAATTCTCTCTCCTTTCATCAACGCTGCATCGTCGTCAAACCCTAAGATCGGCGACGCAGGAATCTCATGCTTGCAGAAGCTTATCTCTCATGGATATATCCGAGGTGAGGCAGATTCGAGTGGGTCGAATCCTGAGTCGAAGTTGTTGTCACGAGTTATTGACTCGGTGTGTAAGTGTAATGAGGTTAATAATGATGAGAGTATGGAACTTGTTGTGTTGAAAACCCTACTTTCTGCTGTTACTTCTACTAGTCTTAGGATTCATGGTGATTGTTTGTTGCAGATTGTTAGGACTTGTTATGATATATATTTAGGGAGTAAGAATGTGGTGAATCAGACGACGGCGAAAGCGTCGTTGATTCAGATGCTTGTGATTGTTTTCAGGAGAATGGAGGCGGATTCGTCGTCGGTTCCAGTTCAGCCTATTGTAGTGGCTGAGCTAATGGAACCGCCTGAGAAGTCGGATTCTGATCCCGGGGTTACTCAGCAAGTGCAGGGGTTTATTACTAGGATAATTCAGGATATTGATGGGGTTTTGAATACAGTGAATGTAGGTGGTGATAAGGGTGGTGGAGGTAGTGGTGGGGCGGCTCATGATGGGGCGTTTGAGACTAGGGTGAATGCTACGGTGGAGGGGACGAATCCGGCGGATTTGTTGGATTCTACGGATAAGGATATGTTGGATGCTAAGTATTGGGAGATTAGTATGTATAAGTCCGCGTTGGAAGGGAGGAAGGGGGAGTTAGCGGATGGGGAGGCTGTGGAAGGGGTTGGGGTCATGGAGAGAGATGATGATTTAGAGGTTCAGATTGGGAATAAGTTGAGGAGAGATGCTTTCTTGGTGTTTCGTGCACTTTGTAAGTTGTCAATGAAGACGCCTCCCAAAGAGGCAATGTCGGATCCTCAGCTTATGAGGGGGAAGATTGTGGCTCTAGAGTTGCTTAAGATTTTGTTGGAGAATGCTGGCACAATTTTTAGGACCAGTGACAGGTAAAATTATTGTTTTGGTTCTGTTCTCAATTATGCTGTGTATGGCACCAAACAAAATAAATTATGGTGTTTAATGCTTTGAGCTTATGACGTGGTGAACTGGTGATAAGTAGAAATATGCAACTTGATTACATGCATTTTGCTATATAAATGTTCTATAGTTAGAAACATATATCCTTCACCAATTCTGTAGTGGATTTGTTACAAGATTTACAACAAATAATTATGGTCTTTGAGGAGTCACAATTGTATATTATCTTACCCGAAATTGCTAGTGAGACTGTTTCTTGATGACGTTACTCAGTAATTTGAGTATAATCCAATGCCAACCATATCTACATCATGTTGACCATCTTGTTCATTTGAGGGAAGATTTTCTATTGCCTTGAAGTATCTGTATTATTTTTTTCAACAAAATTTGTCTGATATCATCTGTTCTCCTACGTCCTATGTATTGTCATCGTACAGTTGCCATTGATATTAAGAACATGCAAAATTGTAATATTTGCACTGTAATATCATGCCTTTGTCTTTGACATCCTTAAATTAACCCCTTAATTATTATTAGTGATATATGTGACGGTGTGCAATTAAACAAACAATATGGACAGGCAAAATATTTGGGGCCTTGCAAATGAAAACGTTGCAAACTTTGGAGGTCTTACAAACACTATAAGCAGGATTCTAGATAAGAAGCCATATTAGGCAACTCTCTGGGCAATCTCTTTTTTATGAGCTCCTTTTGAGTCCGGATGACTGCAGGACCTGCTGAAACCTGAGATTTTTCTTCCCCCCTTTTTGTGTGTGTGCGTGTGGGGCGGGGGGGGGGGGGAGAGTACATGGGTAAATGACCGTGTCCTCGTTTTCCCAAAATTGTCAAGTTTATGTATGTCAAGATAACACATATATCCCCATTTTTTGTTCATATAATTGGACATGTTTCAAAAAGCCACTCTACAAATGTTGCTCGGTCTGGAATTTAGTGCCTCATTTTTCCTAATTTTTTCCTAGTAATTGAGAATATTTATACTAGTGTCGAGTTTATGATTCAATCTCGTTAATTTCTCCAAAATGTCCAAGGCTTGTTCTTTTAAGTTAATAAATTTTAGTTTAAGTTGGAACAAGTTCAGATCAATTTAGATTAAGGCTATCAAGTTCAATCTTTATATAGAAGTAAGTTTGGATAATTTCAGATAAGTGGTTTTTTAGGTGAAAAGAACATAGCCTATATAGGTTGCTTTGGCAATTACGTGGTTTTCAGCTCTCACTAAGTTAACAAACAGATGAATTTTTGAGGATAAAGTTTTGTGTAATTATGTAATTAAGTGCTCTTTTTGAAGTTCTTTTCATGTGGCCTGTGGGGCTATTATTGTTTGTGGAAGCCAAGTCCTTTACCATGAGAGTTTCTGGTTTTTAAGGGTTAAATTATGTGTGCTTCCCATGTGAGTTTCTTGCGCTGCTGTATTGACCATCCGAGGTGGCTGGTTGATCGACTATGTGAAGATTCCTCTGGAATCAGGAGAAGTATTTGGATATTGTTTCCCAAAATACTGTTTTGAGCAATCTCACTCGACAAGGCTTGGTAGTATTCCGGTTCATCATCTTTGTTTTGGCATCGATTTACTCCCTTTTAAGGATATTTTTCACTATATTCCTATTAAATATTGTTTGAAGTATCTAAGAACTGCAAAGAGAGAGGTCTACATATATTCTAGCAACGAATGCAGATATAATGATACTATGGTTAAAAATCACCGATCCCTTTGTAAGTTGATAAGACTAAGGGGTAGTTAGTATATAGTAGATTGGGGTGGAAAAGAGTAGATTCATTGATTCAACTCCAAATAGTAAATTATACTAGTTATTGACTTTTTGTACTTATTGATTGTGTTTGGTTGAGAGTAGATTGGGGTGAATCTACACTTTTCCAATATGCTAATAAGGGTGTTTGGTAAACAATGGTGTGGTCAAAATGAGTAGATATAATGCCAAAGTACTAGATTTGACTAGTTAATTTACCTGTGGTGGTGTTAGGTAAAGACTAAATAGTAGACTAGGGTGAATCTTCTATAGAAGAGTAGATTTACCTTAAAATATAAATACATAATTAGCCTTCCTTATATTAATTATTTTTCTTGAATTTATGTGTAAAACAAAATGTACCTATTTCTCTGTGTGTCCATGTCAAATCTTCTATTGAAGAGTAGAAGTACTTTAATCCATATTATATATCTAATTAGCCTTATAAATACTAATTGTTTACCCTGAACCACTATGTAAAACAAAATGTATGTATGTATGTATGTATGTATGTATGTATGTATGTGTTAATTTTTACATCAAAAAAGAACCTCTAATCATGAATTGCTAATTTACCAAGCCCTTCAATATATCTGGTATCTACTATGCGCTCATCAAATGTACTATATGACGTGCTATGTCTGCAACGTGCATAATTCTATTCGCTTTCTGCTGTCTCTGTTTGCCAATCAGCCAATCTAGGGTCACTAAGAAGAGCTTATTAAACAGTGGATTTGCTCTAAAAATAGTAAAACAAATTGTTTTTTAGACTAATTATCTATCTTGTACTACGATGTAAAACAAGATGTGCTATATCCTTCTGACTCATTTGTAAAAGGAAACCAAAAGGCAAATTGCTGACTGAAAATTGCTGACTGAAAATTGCTGATGTACCACATCTTACAGAATCTGCTATCTATCATGCTGCTGGTTGATAAAATTTGTTATCTGTTAGTTCAATTGCCTATTTGATAATTTCCCAATAGGGCCTAACACTTGGCGAGCATCAAAAGCTTTGCTGTATCATTTCTGCCATGAGAAGACGGAGCATTTTTTCTAACTACAAAGTACAGACACTTAATAGATAAAGAAAAACGCATTCTTCCTAAGTTATGTCTTCTCGTTATCCTTCCCAGAGTTATCTGATGGTCAGGCAAACCAGTGAATTTCCCCTTGGCTTGCTTGGTTTTGACCCAGTATACCTGATATGCTGAACTCCCCGCAAATTGTGACCTGAAATAAGGCGAATTGGTATATGCAAGTGGTATATTTTCGGGCTAATATTTAAAATTAGATAGTGGATTGCGTCCTGGTAGCCAATTTCGTACTGTGAATCAGGGAGCATTGTGTTGACCTGTCAAACCTGGGAGTAATTGGCTGGCTGAAGCGGTTGAAGCTTACAATTTTCTTTTGTAAATTAGCTCTTATCCCTCATACTAGTGCTATGTGTCAATATTGTTATCTTAGTTGTATTAGAATATGATTTCTAAAGTAGATGAATCTTAATTTCTTAGTACTATATTTTACCAGCATTAATTTTTTTTATATAATTTTTTATTCAATCTTTGTATAAGTTTTGCAGTCTTTTCATAAAAAAATTGTTCCATTTCGGCCATCCTTAGTCATGACCATGGTCTAGTGACCAATGGTTATAACTTTTAACAATGCCCCTTTTGGTTTTACATTATGATGCTTTCTGAAATATTATGTAAGTTACTTGTGTGTGATTGGAAATTGGTGATGGACAAAACCAGTTCTCTATTGACTTGAAACCACATTGTCTTGGAATACATTGCCATAGCACATTCCTGCTTTTGGTGTTGGCTACTTGTGCATCGAATTCTGGTTGGTAATTGTTTCGATGAGGGCGTGAACTACTAAACTATATACAATTGATAGATTTTTTAATTTTCCAAGCTGTGGTCAATTTAATAGTTTTTGTCCTTCAGAAGGCTTTGCGAATTAAATCTTATGCAAGCTTCCCGTTATGAATATTTTGCCCTATGTCCAGTTTCTTAATTCATTGTATAAGGATGAATTTGGTTTTCCCTGCAAAAAAGTGATGTTAGTAGACTTGAGGTCAAATTTACAAGTTAATGGTTCTCTATCTGTGTCTTATTAATGTTTATTCTGTTCTTATATTTTCTGAAGCTTCATTCCCCTCCACATACATGGTATTCTACTTGATTACCTCTCTGATATGCTCTCTGTCCACATTGTCATTTCTGAACTTTTTTTGTTGAAGCAGATTTTTGGGTGCTATCAAGCAATATCTGTGTTTATCATTGCTTAAGAACAGCGCCTCAACTCTGATGATTGTCTTCCAGCTTTCATGCTCTATATTCATGAGTTTGGTAGCGAGATTTCGTGGTGGGTTGAAGGCTGAGATTGGGGTGTTCTTCCCTATGATAGTTCTTCGAGTATTGGAAAATGTGGCTCAACCGAATTTCCAGCAGAAGATTATAGTGCTGCGATTTCTGGAAAAACTTTGTGAAGATTCTCAGATCTTGGTGGACATATTCATTAACTATGATTGTGATGTCAATTCATCGAATATATTTGAGAGGTATGTTCTGGTTGCTGGTGCTAGAAGTGCTAGAAGTATAATTAGACAATATCATTCTTGGAAAATCCCCTCCTAGAAAATTAATAAATCTGGTTTGAAATTTCATATCCAGATTTTGAAATTTGATGCTGATCCTCAGAAAACAAGTGTTTTGATTATATTTCACTTAAGAGAAATTTTGTATCTTTTGTCTAAATGTTGCAGAATGGTCAATGGCCTTCTCAAAACGGCTCAAGGTGTGCCACCTGGTGCAACCACTACATTGTTGCCACCACAAGAAGAAACTCTGAAATTCGAAGCAATGAAATGCTTGATCGCTGTCTTAAAGTCAATGGGAGACTGGATGAATCGTCAATTACGTATCCCAGATCCTCATTCAGCAAAAAAGTATGAACCAGCAGATAACAGTCCTGAAGCCGGTAGTCCTCACTTGGTGAATGGTCATGGGGATGAGCCTACAGAAGGATCTGATAGTCATTCTGAATCTTCAACTGATGTTTCCGATGCGCAAACAATTGAGCAGCGCCGGGCATACAAGCTGGAACTTCAGGTAAAGTGTTGGAAAATCTTTTCTCTGAGTTTGGCTAGGAAGACAAGAGGGTGAAAAGGGAAGTTAGTGGTCTAAAGGGGAGGTAAATGGCATAAGAATATCCTGTTTATTCTTCGAATGAACAGGTCTTATAGAAGTGTAATTGATTATACATTTGTCATCCATAGATTTTAATCTAAAATGTTAACAAATCTTAAACCTCAAACCAAAATTATGTTTCGTCATTAGGAACAGGCCCAAGTTTTGAGTGATGGTTGGATGTCTCTTTTCCTTTCCTACCTATTTTGTGACTCCAAGGATAAATTTTCAAACCTTTTTGATTCATCTGGTCATATTTAGATTAATTGCGGGAAAAAAATCTTTTTGTTTATTATTGCTTGTGTCCACTTCCACTTCTTCTTTCTTTCTTTTCTTTTTAATTTTTTTTTACTAAACATCAAGCCTCGTTTTATCTAGTCATGTTTTTGGTATTGGCATTTGGGTCCTTGTGCTAATGTATAATTTTATGGCAGGAAGGTATCTCTCTTTTTAATAGGAAACCGAAAAAGGGAATTGAGTTCCTGATTAATGCTAATAAGGTGGGCAATTCAGCAGAGGAAGTAGCAGCATTTCTCAAAGATGCTTCTGATCTTAACAAGACTTTAATTGGTGATTATCTTGGGGAAAGAGAAGAAATGCCATTGAAAGTGATGCATGCATATGTAGATTCCTTTGATTTCCAAGGTATGGAGCTAGATAAAGCAGTTAGGGTCTTTCTGCAAGGCTTCAGGTTGCCTGGTGAAGCCCAGAAGATTGATAGGATCATGGAAAAGTTTGCTGAACGTTATTGGAAATGTAATCCAAAGGCATTCTCTAGTGCAGACACTGCTTATGTCCTTGCCTATTCAGTTATAATGCTCAACACTGATGCCCACAATCCTATGGTCAAGAATAAGGTGTTAAATATATTCCTTTCCGTTTTGAAACTCATCAGTTCATTGTCAGCTGCCTCTTAGTCTTCTTTTCTTTGTGGTTCTATTATGCAGATGTCTGCTGAAGATTTCATTAGAAACAATCGTGGTATTGATGATGGAAAAGATCTTTCGGAGGAGTATATGAGATCCTTGTATGAACGAATAACAAAAAATGAGATTAAGATGAAGGAAGAAGACTTGGCTTCTATGCAAAAGCAATCTATGAATTCCAACAGAATCTTAGGTTTGGACAGTATCTTAAATATTGTGATTCGTAAGCGAGATGAGAACTACATGGAGTCCAGTGATGACCTAATAAGGCATATGCAAGAACAATTTAAAGAAAAAGCTCGCAAGTCCGAGTAAGTGTCTCTATCTTGCTTAATTTTGTTGTTCTCTCGTAGTCTCATAATGTATCTTGTATGGGAGCTTGATATGATTAAGCTGAAATTGTATCATCATTGCCTCTACTTTGTTGATTTTTTTTAAGCCTCTTGTTCCTGATTTTTGATGTAGCTCAGCTTTTGGTGACAATTTGAGAAACACTGCTTATTGGAGTCGCTTCTGAAAGTATCTACCTAATTTACAGAACTGAATTTTTGGAAGGCTAAACGAGTTGTATACGAAAGGACCAAGCTTATAATGAACTTAATGAACTGTCTGCAAACATTTACGAGTTGAATGCGAAGTTGCACGAATTTAGCTTTTTTTTTGGTGAACAAATTTGGCTTATATACTAATTGAGAGTAAGATTAATGTTCGAGCTTGTTTTTTTATTGGGATATTTCACTAGGTACCCTTGGGTTTAGCCAAATTCACTAGGTGACTTTGGGTTTAGTCAAAATTCACTAGGTACCATTTCCAAATTCCAACTAATATAAACGTAAGTTACCCTTGAGGCATAACTAAGATTTTATTTTAAGACAAATCCTAAAAAAAGTTAATTGTTTCATCTGGTTGTAAAGATCAATATATCTCTACTTCATGAGTTCGTGCCACAAGCGTGTAAGAATAAATTTTGGACTTCTAGAAATCCATACAACTTCCCTTATAGCATCTTTGACTTTATGCTCTCCCCTCTTTTTGTCAAATATGAATAAAACCCGTAAAAAATGTTGGGAGAGAGGTACTTTTTGTGGGGAAGCAATATTTAAAAGGATAATGATCTTTAAATTTTAGAGTCTGTGTAGCTAAGAAGTTTACATATGCAAGCAAGAAATGTTATCTTTTTTTTGACGGAAAAACACAATTTTATTCAATCACTCAGAAATGTCAGTAATAACTGAACTTACAATTTCAGGTGGCACTTCTTCTAGCCACACTCTAAGATCTACCATAGACAAACTCAATTTTGAAAGTTTATGGGCCACAATATTACCACTTCTTCTGACATGAGCAAAACTAACATAAGAACAATGGGCAGCAACACATAGGATATCTTGAACAATAAATCCAAAAGGGGAAGATTCTCTTCGTCCATCTCTCAGATAATTAAATAGTTTAAGGCAATCCACTTCCACTATGAGCTGCCGCAGCCCTGCCTCCACTGCAGTTTGAATGCCATGCCTTGCACTAAGAGCTTCCGCTACGTCCACATCTTCGATCCCATCCATCAAACACGTAGCTAGCATCACATCTCCCTCATGGTCACGAACCACCCCTCCCAGCCCAATTTGATTGTTCTTGAACATAGCTGCATCTGTGTTAAGTTTGTAGAATGGACTTGTCGGAGCACACCATCTACCAGGCGACGCACACAAGTTTGAGATTTCATCCTTAGTGTCATTCGCTTTGATATACTCGCACATTCCACGCACAGCCTTATCGACCACCTCCCTAAAAATCACTCTTTTAGTGTCGAACACCCGGGCATTCCTTGCTAACCAAATCTGCCAACAAAGGCACCAAAAAAGTGCCCACCATTCATCTTCAAGACCTCTCCTAGCCAAGTCTTCAACCCACTCACCAAATTTGCCATCCCCTATCAGGCCAGTATCAATGCGTAGAGGCGACAAGTACCACGCATTTTTCGCATCTTCACAGTGAAGGAGCATGTGCTCCATGGTCTCAACCCCACTCCCACATTTATGGCAGACCTCTTCCCCTCCAACACATCTTCTCAGCAGGTTGTAATTCACAGGGAGTCCGTTATGCATCGCCTTCCACCCGAACATTTTAATCTTCGGTGGGATGTTTGCCTTCCACAATTTTTGCCACACTTGCTTATGCGTCGACCCAGAAGACGAGGGTCGTGAATTTCTGGCTTCACAAATCTCAATAAAATAGGCACTCTTCACAGAGAACATGCCATTCTTATTTGGTTTCCACATCCATGAGTCTCCAATTTCATGTCTCGGCACATGAATTTTTTTAATAGCTTGGATTTCCCATGAAGAAAACAATGACTCTAACATTCCTGCTTCTGTCACTAACTCTTTCACCATCAGCGGTCTATTGTCGGAAAGGTCAACATCACTCCTAAAAATGCGGAAATTCGGCAGGCAAGGCACCCAAGGGTCCTTCCAAATACTCGTTGCTGCCCCATCTCCAATGACTCGACACACACCTTTTTTGATCACATCTCTCACCGACAGAATTGACTTCCAAGTAAAACTCGCGTTGGGGCTAACCTTTGCATCAAAGAACTCACTGTTAGGATAATATCTTCCTTTCAACACTCTCGCCATTAGAGAGTTGGGCATTGTGAGCACTCTCCAAGCTTGCTTGGCAAGAAGAGCCCTGTTGAAAATTTCAAAATTTCTCATTCCTGAGACCCCCCTCTTTCTTAGATATGAATATTTTCTCCCACGCCACCCAAGCCATCTTTTTCTCATCACCCTTTTGACCCCAAAAGAAACTTCTGCACATTTTTTCAATTTCCGCTAAAATACTCTTAGGAATCTGAAAGCACTGCATAGCATAAGTAGGGATAGCCTGCGCAATCGACTTTATCAATACTTCCCTACCCGCTTGAGAGAGTACTTGGCCCTTCCATCCTTTTAGCTTTTTCCATACCCGATCCTGAATAATCTGAAATACTCGTTTTTTAGAACTCCCTATGTAAGTAGGAAGGCCTAAATATTTATCATGTCCATCAACAGCCTTAAATGCTAACTTCATCTGAAGCGTATTAATCTTCTCTGGTTCTATGTTTCGACTATAGGACATTTCAGATTTCTCCATATTCAGTTTCTGCCCAGAGGCAGCTTCATAGATGGAAAGAACTTCTAACACATTCTCAACTTCCTCCTCAGTGGCTCTAATAAACAGCAGACTATCATCAGCGAAAAAAAGATGGGTAATAGGACTTACCCTCCTTCCAACTTTAACCCCATGAATGCGCTTATCTGCCTCCGCTTGTCTGATTAGAGTAGACAGACCCTCCGCACACAAGACAAACAGGAACGGAGACAACGGATCCCCTTGGCGCAACCCTCTTTGGGGTTTAAAGCATCTAGTCGGCTGACCATTCAACAGAACTGAAAACGTAGCCGAAGAGAAACACTTCAACACTAAACTCGTGTAAGCATCACGGAACCCCAAACGCTGCATCATTTTTTCCAGAAAGCACCACTCAACCCGGTCATAAGCCTTGCTCATATCTAATTTTAGCCCTAAGTACCCTTTTTTCCCTTCTTTTTTCTCAGATAATGAAAACATTCGTAGGCAACCACCACATTATCTGTTATTAATCTTCCAGGGACAAAGCCACTCTGGCTATCATGAATTACAGACGGGAGCACACTTTTTAATCTATTAGCCAAGACTTTCGACACTATTTTATAGAGAACATTACATAAGCTAATTGGACGATAATCACCAGGAGACTCACAATGCTTTTTTTTTTGGAATCAAAACAATGTGAGTCTGATTTATATCGCCAACATTTTCAACATTATTCAAAAAATTCAGAACTTTATTTGTAATATCCTCACCAATCGTCTCCCAGAAATGTTGATAAAAGAGCGCATTCATTCCATCGGGGCCCGGGGCTTTATTAGGATGCATCTGCAATAAGGCAAACTTCACCTCTTCTCTTCGAAATGGAGCAGCCAGCATGGATATCATCTCAGTTGACAGGGCCGAATTCACCAGATTAGTTACAGGTTCCATGCCACAGTCATTTCCCGAGTGGAAAAGCATATCAAAATATTGGACAAACTGCTCCGCTATCTGCGTTTCTTCATCAATCCAATTGCCTGCTTCATCTTTTAGTCTGCTAATGAAGTTTCGATGCTCTTTCTGATTTGCCTTATGGTGGAAAAAATTGGTGTTTTTGTCTCCACTTTCCAACCACACTTGCCTACTTCTTTGTTGCCAATACACCTCCTCTCTACTCTCCAACTCATCCATCCTAGCATCGAGATTTCTCATATGCTCTATCACTTCCTTAGACTGCGATTGTTCCATTAGCTCTTGCATCTGTCGTTGGCACGCTCTAAGCTCTTGAGCCGAGTTCCCAAACTTTTGCTTACTCCACGAGCTTAAATTATGTTTAGCTCTCATCAAATTAACCTCTGCGTGTTCCCCCTTACACCATGAATTGCACACCACATCCGTGCTCTCTTCTTCTCTGAGCCACAAAGCCTCGAAGCGGAACATTTTTTGTCTCTTCCGTTTTTCAGCCTTATCTAGACTATCACGCATACACAACAGCAGGGGCAAATGATCGGACTTGCGCTTAGTCAGGTGAGAGACATACGAGCTATTGTACTTAGTTTTCCATAAATCGTTTGCGACGAACTGATCCAATCTCTCCTGAATATTCGCATCACCCCCTCTATTATTAGACCACGTGAAGTCGTATCCCACGTAGCCTAAATCCACAAACTCACAAGCTTCCATTGCGCTTCGAAGTATCTCAGCCTCACTCTCTTTGAAGTCATCGCCACCTTTCTTCTCAATAGCCACTAGCACGAGGTTGAAGTCGCCCCCACAAATCCATGGTATTTTTCGAGCCATAGCAAGCGCTTTCAACAATACTCCAGTTTTATGTTTATTTTCATCCTCCGGAAAACCATATACTCCCGTAAATCTCCACTCCCCCTCTCTCTCATCTTCCACAATGACATCAATATGGTTATTGGACATCGAAGTCACTGATAAGCTCACCTCGTTTCTCTACAGCAATGCCAGTCCTCCTCCACGCTTTCTACCATCACCATTACAGTCTACAACTAACATACTACTCATTTTCACCTTTTGTCTCACATTTTCCATCTCATGTTGCTTCAATTTTGTCTCGGATAAGAACACTATTTGGGGATTTTCAGAGGAAATTAACCTCCTTAGAGCGCTCACTGCAGAGGGGCTCCCCAGCCCTCTACAGTTCCACGATAAAATGTGTCTCATTGACCTGAAAGAGCCCGTTCTGTGGAGCCCGCCACTTTTTCATCAGTCAAGGTTATACCTCCTTCCATCACCAACACTGCATCTAGGCCTATTTTTTTTAGCGCCCTAGACTCCTCTATTTCCATCAAGTCATACCCCCTTTCATCCATCTCCCCCCTCATTCTTTTCAATCCCACCAAGTCACCCTTCTCCTGGCCAATGGTGCTCTTCTTAGCCCCTACTCTCTTCCACTTGCGCCCATTACTAGCTTGGATTTGACCTCCCTGCTGCTGCTCATCATCACCGTGCGAGAGGTGCCCCTCCAACTTGCTACTTTCTTGGTCATCATCCCCACTTTCTTGCACAAGTCGAGGTTCATGGTGAGGTTCAGACCCCATTATCTCACCTTTAGAGGCCTCCTGTTCTGGATTCACCAAAGCTTCAGTGCATTTATCTCCCCCACTAACCATCTCCTTCCCACCTAGATCCCAGTTAGTCAGCTTATCCACTACCTCATTCACATGTTCAATTATTTTAATAGGTCTCGTTGCTTTCGGTTTTGTAATAAAAAGAGTCCTAGCACAAGTAGTACCTTGAGGATGTGATTGGTCTGAGTCAGCCACTCCACCTGCCTTCCACGGAGAGGCTTTAAGCCACCCCCGAAATTTTATCTCGGACTCTTCTTCCTCACCATCAGCATTGCAATCCTTTGTACCATGTCCAACATGGCCACAGAAAAAACAGAAAAGAGGGGGGCGCTCATATTTCACATCAAACGACTCCTCCACACCATTCTTCATCTTTACTCTCACCTTCGAAATCAAAGGTTTACGAACATCATGAAGTACACGTAAACGCACCGACTTGTCTATGCCCATTGCTCCAGACTGATCCATCTTAATGAACGAACCAATCTTTTCTCCAATGGCACGCAAATTCTGGATATTCAGCCTACCTTTAAAGAGTAGATCATAAACCCTAGTCCAAATCGGAAAGTGAAATAACTGGATGTCTGATGGTTTGCAATTACCATGGATATCGCCCATCAAAATAATATGTCGATCGAAGTGCCATGGTTGTCCTTCGACCACTTTCTTTTTGTCTTTCCAATGATGAAATTGGAAGACAAACGTATTTTTGCCTATGTTTTTTATATCAACCTCATGCTTTGGCTGCCATAAATTCGTCATAGTACTCATGAAGGCTGATTTATTAATATTTCTCTCCGTCCAAATCTTCCCTACTAACCCTAATTCGACTCTAGCATCGTCCTCCTCCGTCTCCTCCTCCACCCATTCAACCGGTTCATCACAATTATTAATTTTATCGTCTGCCCTAATCTCCAGTTCACCCTCATCTTTCTTTTTTGCCTCCTGATCATTCGAATCTCCAATAACTGAGGGCGGTTGATTGGGATCCACAACGAGTTTTGAATTCATGATTTAATACGAAAATCCCGAGAACAATCTCGAGATCCACCCTCCAAAGAGGACGTTCTCGTTATCTTCGTGACATTAATTCAACCTTTCTTAGAATTGGTCTCAAACTGTAACTTCAAAACCTCTTTCCCCTTCTAATAAAGTAAGAAACGAGTAGATGTCTGAGGCAAAAGAGGATTTCTTTTTTTCTTTTTGGTATTCTTGGAGGCTTGGAGCCATGCTTCATGGTGCTTAGCAGTTTGCAACTCATCCTTTCTTGTGCCGACAAATGATGGATGGTTCTTAGTTTCAATTGCCACTTTGTTTTGTTTGGAGTGTCTTTTATCATTTATAATGATGCATTTCCATTTCTTTGGTTTTCTCGTTTAAAATTTAATATACCTCCTCTATTTTCATTTTACTTGCACTATTGGATGTTGGCACAAGAAATTAGGAGAGGAGAGAGATAAAAAAGGAACCCCATGTGCTAGGAGAGAGAGAGAATATAATCATATATTACCAAAAATGGATATGGTGCAAGTAAAAAAATACAGAGGAACTATATTTCTGCTACTTTGTCAGAAGTGAAGTTTAATTGGTACATAATATTATTGCTTTCTTTTCAGTTATTTACATTGTGTAGCCATTTGTAGGTCAGCTTATTATGCTGCAACGGACGTCGTAATCCTCCGATTCATGATTGAGGCCTGCTGGGCTCCTATGCTGGCTGCTTTCAGTGTTCCACTTGATCAAAGTGATGATGAAGTAATCATATCCTTGTGTCTTGATGGTTTCCGTCATGCGATCCATGTTACATCAGTGATGTCCATGAAGACTCATAGGGATGCATTTGTGACGTCACTTGCCAAGTTTACCTCTCTGCACTCACCTGCTGATATCAAACAAAAAAATATATATGCTATTAAGGTTAGTTATTTGGTTCGATATAGAAGCTAATTATTTAAGCAAATTAGTGTATTCATACTTGTTAAATTCATCACTGATTAGCTACTGTGAAAACTAATGTGTGAGCTTATTGGGTAACCACTTTGGAATTTGGATAACAGTCGATCAATGAAATGTCTTGTCAAATGAAATATCTGTTGTCAAGTAGTGATGTTTTAATTGCATTTCCAATCGAGGATCTAAGAGAAATGTTTGTGCAATTAGCAATATGACCCCATCCTTTGAGGTATTGCAATGGTATAGTTGTTATCTGGAATGGCGTAAAGTGATACCGTCCAAAATAACGCAGCAATTAATTAAAGCAATTTTGAACTTATCTATTCAATTCTTGTCGTTTCCCCATCTTAAATGACGGAATAGTGGACATGTGCATTGGCCCATTCGGGATATACCTCAATGATTACTCTTCTTTTGGAGTTGCCTCACTGAAGAAATTCTATGATCACTTGCTCACAGATTGTGTGCTTCCTTTTTGCCTTATGTCCCACAGGCAATAGTTACAATTGCAGATGAAGATGGAAACTACCTGCAAGAAGCTTGGGAGCATATATTGACATGTGTTTCTCGTTTTGAGCACTTGCACCTACTGGGGGAAGGTGCTCCTCCTGATGCGGCTTTCTTTGCTCTTCCTCAAAGTGATCAAGAGAAATCAAAACAGACCAAGTCTAATATTCTTCCGCTTTTAAAGAAAAAGGGTGCTGGAAAAATTCAGTATGCTGCAGCCACTGTGAGAAGAGGTTCTTATGATAGCGCTAGCATTGGTGGCAACACTTCTGTTACATCGGAACAGATGAATAATTTAGTCTCCAATTTGAACATGCTTGAACAAGTTGGAAGCAGTGAAATGAATCGGATATTCACTCGAAGTCAAAAGCTAAATAGTGAAGGAATTATAGATTTTGTCAAGGCACTATGTAAGGTCTCAATGGAGGAATTACGATCTGCCTCTGATCCGAGAGTTTTTAGTCTGACAAAGATTGTTGAGATTGCGTAAGCATCTGAATTTGCTGTAATGATTTTTTGAATTTTTTTAACCATAATGGGTAATTATTTAATTTGTTCGATTCTTTTAAAACAGGCACTACAACATGAACCGCATTAGGCTTGTATGGTCAAGCATCTGGAATGTGCTTTCTGACTTCTTTGTGACAATTGGATGTTCTGAAAATCTGTCAATAGCAATTTTTGCTATGGATTCTTTGCGTCAATTGTCAATGAAGTTTTTGGAACGGGAAGAATTGTCTAATTATAATTTCCAAAATGAGTTTATGAAGCCCTTTGTCATTGTGATGCGGAGGAGTAGTGCTGTTGAGATCAGGGAATTAATCATCAGATGTGTGTCTCAGATGGTGTTATCCCGAGTAAACAATGTCAAGTCTGGATGGAAGAGCATGTTCATGGTATGTGTTTGCACTTAAGAGCTACTAGTATTTGTGTAATGTTTTTTTTAATACTTCTGTTGTAATGTCCCCCCTGCTCTGGGGTTTCTTCTGACCAATTATCAATAGTATGTTTTGTCTCGCATGGAAAAGAAATAAGGGTAGAATCCACTTTATTTCTGAAACAGCTCAGTCAGTCACTATCAGTGGGTCATCACTGCCTGTGATGCCTCTTTTAATATCCTTGCCAAATCTCTGGGTTGCTCTACCCATCTTTTACATGAAATGGGAGCCAACAATTGGTTTCGTGATTCTTCTTCGTATTGCATTCTTTGCATGCACGAGGATGGTGGAACTGAGATTTTGTTCTGATATCGAGCATGTGGGATGATGCTGGTTTTCACAGCAGTGAGCGGTGACGTATATTACTTCTGATGCCATCTCTCTTTTTTGCCTTAATTGATGACCCTATATTTACTTACATGCAACGGAGAGTGTGTCAAAGATAGTTTTCTAGTATCTTTTTACCTTTCATTGCTTAGTAAATTAGTATCTTAATGTCTGCAGGGGTATGTGGAATGATTCCTGTTGTTTATGATCTGATATGCAATTCCTTACCTTGCATGAGGGCCAATATAGAAAAATCTTGCTTCATACTTGCTATTGGGTTTTTGTGTGGGATAACCATATTGCTGAATATATAAATGAATTTTTCGTCATCTGCATGTGTGTAGGTCTTCACAACAGCAGCTTATGATGATCACAAAAACATAGTTCTCTTGGCCTTTGAGATAATGGAGAAGATTGTTCGAGACTACTTCCCATATATCACTGAGACTGAGACCACTACTTTTACAGATTGTGTAAATTGCCTCGTTGCATTTACTAATAGCAGATTCAACAAGGACATTAGTCTTAGTGCCATTGGCTTCCTGCGCTACTGTGCAGAGAAGCTTGCTGAAGGAGATCTTGGGTCTTCTGGCAAAATTAAGGATCAGGAAACTTTGGGCAGTATCTCTTCATCTGTATCTCAAACAGCAAAAGATGGAAAACTAGAAAATGGAGAGTTGACTGACAAGGTGGACCAACTATATTTCTGGTTCCCATTGTTGGCTGGTAAGAAAAATGTTCCAATTTTCTGTATGGACTTGTGTCTATAGCATGTATTATCCTTTAACTTGTGTCACTGACTGAAAAGTTGAAAATTACGACATGGAATCGTGCAGCAGAATGATGTATATTAAAGCTTGGTGAAACAGTGATCTGCTACGAGTAGTAATTTAATGTGAATACGTTTATACAACTAACATGTTTGATATCTAAACCTGGTAAATTACAAATCCTCGAACTAATTAAACTAAAGATTGATGAGGGGTCAACCGAGAGAAAATAAAAAAGCAGGGGAAGCTCCTGGGATATGAGGTGTCTTTGTTTCTGGTTTCTGTATTCATAACCCCAGCTGATTCCGTGCTAGTGAAGCCTAAATTGGCTGGGTTCTAGGACATTTCTGTTTCTGTAATCCCAATTGTCCATGCTATATAGGACAAGTCACTTTCAGATATTTAATCAGGTGATAGATAAGAAATTATGTAGCCCAATTCTTTCAATATCAATCATAGCAGGAGTTTTTTTGGCACCAATCTTCTTATAGTTTCACTTTGGTCATATCATGTTCTAAAATGCACACCACAGAGGTGTTCTTTGTGATTATGTTTGGCAGCTTGTCTGTGTGAAGTTGACTATTGCCTCTTTTGTTCTCCTTTGCAGGATTGTCAGAACTTAGTTTTGATCCAAGACCAGAAATCAGAAAAAGTGCGCTTCAGATTTTGTTTGATACTCTTAGGAACCATGGCCAGCACTTTTCGCTACCTCTTTGGGAGCGAGTGTTCGAGTCAGTCTTGTTTCGTATGTTTGATTATGTTCGGCATGCAATTGACCCGTCCACAGAAAACTCATTTGGAGAGGGTGCTGATGGCGATATAGCTGAGTTTGATCAAGATTCATGGCTGTATGAGACTTGTACATTGTCTCTTGAGTTAATTGTGGATCTTTTTGTCAAGTTCTACTCAACTGTTCATCCTCTCTTGAAGAAAGTTCTAATGCTGTTGGTGAGCTTCATCAAGCGCCCTCACCAGAGCCTTGCTGGAATTGGTATTGCTGCATATGTTCGATTAATTAGCAATTCTGGAGACCTCTTCTCGGATGACAAATGGCTTGAAGTGGTCTATTCATTGAAAGAAGCGGCTGTTTCCACCCTTCCTGATTTTTCCTTTGTCTTGGCTGGGGATAGTTCAGTTCGGAGTAGTAAAGAATCAATTAGCAGACAAGATCCTGCTGAGTCTACTGGGACTGGTACACATCATGATGCAGACAGTTTGAGAACGCAGCAGTTTTATGCTGCTATAGCTGATGTCAAGTGCCGTTGTGCTGTTCAGCTCTTGTTGATCCAGGTAATAATTGAACGATTATTTTTTAATTTCCAATTGATATTAAATTCTATGTTGCACAGAAATGGAATTAAGTAACAAATAAGCGTGAAAACATTATTTCTTGAAAAAGATCAGGCTATGTGGGATAGCAATAATTTTGGTCGGATATATATTTCTGCGATAGTGTTGGAGTTTTACCTTTGTCCATTTTACCTTCAACTCTATTTTTAACGTTGTGTTTATGCCCTCTCATAGCAGGGCATATTGCATGCTGAAAACTTACATAACTAATATTGTTTGAATTGAAGAGCATTACCTTTGTCCATATTGCATGCCCTCTCACAACTAATATTGTTTATGCCCAACTCTATTTAATTGTAATGGTTTGTATGTCCATTTTGACCAACTCTATGTTTTGGTTGAATAAGTTCGGTTCCATGTGACCGGGTTTTTCTTTTATCGACCGTTATAACTGTAATCGGTTGGTAGTTTTTGTATACTCCCTTGGTCCCGAAGCCCAATATAGTTGCAACATAACATTTTTAGTAATCGTATCCTCTCTACTTCTGTAGAATTAGGCCCCACCTATACCCACCCTACTTGTTTCTTTTACTTTTTCCCTTGCTAATCTTAAGCAAAAAACTTTTTCCGGCAAAAAGGGGTACGGAGGAGGGAATGATACTACTTGCAGTTCTTGAAAGATTTTAATGCAAATTGTAGCAAATTGCAATCTGGATCTGATAATGACTACATAACTTTCTATTTTGTTAACAAGTTCAGAACTTTAATAAGCTTTTACTCATGGATTTGCAGGCTGCCATGGAGATCTACATGCTGTATAGGACTCAGATCTCAGCAAAAAATGTTTGTGTTCTATTTGACGCTTTGCGTGCAGTGGCATCACATGCACATAAGATAAATTGTGATGCAAATCTATGTTCAAAGCTACAAGAGATTGGATCCATTACTCAAATGCAAGACCCTCCACTTCTACGACTCGAAAATGAGTCCTATCAAATGTGCCTCACACTCCTACAAAACCTTATACTCGATAGACCTGCAGACTTCAACGAAGAGGAAACAGAATCGTACCTTGTTAATTTGTGCCGAGAGGTTCTTCAATTCTACATTGAAGCCTCATCTGGACAAGCAATTGAGACATCCGCTGGTGATGGGGCCCATTGGAAGATACCCTTGGGTTCCCGGAGACGTAGAGAGTTGGCTGGACGTGCGCCTCTTATTGTGGCCACTCTTCAAGCTATATGCAGTTTGGCTGAGACTTCATTTGAGAGAAACCTATCACGGTTCTTTCCTCTGTTTTCCACCTTGATCAGCTGTGAACATGGGTCCAAGGATGTCCAGGTAGCTTTGAGTGAAATGCTTAACGTCTCCGTGGGCCCCTTGCTGCTAAGATCCTGTTGATTATTCCTGGGTTTCATTTGGCAGAGTTAGAAGTATGATATCCTGACCCAGGTGTTGCAGTTAAGATTTTGTTGTGATCTTTGTTTCAAAATATTACTAATTGTTGAGTTAATATTGTAGTTTTTTTTAGTAATTATATCATAGTCAGTATTGTTGATTTCTGTTACCTATTGCTTCCTTACCTCATGTGATATGTTGCTGAGGGATGGTATATATCAGGCATTACAATTTAGATACATGGGGAGCTTTGTTGTATGATCTTTAGTGAATTATTTTTTCGAAGACATTTGGTGTAAAAAGGATTTTTCTTCAATGAGCATACAGAGGTTTTGTTAACATTTTTTGTGTGGAAAATATGGCACTGATTCAGTGAGGTTATTTTAGTCCTGTTAGCTGTAAAATAAGTAGAGGGAAAAAAAGTTTTGGTCTTTTCGTAAATCAAGGACAAGATTGTGTTTTTGGTTTTTTATTTTCCGGCAAAATAAGGACAATATTGTCTTTCAGTAAAGTATTTTGTTCCAAAATTGTTGAAATAGTATTCAGTCTGAGCAGCAGAGCTTCTGTTGTCAACTGTCTGATCAAATAATTGGCTAATCATATGCACTAATCATCATTTTATGTGCTTCTTTCAAATACCTAAATGATTAAAGTCTTATAGAGTGGCTGACTAACAGTAGAAAAATGAGTTGGAGAGAGAAGGAAAATGGGAACACGTTTCTGCATAGAATCATAAATGTGAAGTTGGCCGGATGTTGAGGCAATTTGGCCTCCGCTTTCGGAGGTTATATAATTGCAGCTGTTATTGAGATAGGTGAAAGGCAGCTGTAGTCAGACAAATTGGAAAGGGAAACAAAGCGACTTCTCTTGTTTAAAATCCTTTTAGAGAATCTTTCTATTTTCCCTGGTAATTCCAATCACACGATTGAGTAAACGGTTGGTCACTAATCTAATCTCTATGTACATCTTGTTATGACATAGCATTGATCATTAGTTTAGTTGTTCCTGTCCCAAGTCAATTGACGTTGTTAAGCTAAAATTGACATAAACACATCTCATAATAAATTTTCAGTCTTTCTAGTAATTTTACTTAAGTGCTCACACGGTTTCATTTGTGTTAAACTTAAAAAGCACCTTAAAGCAACACTGTATGGTACTCCTGCTAACATGTATCTTCACTTGGTGTGTGAAATATACTAGTTTTTTATCTTGGTTAAGCATAAATTTTTCCAGGTTTAATTTTCTTGTCACCCATCGTTTTTAAGGAAATGATGGATGAGTGTATTGTTCTTTTTAGATGTAGGGGATTTAGGTTTTTATTTTGGGGGGGAGGAGGGGGAGGGGGAAAAGAGGGGGGTTAACGTGTCAAAAGGCCTTTAGAGTTTCTTGCTATTTGTTCAAGAGTTAAATGTTGTAGTAGTGCGTGGATTGAAACAAAATTATGTTGCTACTCAATATGGAGTATTTATGTATATGGTTTAGTACTTTATTGATGCAATCTTACACAAATTTACGTGTACTATGGCTAGATGGTTATGTGTTCACCATATAAGCTTTAAGTCAAAATATTAACTTTAGTTGAGATGGAGGAAGTATTAATTAGGGCGTATGATAATAATAACCGAACCTTCCATTCAAGATTATTGAAGGGTTGTTCACACGTGTTTGATAGAAGTTCTCATACTTAAAAGTTACGGTTTTTTCACCATATACCCCTGACTAATTTTTTTTTGCACCGTATACCCTCGCAAGTTTCCAAATTCACCATATACCCTCCACGTTTCAAAGAATACATCAACGTACCCTTTTGACTAACGGTGTTAGACTTCCGTTAGTCATTAACCTTTAATCCCCCCTAACCCTCCTAATTAACTAACCTAAACCTAAGTCAAACCCTAACCCTAACCCCTAATCTAATACCCTAACCTCAACCTCCCCCCCTACCCCCTTACACCATCACCCCCTCCCCCACCCCTTACACCACCACCCCTTACCCCAAAGGTGGCCAGCCCCACCCCCACCCCACCCCCTTACCCCACCGCACCGCCACCCCAACCCCCAGCCCCCCCCACCCCCCCCCCCACGCAAACCCCCTCCCCCTTCCCCACCCCTCCACGCAAACCCCCCCACCACCCCCACCCACGCAAACCCCCCCTCCCCTCCCCCCCCCACTCCGTCGTGCTTGCCGCCCACAAACGGAACTCAAACCACGAGCCCGGAAAATCAAACGGAACTCAAATCGAGCCCGAAAATTCGAGCCCAGCAACCCCCCCACCACCCCCACCACCATCGCACCACCTCTCGAAATCGTCGCACCACCCTCACACCACCTCTCGAAACCGTTGCACCACCCTCGCACCACCCCTAAAATCGTCGCACCACTCCTAAAACCCTCGCACCTCCCTTAAAAATCCCCGCACCACCCCGAAAACGTTGCACCACCCTCGCACCACCCTCGCAAAGCACCCCTAAAACCTCGCACCATCATCGTACCTCCCCGAAAAACGTCGCACCATCCTCGCACCTCCCAGATAAAAGCCGGATTTCGGCCCGCAACCACCTATTGACGGAAGACAACTTGACGGGGGAGGAGGTTGCGCGATTTTGCGGGGGGAGGGGGGGTTGCTCAATTTTGCGGGGAAGGAGGCGAGTTTGCGGTCTTTGCGGGCGGCGGAAGGGGGGGGGGTTGCGGCGCCGCGGTGGCGGAGGGGGGCTTCGGGGTGGTGGGGAGGGGGACTGCAATGGGGGGGGTGGGGGTGGGGGTGGGGGTGGGGTTGGAGTTGGGGTGGGGGGTTGGGGATGGGGTTAGGGTTAGGGTATTAGGGATAGGGTATTAGGGTTAGGGTTAGATTTAGGTTAGTTAAGTAGGATTAGAGGGTGATTAGGGGTTAATGACTAACGGAGTTTAACGCCGTTAGTCATTAAGGGTAACTGGATGTATTTTTTCAAAAGTGAGGGGTATATGGTGAATTTCAAAAGTCGAAAGGGTATATGGTGCAAAAAAAAATTAGTCATGGGTATATGGTGAAAAAACCGTAAAAGTTAAAATAAAAAGAATATCGATCAAACTTTCGTCTATCTTTATTTTTCTCTTACCTCAAAGAAACGAAACTGATAAGTGTTTCTGTGTTCGGATCAGCTAGTGAACGCGTTATTCCAACTTGACTAAAGGATTTAAGTTAGGTAGTACGTAGGAATGTAACAACATTTGTTGGGAGGATTTATCCCAATTTAAACTTGTTCCAACTCGAATTCAAATTAGCTCGAGTCTAATAGGCTCTCAATCACCTAGTAATTATCTATTAAGAAAAAATTAATTGCAATTTCTAATGTCTCCAAAGTTGGTAAAAAAAAAGGGTTTCTTTTTGCTTACTTCAAAACAGAATTCCCTGAAACCAATCATACTACTGCTGCAATCATGAGTAATAGATACAGAGTACTCAAAGTATCAAATATAAGTACAAATTTTCAAAAAAAATATTTTTCATTCTTATGATAGCTAATTGGTTCAATAGAGGATCCAAAAACAAAAGTACTAGATTAAGTGGCTGAAGTTTTCTAGATTACTCTATTGGTGGGTCATAGCTATCTATCAAACTATTGAAATTTAAGAACACAGACTATTATAGCACAACACATGGAATCCTCACATGCATATCCAAAGTCTTACTAAGCATTTTATCATCCAATTACTAATATTATTATTCTACTTATAGCCCATATATAGTTCTATATATCCTTGAAAGAAAATACAGCATACCCAAACTTTCTCACTAAAACCCTCAATTGTATTTGATTTTCCCTACTCTCATAACTTTCATATCTTTTCTACTTTATTTTTTGAACTCTCATATCTCTTACCATGTTAATTTCTCTCAGAAACTGCTTAATTTCCTTACAAAAATCACCTAAAACTTTAGTTCATCATCTCAAAATCCTCAAAAAAGTGATGAAAATATGGAAGAAAAACAAACCCAAGAGAGCATTTTCTGGGTTTAATGGCATGAAATCATCATTTGCAAGCATGGAATTAAGTGGACAATTAGAGTTAGTGTTCAAATTCATTGATGCAAATGGTGATGGTAAGATATCTCCCCTTGAACTCAGTGATTTTCTGTTGTGTCTTGGCCTTGATAAATCTAAAGTGGCAGAGGAAGCTGCTGGGATGTTAAGATATTTGGATTCTAATGGAGATGGCTTTATTGATTTGAATGAGTATATGGATGTAGTCATGATGGATGATGATGATGTTCATGATCATGATCATGTTGATGTTGTTGATGATGATGGGTATCATCATGTTGATTTTGAAGATGATCTTAGGGATGCTTTTCTTGTTTTTGATTCTGATAAGAATGGTTTGATTTCAGCTAAAGAGTTGCACCATGTGTTGAAGAGGTTAGATTTTGCTAATTGCAGTCTTAAGGAATGTAATCTTATGATTAAATGTGTTGATAAGGATGGGGATGGATTTGTAAATTTTGAAGAATTCAAACTTATGATGATGGGTTATCATACATGATGACCAACTGAGTGTACATGTTTCATATGCTTAGTTCATTCCTCTTATAAATTTCTTTTTGTACAAAAAATTGTACTGTGTGAGGAAGAGCTCTAAAGGTTATTGCATGGACATATGTAGTAGCTATATACTACTCCATGTACTAATATAGTAATATAACTGTGTATATAAGTTTATTTGCTTCTCACTAGATTACAGAATTTTTCAGCAGCTTTTATAGATTGTAATTTATATTTCTTGTTTTTAAGTTGTTAGGAAAATGCTAAGGTGTCACATTTTGGTTGTCTTTGTTTTGTTAGAGATAAGTTCGTCCAGGGTGCTTCAGTAATGAGTTGAAACGTAAGCATATGTATTAAGAATTTGAGTTGAGGTTTGATGGAATGTAGAAAGTAACATTTATATGGAAGTTGTGTTCTTATGTAATTTCATTTTTCAGAAAGTAAAAAAAAGTTGTCTAGTTGACAATGATATTTGGACATATTCGTTGGGAGACGCTTATCACTTCATCTACCAAATTATTTCAGTTTGAGACAATTCCTAACACAATTTGATTTTTCGTCACATAAAATAACATTTGTTGTAATTTTCTGCTAGAGTAGTCTCTAAATCTGAAAACGATTTTCCCTTGAATTATTGATTCCCAAAAATAGTTACCACCCTCCTAGAATTTTAAGGGCTTTTATTCGTATTTTACTAAAAGATAGGAGAAAATAGAGTGAGATATGCTATTGAGAAAAGCTATATGGGTTTTCAAAAGTCCAACATTTCTTTGCAAGCTCGTAAAATTTTAATTAGATGTTATATGTTGCCCTTAGTTTCATGTGTTCGGTGCTCTTTTTGGTTTGCCTTTGGAAATTGGATACACACTTGGTTTTATTTGGTAAGTTTGAGACATAACAATTGATTGTGGATGTTCATGTAGCTTTGTTGGCTTCCTGGTTGCAGGCGTGTAAAAATCATGTTTTAGCCAACACATTTTTTAATATTTTCCTTCGAAGACAAGAGTAGTCACTTTTTTTTTAGCAAAAACTAATAAAACCTAAAAAAAAGAGATTTTGAGTTCAGAGCGAATATTCTTACTTCATTCAATAAGATATTTTAATTGCAACAAGTAATGCATATAATTCAATTAATAGCCGAAAAACAAACATGTTAAAGGTCGATTTTTTAACACATAAGATCTAATTATTGGTGATCACTTTATTAAATCGCAAGATTGTACCTAGATTGGTTGTCCAATTTATCCTATTAGGTGTGATTTAATTTTGCAAGTATGATTTAGCAAATGTATGATCATACAATTGCAATTAAAAAAGCATTAACAGGAATAAAAGCATTCAAGATCATATAAAAGTCATAAAAGGGAGAAAATGAAGATCATACAAAATATACAAACTTTACAATCAAGTGCAATTGCAATTTAATTCTTACATCATGACAATGAAAAAATTAGTAAAAAAAAAGGAATTATTGACTCTCAAGTATTATACCTTTGTACCTAGGGTTGACAGGAAGGACGTCGAAGAAATCAATAGTAAGCTTTGAAAAAGGGAGAATGAAAATTATTGTGCTTTAAATGTAGTTTATTTAGATGTGTTTGAGAGAGTGAGAGTTGAAATATGTTGAAGGTAGGTTAAAAGTAGTGAGACAAACCGAGTGAAAACGATCGTATTTTAAGCAAAAAGAAGATTAGGGTTTCGAAAAATTGCATCGTGGAAGAAACGAAAGCCTGCGCCTAGTGCATAGAGCGTGCACTTCACACACGGAGTTTGTGCCCTATGCAAGCTTCTTGCGCTTATCGCAAGAATGCCAATCAACACACCATTGTCATTTTTGCAGAATTTTGTTTTATCTCTATATAATCGCTTTGTCTTATCTTTTATTGATTGTTATCAAAGAATAACATATTAAAATCATAATATTTGATTTTATGAAATTGATTTAATAAATTTTTTTATTGAAAATTCAATTGAGCTTCAAAATTGGGATTTCTTCCAAATGAGCTTTAAAACATATATTTGGACTCAAAGAGGTTTTGGGTAAGGTTTTCGATTGCTTCTCTCTAGTCCGAACTAATTAAGATGACAATTTGTTTTATCATTAGGTGCCAAAAGTGGAAGTATAAAATAACATTTGATACTATATTATAATTTATCACCTTAAACTAACTACATGTCCCAACGAGTGTTCAGATCCTGATCGGACAGATAGTTTATAGTTATATATTACGAAAATGCCATTACCGTAAGAGTTTAATTTACATTCACGCTTTTCAATTAAAGAGTTGACGAATTATCACACACAATTTCGTATATCCATCTCATTTCACCTTCCTCCAATTTGAGGAACACATAAAAACAGTGAGCGGAAACACATTCCGGCCAAACTTGAAAGATTCCGGCCAACTTTTTTCTACAAGATCTGAAACTCTGACATTCCAAAATCCGAAGGTAAATTTAGCCCTACTTTTAAAAATTAACTTGGATCTTCCACTAATTT
>CANSZD010001271.1:560000-675768 GCA_947648045.1 Beta corolliflora | reverse complement strand
GCGCCCAATTTCTCGTGATGGCTTCCGTATGTCATCACACCTAAAAAAGCGCATCTGTGGGAGGCACTCTAACTTGATTTGGAGCATGTGAAGACCTCCACTTATGTCGTAGTTTCACTAATGTGACTAAACTCCTGGGATACCCTCGAACAGGGTCGAATCACCAAAGGACGGACTTTATTGTTAGTCGATTCATTAGAATCCTGTGAAGATGTTTCTTCAAGGACTCCAGGATTTAGCCGTCTAGTGGACATCGGGGTCTACTAAGCGCTTGTACGGCAATCTCACTACGGAAGATCGACATGATTTCGTATTTCAATGCTGTCCTCTCATATCGGCTCTTTTCCGTCCACAAGACATATAACCCAACCTCACCCACCATCGCTCAAGACAACCTGTTTTGACCTGGACTCACAATAGTTAGTTTGTTTTTCATAAAGTATGTACGGGCTCATAAAGCCTTGTTAGTGTTAGTTTATTTCCGTTTTGTACATACCATTATACAGACTCCGCCTTTCATTAACGCAAATTTTCTCGACGTAAAAAAAAAAAAAAAAAGCTCATTTACATTTCACAAGACGAATCTATGAAACCATCTACAACTTGTGGCCGAACTACCAATCTCGATCAATTCTCCTCCATGCCCATCTTTGTTATCGACTTACCACTCACCACTTTTCAAAATAACACCCGCCAATTTAACACGAAGGACGAAACCTATGACATACCAAAAAAACTACGGCCGCTTGGTTTATGTAAGATCTATGATATGGTTTGACCTTCACACATGTTAATACATAACTTAATCATTAATAATCTTAATTTTCTATTAGCAAAAGTTAGAAAAAGGTTGATATTTTGAAATTATAATCAGAGAAAGATTCAACAATATCTTACATAATAACACTTGTCTTTATATATTAGTCGAAAAATAAGCCAAAAGAGTTATGTAAATAACCGTATAAATAAACCGTATTTGATTAATACGAACGATGAATAAGGTCATAACTAAACTAAAGAACACTCGTACATACAAAGTGGACCCAACAAATAAGAAACAACCGACACTAATTCCATTGTCAGCAAAAACCTATGATTTCACCCTTGTTAAGTTTTTTTTTTTTCTTAAAAGGCCTTCAATATTTAGGAATTTCATAATTAAGATTAATCAATGTTAAGTGGCACTGTGAATGTTATTTAAGCTTAAAAGCAATTTCGAATGTCTAAAATTCACTTGAGAATGATACATGGTTAATAAAATCTAAAGGTGATATAGACAACTTTGTCACTCTTTCAGGATGCTTTTGGTATAACAGGCTATGTTTAATTTAGAAGAAAGATAAATTTGTCAATTATACCTACTGTATCTTACACCCTTTTTTTTAAAAAAAGTTGTAAATTACTAATTTTTCAAATCACATCGTGTCCTGCCTCAAAGTCTTAAACCCAATGAATTATTTTTCGGGCTAAATTCACAATATGGGGGAAAAATCACCGCAATAATTTCATAAATTAAATTTATATTATTATGCCGTCATTTTGAAAAAATTAACCCCGAATATCTCTATTATATATGGGGTTTTTTTATAAGACAATGTCCCTCCTCTCAAAGCCTAATATACCCTTAACGATTTAAATCATTATATATATTAAATAAAAGATTTTCTTCTTCCTATTCGGGCCATATACGTTAACAAGTTATTAATGGAATTGAATTTTAAATTTCAATTAAATATTAAATTAAGGAGAATGATTTCCTCTTCTTAAATATGTGTGAAAAACTCTCATCAAAAATTAAATTGACAATATAACTTGATTGAAACAATATGTACAAAAATAAAAACTTTAATTTCATATTAATAATTATAACGATAATATTTTAAAACCTAAATGTTGATTATTATTTGGTAATCTCTATTATATAAATCAAACTCTTCCACTTTATTAATATTCAACGATTGAATCTAATACACAAATTCTTCCACTTTATTTGAACACATGCTTTCTTCCCCTTGTATTTCCTTCACTTATATAATAAAGATTTGAATAATGATGAACAAATAACTAAAAACCAACGTAACATTGATTTAAGAAAAATATATTAAAAAAATAAAAATCATTATAAATGTTTGTTTGAATCAATTTTTTTCGAATAACTAATCGGTAAATAACGCAACATGATACGCACGCATAACAAGCAAGAATACTAAGATATTATATAGCAAGAGGTAGCAATATAAAACTAAAACGTGCAAAAAGTTAGAATTTTACAACCTTTCTTTTCGAAAGGATATTTCCTCGGCACTCCGGCGCTTCGACGTATCCCAAGATACCCCCCACATTTCAATTCCTCGATACCCCGAGGTCGTGCTAGGGCCAAGATACTTACTATGAACGGAACCCTAACGCCGTTAGGTTTTCCGTCCATAGTATCCCTAATTTTCTCTCTCCTCCCATTGTTCCACCCACTCGCCAACTCCCCAACCCCTCCTACCAAGCCGACGACCGGCGACCACCACCCCCACTTGCCGCCACGACGACCTTACCCCCTCCCTTCGCCGCCGTAACAAAGAACACCCTCAAGGCTGGGCGCCACGACCCCACCCTCTCCCTTTCCCCCACCCTCGACACCCCACCCTAGCCCTTCCTTTCCCCATTCTCAATTCCCCCATCCCACCCCACCCCACCCCGACACCACCCCCTCCCCCCTTTCCCCCTATCGAAAATGTCCCCCCTTCCCCGTCCCCATCGTGAATCGACCCCCTCCCCCTTCCCCACCCAGATACGCTTCCTCCAAACCCTTAAACTCCACCCCCGAAACCACCCTAGGGTGCTACCGTGTAACGGCTCTGCCGGCGCCAACGCCGGAGGTGGGTCGCGGGCCACGGGAGCTGGTGGTGGTCGCCACCGTCGGCCGCCGGGCCGGGGGAGGGGGTTGGTGGTGGGGAAACGTGGAGGAGAGAAAAATTGGGTCATACTATGGACCGAAAACCTAATGCATAGTGCTCCGTCCATAAGAAGCGGTATCTTGAACCCAAACACAAACCTCGTGAAGATTTCAAATTCCCCAAATGCACAGATCTTAATTACGCCAAACCTCGCGCACTGAGAAATATCCCTTTTCGAAAAGGCAATAAACATCAAAGTGACCTTATTAAAAATGTATTCTTCACCAAATTTTTCAAGAATTTTTTTTAAAAAAGGAAAATTTACCAAAATAAACCTTGAAAAGTTCAATTTTGCCAAAAACCTTTAAAGCATTCATTGTAAGAAAAACCACAAACTTAAATTTTCCAAAGATTTAAACCCGAATCTATTTTCCGCCACGGTTTTTTCTCAATTCCCCGGCCGACCCTTCTATCTTTCTTCGACCCTCTATTTCCACTAACCGCACCACCACCCCTACGCATCTCAAATACCACACCTAAAATGTGAATACGTTTTATCTTGCAATTTGTGGATTTTTTTTCGTGTAAACGCTTTAAAAGCGTTTTTTTCGCAAAATTGAACTTTTAAAAGGTTTTTTTGGGTAAATTTTCCAAAAAAAAAATGCTGAAATGGAGTACGGAAAGAGTATGTGGAATTAGACAAATGGCACTTTTGCCTTTTACTCTTTTTTTTAGAAAAAGAAAAAATAAATGGCACTTTTGCTTAATTTACATCCACTTTTTATTTTCTTTGTGAAGGGAAATTTACATCCACTTAGTTTCCTTAGTTCCTCCCAGTCGTTTTTCTCCTGCGCAACCCCAACTTTTTGGGGGATTAAAAACCACAAATCAAAACCCTAAAATCAAAACAACATTCTTCATCTCGTAGATTCATTAGTTTGTAGGATAAACTGTTTTTTTTTTTTTTATAAAGTTAGCAACACACCATGGAATCTCAGCAACATCAACAACACAACAACAACAACAAGCATATCATTATCAATATCAAACTCAAAATGATACCTTAACATCTCAATCATCATATGATCCTACCCAGATTCAAGCATATGATCAATCTACTCAAGCTTATTATGGTTATCCACATACTTCTGCACATTATAATCAACCTCAACAACAACAACAACAACAACAAGATTATTCATCTTATTATTATCAAGATTATGCATCTTCTTATCAAACCCAGGTTCAAAATGATCCTAATTCGATTCACCCACCTGGGGTTCCGATTTCTGTTGATTCTCAACAAACCCATCTTCAGAATCCCCAGAATTTGTATTACCCACATGGGGTTATGGCGTCTCAACCTCCTCATCAAGGGTTTTATTCGGTATGATTTCTTTGTCGAGTTTTCGTTTCGCATTCTTAATTTGGATTGTGTTTTTGGTGTTCGTGTTCGTGTTTTATGATTGTGTTTTGTATGTATTTGTTGTTAATTTCTTGTAGGAATTTGGATTTTTGTATGAATTGATTTATTTTGGTTTGTTGAAATGAGTGCATTTGCCTCCTTGAGATGTTTTTTGTGAAGGAAAGGGGGGTCTTGGGGGTGGAATTGTGGATGAGGGGAGCTAATAGAAAATGCAGGTTTGGAAGAGGAAAATTAGAAGTTAAAGAATGGTATACTCTTGTTAATTGGATTAGGGTATTGCCTGGAAGATATAGAATGGTTATAATGCTGCCTAAAGCGAGCTTCTAATTTCCAGCCAGCAACTTTCCGCGAGCTTTCCTTCATTCACCGATGATATAGGATTAGAAATTTAGAATCAAGAAGCTTTCTTCCCTTATGAGAATGTAGGGAAGTTACTCTTGCTAGCATAGCGTTGGAGTCGAAACTATGTAAAAGGCATATTGAGCTAGAGTTAGAGAAACATGATTAAGGTCACATTTTTAGAGGAAGTAATTATAGGTGCTTTCTCGTAGAGACGTAAGGGGTTGTTGATTGAGGACATCTAAATTGTGCCTACTTTTTGGGAGCATTCTAAAATAGTGCTATTTGTGTATTGTCTTCGGCCTAAGGGTGTACCAATTAGCTTGGTGCTATATACCTTGTTGATTTATAAGTAATACCTTCTTTTGAGTTTTGACTTTAACTAAATTATTTTAAAAATAGGCCAGTAATTTGACAAAATATAATTTTTCAATGCAAGCATTAATTAATCAATGTCTAACAATAATGAGATCCTTACGCATATTTTCAATGTAGTCATTTATTAAAGTTTGATACATCTAAAAGAGACTTTAGGAGGGAATTATGGGAAGGAAGCTAAGTTTAATGGCTTTTGTTTCGTATAGAGTATAGATTATTGTGCAGGATATTATACCTACAAAAGAATCTGTAGGATATTTTGATGTGATTATTGTAACGCATTTCACTGATGAGGTAAAATGGGTAAAAAAATGCATAAAGAAGCCTGAATGTACTCCAGATGAGTACAATGTCTATATTCTATCTGAGGATACTCCCTACCTTCTCATTTTGACTTATAGAAAACTAATCAAGGCCTTGTGACTCAGCTGTTAAGCCCAAACTTGATTGATTTTGACATGCTAATTTTTCGGTGTATACATCCAGGTAATTTAGGATTTTGCCTTCAAAATCCAGGTCATAAAAGTACGCTCAATCTCTATTCTTTTGAGGTCGGATAAATTTTCTTGACGTCAACTTTTGCTAGCTCTAATTGCTCATATCTATCTGCTTCTTAAGTAACCTGATCTAGAAAGACTGTTACTCTCTCAATCTCAAAATAGATGCCTGTTTTCTAGATAGAGTGAAATTTGAGTTCTGGTCGAAAAGAATACTTAAAAGTTCTGTGGAGAGATATTATTGATGTCATTGTCTTTCAATCATTTTAAGCTATGACATAAACAGAACAACTTACCTGGCAAACTTGTGCTCCAATTTTAGTCTTGGGATACATATCAATAAATAGCTTACAAGTATTCCTTTTTGCCTTGGGATACAGTTTCTGTTAGACATGGTTAGCTTAAGGTTGTAAGAACTGAACGAATAATAGAAGTGATGATTGCATGTGTTATAGATGGCTGAGCAGAGGGAAGCAGTATAAACAAATTTGATCATAGTAAATTGGATATTGCTGAAGCTAACTAAACGAGGTTGCATGGTGATCAGCTAGTTATTCTGAAATTTGTTGTGGTCATAGAATTTATATATATTAAGATTTAAGCTATTCCCCCACTCCTCCACAGAGTTGTTTTCTATGCCCAATTGGCTTTCTTCATGATTGAAGCCGTATGAACCAAAAGCATCAAGTGTGTGCTGAGGGATGAGTTGCTTGGATTTGGCTTGTACATATCTCTAAAAGTTTCATTTTACAGCCATTACAAGCTGATGTCAAGCAACTCTATAGTGCTATTTTGCTTTCCAGGAACTTGCTTCTTCTATGTTCTTTTGGTGGCCAATGCAAGTGGATTGGTTATCCTGAATAGCTGGCAAATTCTCTGTACAGGCCAGCAGAATAATTAGAAGTTGCAAGCATGGTAGGAAAGGGATGGAGTTATCCAGATTTTAGTTCCTGTACTTACTTATATGCTGCTTCTTTCCTTGCAGAATTCTTAGTCACAGCCTCACAGGCTAATGCAGGATTGGAAATGTTTTGACATCAATACATTAGTAAGTAGGGCTCACTAATAATGAATTTTATTTTATCTTTCATTTGACTCGGGAAGATGAAGAAGTAAATTTTGGGAAAGCGGCTCATAAAACTCTGAAGGACCACTGGACTGCTTGATACCATTTTAGATGTCAATGCGAGACAGAAGACGCTTCATGAATGCTTGGACCAGTGTTACCTAATTCGCGGTATGAGAATAGGTATTGGGAACACAATTCACTATTTCACTACCTACTTTTGTTAAATCCGCCCCAAATTATACCACTTGCGTGTACAAATTCGCCTTATATGGGTCGCAGTTTGTGGGGGCTTCGCGAACTAGGTAACACTGACGTAGACCAAATAGTCCTTGGTCACTATAGAGTTTTTTTGGGCCATTGTGCTTTCTCCTCTTTTAGTTTTCCAGAGGCTACCCGTACCTCCTTTTCAAATGTAGCTTACATTTGTCAAAATTGAAGAACCTTCTCCTACTTTTTCTGCTACTTCACTGTATGGTCCGAAAGATACAGTTCAAGAGTGGGCCTTACAGTGAAAGACAAAGAAGTATCTCTTGTAACAATTCTCTTTTTTCATTATTATGTACTTTTCTACAACAAAATATAGATTCTGGGGGGAGGTTTATCTGGAGGAATCTTTTTGGTTTGTTCTCTCCTTGTCAACTTAGGTGAGCATGATCGCATGCTGGGTTTATTAAGGTGAGTCTTCACAGAATTGCTAGTGGAGTGATTTGCTGGAGCTGTCTGATTTTTGTAGACAGGTGGAAAAAGATTTGAGGTAATGCAAAAGACTTGGTCTTTCCGTTCTACGTGCAGTTGCCATCGAAGACGGTATAGTTTTATAGTTTGTGAAGGTTTGGCCGGCTCTTGGTACCATAATGTTGATACCTGCTTCAGTATAAAAACATACACCATCAGTATAAATCGTACAATTTTGAAGGTATCAATCAATCTTGAAGTTAAGGATATCCTACTTTCTCTCTTTAGAGGAGACTTATGCTATGTGAAAACATCTATATGGTTGAATGTAGTTGTTGACTGAGTAAAGTGCTTGATCTGTCGTTTGGGAGAGTAACCATCTGGAGTTCAGTTTGTTGTTGTACATTTTCTTGGGAAAGCAACTCCAGCTGTTCAACTTCCAAAGACCAGGCATCTTTGTGGTTTTTTTTTACCCTCAACCTAGCTGGTGTTTCACATATCACATTCTCTTCTACATGAGTGCTTCTGCATCTAACCTTCCGTTGTTAGTGTAGGAGTGGTCAACCTTAATGACCACCTGGATGATGGGCATTGCTCACCCCCAAAGAACTGGTTTTAGGAGGTCTGCCTTTTGTCCAGACAGGTCTTGAACATACGTCCATATTGGGTTTGGCTCTGGGTGCAGAATCTTCACTTGTCAAATATGCACTTGGATCCCTGCCTGATACAAAACAAATTCTTTTGATTTTTTCTGTTGTTTGACCTGGAGCTGACCCCATCTGGCTTAAATAATCTCAGTCCAGATTACTGTAGTCATCAGCCGATTGGATTTGCTAGGAGTCAGTTTCTTGTGGGAAGATTGGTTGCTCAAACCTGAAGTTGACTTGTCTCTGGTGCTGGTTGTATTATCTTTCTCACTCGTACATTAAGTTGAAAAATGACTTTAGTTCTCAAGAAACTGTTGATGGTTTTAAGGTAATAAATTCTTCTATATCACTTGAAGTTGTGGAACTTTTGAACTGCGACTTTTTTTGTTTTTTTTCATGTCTAAAGTAGCTTCTGATATTATTTACTGTTCAGGATAGTAACAAAACCTGCACTAGCAATCATCCATTGTGACTCTGCTGAGGCAGAACAAAGTTTGTCTTTATGGATGGTTTGTCAAAATAAATGTTTCTTTAAAGTCATAAATTAATTTGGCTTGTCATTGTCTTTACTAGATCTAGATATTCCTAGCTAAATGTTTGTTGTTCTGCCTCTTGCTTTAGCAGTGGATCTGTTATGCACAGGATCTTTGCTGGTCCGATGTAGATTTATTTGCTTAATAAGCTAACATGTTAGTTTTAGATGTTGATACTATTTGAAAAGCATGGAACATGATTTATTAATGTACTGAGATCCATTTATCAAAGCTCAGTATGTATGATCTTTCCCTTACTGATTCACTGTCGTGCAACCTGATCATTCTGCATAACAGGCTGGAGGCAGTCAAGCTGGTCGGTCTGTGAGGGGGCGTGGCACTTTTGGTCGTCATGGTAGAGGGAGAGGGGGTGGCCGTGGTAAGTCTCAGAGTACAAGATCATCTGCCGCTGCTTCTGTCTCTGGTGGTGTGCAATCGTCTTCCGTGGAGGGCCAAGCAGCACCAAGCAAGCCACCACCTCGTATGGCATGGTGTGAACTTTGCAGAGTTGATTGTACAACTCTTGAAGTCCTTGAGCAGCATAAGAATGGAAAGCGACATCTGCGGAACTTGAAGGTTCATGGGGAGTTGCAGAATTTGAGCAGACAATTTGCAATACAGAATCCAGCAATGTCTGGGTCTCAGCCTAATTCTGAAACTTTTCCTCCCCAAATTGCTGAAGGATCCATCACAAACAACAATGTTACCCCTGACCCTGCAGCTCTGGAGAGTAAAGTTGAAGCCACAGTAGAAAAGGAGACAGCTAATAAACCCGAAGCTTCAGTGGCACTACCATGTCAGGAGTCAGTTAGAAAGGACCATTTTGGTGGTAGGGGTGGTTTTAAGCGGAAAATAAGAGGAGGGGGCCGTGGCGGGAAGTGGATGAGAGCCTTTGACGGGTCAAGAAGACTCATGGAGCCTCCAAAGCCTAAACAGGTGGTTCCTTTAATATGCGAATTGTGCAATGTTAAATGTGAGTCTCAAGTCGTTTTCGAAAGCCATATAGCAGGTAAAAAGCACCTCTCAAACGTGAAGCGTTTCGAAGGCCACAAAGAGGCATTTGGAGATGGAATTCAAGCATTATACCCTACTATCTCTAATCTTCCACCGACGACGATCATTCCACAGGCCAATCAACTGGGGCATCCCCCCGATGCTCAAGCCCTTGCATCAATGATGCTCAGTCAACAAAACCTGCAAGATCCTCAAGCTGCCCAGGCTGCTTTGGCTCAGCTTCTCCATCAACATGGTATCCATGATGCTCAGACTCTTATAACCCAGTTGATTCCATATTTGCTTGCTCAATTCCAAGCACCCGGATCATTACCCGTTCCAGCAGCAGGATTCGGGATACATAACCCGAGTTCTGTGAGTCAAGGAGCACATATTTCTGTCGGAGCTGAGAGCCATAACGTTGCTGTAGAAAGTAAAGATGAACAGCAAAATGTGACAAGCAATTCTGAACCTGAAGCTGTTGGAGGAGCAAACGACAAGCCTGCTGCAAACGACAAGCCTGCTGCAAATGATAAACCTGCTGCAAACGAAAAACCTGCTGATGTCCCACCTGAAAATGAAAATCAACAGTGAACGACGAGGAAGCTTCTGTTTCTGGACATCATAAGTAGTCCATCTAAGATGAAAGACCATGTAGAGAGGCATACAAGTTGATGATGCAGCGCTGGCATTAAGTCATCTGCTCCTACGTGATGTTGGGAAAATCCGATGACGGATAATAATCGACGTCCCTAGGTTGTTGCAAACTGACACATTAACTAAATTACATGTTTTCAGGTATACCAAATAAGAGTTGGATGAAGTTGAATGGTTGAACTTAATTAGTAGGAGCTGTTTGTACTCCCAGGACCAACTTCTTTTGCAAGAAATTATGTTAGATAGTCTTCGTACATTTAAGAATTTAGACCGGATGCCTTTAGGCTAATTTTTGCTCTTTGCATATGTAGTAATTAGTAACTCTGTTTTTTGAAGTTGTTCTCTTGAAAATGACCACAGGTTGAGATTTTGTTTTTGCCTTTGGCGCATATTTAAATATGACGATGGGAGTCTAGCGATTCAGAATGGTTGGGATTTTTAAGAAGTGAGTTCAAAATCATTGTGAATCATTAGATTATCTTGGTTAGATTTTACATGACCACCTAAGAATCACCGTTAGACTTAACGTTATACATTTGATTACATATTGATCATTGACTTATCTTAATGGTGAATTAATCTTGTCCTCGATAATCCGGAGTTTGGATTATTTTAGAATGATTCCTATTTTTATTTTTTATTTTTTTGACACTGGATGAAAGAAATAAAACAATTATATACTATAATATATTACTATTACTATCATTTATGACAACTAACAAAACAATCCATAAGAGTATAACCATCACTATGTGCCCTTAATTAGTAAATTGTTAATCAATAGTCATCAATGGTCACTTTTCATCTAAAGGTAGTATTTATACAAACAAAAAAAAGATGATGCTTATTTGAAATTTCTTGTTCATTAATATATTTAGGATAATGATAGTAATTCAACCCCAAACTAGTTAGAATTTACTAAGTTTGACCATACAATAATACAATAATCTCAACAACCAAACACTATTATCTCTTCACTTTACAAGTTATCATTCAACTATTAAACTATAACTTTTACTTGTGATAAAATATCAACCCTAGACAACACATTATTGTACATTATTACATAACTCGAGGTATCGTTAGGGCCCTACTACTAGTGTATCCGTTAAACATTTGCTTCGTTTACTACTTTAGGTGGCTTGATATTGGTCCTGTAATTAAGATTTATAAGTTTATTCTATTAATATATTTAGGAAAATGATATATGCACCGGTTATCTTGTGATTTTGTCATCTATCTCTATTATATAAGTGAAGGGGGGAGCAATGGTGTCCCCTTTTTAAATTACAACTCTACCCTCAATAATAAGATATAACAATACCATACATACTAATCATATGCAAAACATTCCAAAATAAATTCTTAACAAACTCAAAACCTTCCTCAATCAATATATATCAACATATTTAAACTTCAAGCACAATCAAGACATATTTTACAACTGAATAACAGTATTAAGTCAAAAATGTCACCGCACGCAAAGCCTGCATAGAAAGCTAGTATAAATATATTAAAAGGCGTTCCTATCAAACTATCAAAGGAACGGTGCCATGTGGAACTCTTCTCAAGCTTAATACACATGTTTATAATCTCATTTAAAAAATATTAAGAATTTTCTATTTATAGGATTCGAACACATGACCTTTGAAATAAAATGTGAGAGTTTAACCACTAATCCACTACAATCTTAATGCTTAATGTTTCACAGTAAAACATAATAAAGTCTTATAATTATATGTAATCATGAAGACATTGACAAGCTTTTTAATCTCTAACACTTTTATTAAATAATAACATTTGGTTACCCCAATCTATTGAAATTGTTATTTTTATCCCAATTCCTTAAAAGTTGTTTTTTAAAAAAAAACAACTTATCATGTCATAACGTTCATTTTTCAATTTTGCACTAGATAGAATATTACGAAAAGCTAATAAAATCAATTATGAAATTTACGAATAATAATATATTTGATAATTGTAACTGACACGAGGCATTACCCGGGCCAAAATACTAGTTTACTCATTTTAAAAGTAGTATGTATCATAATTTTCCACGAACTTGATCCTGAAATAGTGAAATGCATTACATAGGGATAGGATACACATACACTTGGTTTCTTTCTCCCAAGTCCATAATTTCATAAGACTCTCTCTATTTGTATTTCTATGGCAGTTCAAATGGTATCACTCCAATCATCACCATACAAACTTCAATTCCAACACCATTTCTCCTCATTACCACCAACTCTCTTTACCCATCAAAATAAATTTGCCAAATTTTCAATCTCTTCACTGCAAATACCCAGTAATTATCTAAGCTCTGTGAATGGAGCAAAAACAATAAGAAGTTCAGTGCCCTTAAAAAATGAAATTCCCACAAATGCCCTTCGTAGAAAAGAAGACCCACTTTGGAGGGGAGGCTTCAGCTTAGGGGTAGATTGGGGATTGTCTCATACTGGTCTTGCCCTCAGCAAAGGCTTCTCCTTTCGTCCCTTAACTGTAAAACCCTTTTTTTTTTTAAATTTAGTTTATGTTAAATTCAGTTTTAATTTATGGGTTTTCTTTAATTATTCTTTTACATTAATGGGTTTGTCTTTTTTTTTGAAAAAATTTTCTAGGTGCTGAATTTGAGAGGGGAAAAGCTTGAGCTTCGTCTTATTGAAATTGCAGAAAAAGAGGTTTTCTTATTGGGGGATTTGAAGGGTTTATTATATGGTTAATTTCATTATTTGATTTTGAATATGAAATTTTGTAGGAGGTAGATGAATTTATCATAGGATTGCCAAAATCAAGTGATGGAAATGAAACCCCTCAATCTAATAAAGTTCGAAGTGTTGCAGGAAGGCTGGCTGTTAGGGCTGCTGAAAGGTACTTCTTTTAGCTATTTTTGGTTCAATGTGAACTTTTTAACATCAACAACAACAACAACAACAACAAGAAAAACCTTAATCCTAATCTAATTTGGAGTCGGCTAACATGAATCGTCAAAAGAAATTGTTTCCGTGACATATGACACAATAAAGTTGAAATTGGATAACACATTTTCTAGAATGTTGAAATGGGTTTGGCTATGATTCAAGGATAGTTTGGTATTAGTATTGTGTATGCGCGCGCGTATGTGTGTTTACTGTTTGGCTGATGACACTATATACTTGTAGAGGAAAAGTCTTGACTCTTGAGGAATGGGAAAGTTTTAGTGTGCTGAAGATTCTTTTGTTTGTGACAATGACGCTACCAGTTTCCTTTTATTTTTTTAAACTTTGAGATTGAAGGAGCATAATATTTGCATAATTTGTGGCGATTAAAGTACCGGGAAGTAGGGTTAGCCTTCCAATTATACTCTACATCCTATGTCAATGAAACATAAGTTATTGATGTTGTGTAAAGTACTAAAGTTGCCTCTGGTTAGGAGTTGTGCATTTTCAAATTTGCGCCTCAATGTAGAACAAGTTATGGTGTTGGTTTCTCAACAGTTTCATGTCCTTTCAAGTGCTTAGCTACAAACTTTCTATTGAGCAATAACATGGATAAAATAGTGCTATTACGGATGTTTGAACCAATGAGATATTCTATTTTATTTACTTTTACTTATTAGGACAATGTGTAAGGGTAACATGGGTGATGTGGTGTTCCTGACTTCCTGTAATACCTGATCTTCTAGTGCTTCATTCAAGTTTCATCATTCCTCTATCCTGCTTCCTCAACAACACCTATGAGTATGATTGACATCTTGAGAATTAATGACTTCAATTGACATTCCTCTTTTTTTATCTGAAGGGGCTGGAGAGTATATTTGCAGGATGAATATGGCACATCAGTCGAAGCAATGCATCGAATGATCAATACGTGAGTCTTTAGCTACAATGCCAATATACACTAGCACCTTTTGAGTTTTTTTTGCTCTGGAACAACAAGAAGGTTAATGACACTGAAATTGAAACAAATTAATGTACATGTTCCTGAATGTAATTTATTGGTTTATGATCCACATAGTTTATTTTTTGGTTTATGATCCACATAGTTTATCACTTATGATTGACATCACTTAAATATCTTCAGGGGTGTTAACAAGTCTGGGCGTGATGGAAAAATCGATGCGTATGCAGCTATGGTACATTCTACTATCATCTTATTGTGTTTTAATGTACATTAAATCTTGTGTACTTCAGGTGTGTTATGTACAAGCATACAACAAGCTTAGTTGCCCCAAACACATAAAAGTCATACTTTATAAAGGTGACCTTTTTGTAATTTTGGGTGATTAAATCCTGTTGTATTATGTATTCGATACACCCGTTGTATTCAAGTTTTTATGTTTAATGTATAATGCTCTCTTCTTCGCCCCCCTCATTTTTATCTTCAATGAACGAGTGTGTGGCTCATTCATCACATGTGCTGATGTGTATACTTCGAACAGATGGTGCTAGAGAGATATTACTCCAAGTTTGGTGAAGAAACTGAACTTGTATGGCCGAAGAATTTAGAATTACAAGAAAAGATTCGGAAGGGTCCTCCCGAAGATGTTGATTTCGTGTCTTGAATTGTTACACTGCCACATTTGTTACGTGAGCACTGAGCAAGCCCATACGCATCAAGCGGAAGTTTGAGAGCAGAAAGAGAGATCCATACCCAAAAATCTAGATGCATGGAAGTGTTCTCAATTGGTGTCAAATCTGAAGAGAGGGCCTAAGAAAAGAAAAACCCAGCAAGAAAGGATCCATATTTTACCTCAATTGATCATTTAGACAAGCATCGCCATCTTGTAAAGCATTCAATGAATACGGCTACTTCTTAATTTCTATTGACCAACGCCAAAATATACGCACAATCTATCGTTTTATGCTGGATAAATATACGCACAATCTATCTAATTATGTTCATTGTCTATTTATTGCTTGAATGTAGTAATTGTAAAGTAAGCAACTTGATGCCATCAAGTTTCATTATGAATCTGTGATGATGTCTGCTCTTTTTTTCTTTTTCTTTTCCTTTCTGTTGACCCAAAGCCAAAAAAATAAAATAAAAGAATGACTGTTCAGACTATTTTTTATGGTATATACAAAAGTAGTCAAAATTACAACCTAAATTTTGGTTTGCAAAAACTCTAAAACCAACTCAATAGAAACAAAAGACTATCCAGAAACATGTTCTAAGTTTAATGCTAGACAAGCTAGTCTTGTCATGGAAGCACATCAACCCGGTGACCCAATTCAATGGACTTGAACATAGCTGCCTGCTCTGCGGCTGCAGTCGCAACATGCCCTGGTAAAGCCCGAGGCAAAGAAACTTGAGAAAAATGAAGCAACCAAATTTGATCAAATAAGGTCAACATAAAAGAGAAAAAATAAGGTTGACCAATTAACTTGGAGCAATATACTTCCTCCAATTATTTTACCTGTAACATTGAAGTATGGCACAAAAATTTAGAAGAGGAGAGATATAGGAAGAGATAAAAAAAAAAGACCCCACGTACTAGGAGAGTGAAAAAGAGAAAATATTGCCAAAAATGTCAATGTTGCAAGTAATATGTAATTTCCTACAAGAAACATTGGAAGTAAAACAAAAGGAGGAAGTAACTGCTTATACATTTTATAGAGCTGTTTTTGTCGAGCCAAACAAAAGAGAAAGTTGAAAGAGTCATACCTATGATCAATGCTTGCTGCATATATATAGCTCGCATTCAGCACCATCTTATTGGTCACTTTAGAATGCATAGAGTTGCACAGCTCGGAATTCTTTCAGGTCAATCATCCTCCTCCACATCTACATGAAAAGATATGCAGTGCACCAATGACAACCACACAGAAAAAAGGAAGAAAAAGAAGACTAACAAATCTAAGACCAACTCATTAGCAGAAATATCGGAGTCAACCTGTAACATATAGTAGTACTTAGTAGTACTTGCAAAACCGAATGGTTACACCAGGGAACTATAAACCATATTGGCAGGTAATAATTTATTAACTTGTGACATGTGCATCTTTTCAGCCAACCAGTATAGCAGTCTGAAGCATGTGGCCTATACAAATGGTCAAGGCAGTAAATGAGAAGCTTGCCATCAATTTTTTTTTTAAAAATAACAATATTCTGAAGGAATACCTCCTCTCGTCAACTTAAATTGTCTGTATCAGAGATCTACACTGCAAGCTCCAAGAAAAAAGAAAAGGAACATGCATCTTACAATGTCGCGGATCTATGCAAACAAGCCAAGCGTTAAGTTGCAGCAATGCATCTGTACAATCCAACACATGTACGTCATCAGACAGGGGTAACTGTTATGTTCCCAACAAAGATAGAACTATAGATAAATTACCCCTCTAATCATCAAGAACTATTACTACATTAAATTCTAAGGCGTGAAATCATGAGTGATACAAAAAGCTGATGTTCTAACGTCCAGTAGTATCACACAGATATATCAGGAGCAAAGGCAGGAAGCTCACAAGAAGGTCTGATGATTTACTGCATCCATATCTCACATTTCACACATTGCAGATGCTTGATAAACTCCAACTGCAATAAACAACATACCTTCATCCATTAACATTTTAGCCTACTAAATATGTGAAATTTAGTCATCAACCAAAGTCCAAAATTTTGACAATGAATAATTCAAGATATTTGCACGTATACCTGAGAACAAGTGACCTGGGGGCTGGGGCCATGTTTCAGAGTACTCTTTGAGTACATTGGAGGAACCGGTATCTAGAAACATTCATATGTGTCCATCAAGTAAACAAAACAGAATAAGAGTTTAAAGCATAAAAAGGGGGTTGGGGTGGGGGGGTTCATCTGGATTGGATATTATTGTTCAGGTTAACATGAGTTCACAAAACATTCAGTTTGGTCTCTGGACAATTTTGTATCTCAGTTCAAGTCACATTGGCATCAATCTCAAGTAGCTGGAGAAGGGGGAAAATAATCAATATTGTCAAATTAAGTTTGTTAATTGTGGGTTGGCTCGGGTCTTTATATGGGTTTAGTTGGGAATCAGATTACCTTGTCTTGAGACATCTCGCGTGTGGTTCAGTTAAGTCCAATATAGGTCAGTTTTTCCAGATTAAAAAAGTAAAACACCTAAAACAAGAACTGGAGGGAAATGAAAGAACTGAAGGAGCAGAAGTGGGTAGAGAAGTAGGGATTGTCATAGACTCTTTTTTGTGAGAAACCAGAGGGAAAAAGTACTTCCTTTTTCGTAAAAATAAGCATTACAGAAAAATATACCACAGAGCCGTGGAAACACAAGATGGAATCCCTATGGAAGACTTATGCTTGGGATGATCTTTGGAAGCAATCTGTACTGCTGTGTCGTTTCCACATCACCCTCAGCTGAAAGGCAGCTGACCTCATTCTCCAAGGTAGCATAAGCATCTGCAAAGGCCTGAAAAGCACCAAATAATTTGGAGTTAAAACAGATAGCATTTAAACAGAAAACAGCACACCTTCATATTTTTCCATTAAAAAACATGAATATTAAGTGGAAAACTTGCTGAATACTAAAACGTCAATTGTCAAGGTACCATATTTGAATTATTCAAGAAAGTTATATGATTCTTCATTGGAAAACAATTACTAAATATCATTATCATAGTTAGATGGATGCATAGTGGACCTAAATGATCTCTTACAAACCACCTGGTTCAGCCTCCATCCAAAAAAAGCTATTGTTGCTAAAAGTACTTTTCAGTTCTTATTCCAGACAAAGTTGATAGCAGACTACTCATTTCATCGTTCTTCTGATAAAGAAGAAAGGTGCAGTAATTTATGTAAACCCCCTACAACACAGGTTCCGCTAGCGCATATCAATTTATGAGTTACTTCATGCTAGACGATAATAAAAATAATTATTACAATACAAAAACAAAACACTAGCAAGAAACCAGGGGGTGCCTGAAGCATTCCAGCCCTGTTCTTCCAGCGCCATCAATTACCCAACCTTACTCGCGCTTCATGCAAACCAGTTTGGGGAAAGCCAAGGGAACTTGCCAGCGAGGAATCAACCATGTATTCAACTACTAGAGTATTTTAATTATTTCATGAAAATAGAAAACTTGATTTTGCACGAAGCGATATGGATAAAAACAAAACCCCTTTTTATTAATAAACGTCCCAAAAAAAATTTGACGTTTTGAGGAGATGTTCCAAACAGTATTGCAGGTTGTCACAACCTAAGCACTAGACCAAAACGTCCAGAACTAGAAAGAACATTAGAAAAAGATTAGCATCAGTTAAAGAAAATAGGATGGCAAAAGAAGTAGAATTTGACAGCACCATAGGATGAAACAGTGTCTTTGCAGACAGGATCGGTGTTTGTGAACTGATTGGGTGGGGATATAAATAACTCAACATTGGCCACCAAGTTATGGTATGCAGCTCACATTCTGAAAATTTCAAATGAATGATTGCATATACGTATATATAATATTTAAACACACCTTGATACACTGATGAATCCGGAAGCAATTCTTCCCCACGTTATTTGTTGGAAAAAGAGGATCATCGATGTAGATTGGATCAATGCTACAGTTTTAAGAAGGCAATTAACATCATAATAAGACAATCACCATGAACTCAGCAACTTAAGATAGCAAATCAACTAAGTATGAATGCTGATGCTACAACAGTTACTTATACCCTCTTTCTCTATTTATATATAACCCACTCCCTTGTATTGAGACACGCATTTGTCGAGGATCAAACACATTCCTGCATTCATTTTATTTAAGAATTAGAAATGTAAAGTCCCGAAAAGCACCAAACTATAATGTTTTAGACATTGAAGTCAACAAAAACAAGGATATACATATACGACTAAGCATTCTTCAACTCACCCAAAAAAGTAAAGGAAATCCATAAAAAGGCTGCCAAGGTTCTGCAAAATTTTACTCGTGTTAGTAAGATCAGGTACTTGCCCGAGTTCATTAAAAATTGGCAGTACAAATATATAATTATAGCTCCAGGATAATTATCTTTGTCAACCTGTCATCACAAAAGATGCACCGTACAAATAAATCAGTTACTCATGTCCAAGCTCCAAACCCGTCTAGAATTCCCTTCCCCTCTCTCTCTTTCCCCCACTATTTAGGGGCTAGTCTTAATATATGATGCTTTGCAGATTTGGAACTTTAAAGCCATTCATCCATTCCAAAATTTGTAATATTGTGGAATATGGATGCTAAGTTATAATTGGTTCATAACGGTATTGCCTCTTAACCGTTACAGAATACCGATTTCCCTTTTCAGTTTCAAGAAACATGGGAATTATAGAGGGCACATACACTCCGTCACAGAATTCTCTTCACTTCTCAGTATACCACTGCTATATCAACCAATTTTGCAGTAAGCTTAGATAATTGAACCTGGAAAGAGAAGAAAGCAGAAAATAAACCGATTTCTTGTTCACCACAATAATTGATTTTCTTGTTCACCACAATAATTGATTCTTGTGTGCCAATGCATGGGTACGTGTCCAAGTGTCCAACTCCACTATTTAGAAAAAATGAAGTGTCCATACCCATGTCGGAATGTCGAGGATCCAACATGGGTACTTAAGGTAAAATAAAGAATCCGGGTACACAGGTCAAAGATATGTCATAATTTCCAACAATGTTAGCATCAATAAGGAGACTCTTCCACACTGATGACATCGACGATCAAACTAACATGCCAGTCGCGTGTGTACCACCTTGATGACATTGATGGTGGAACTGACAGTCCAGACAAGTGTATAGATGTCTATGTCACATCTATGAACTAACAAGCTTCTTCAACAGACTGTAGCCCCTGCCTGCTTAAATAATTTAAGAGACATCTCAAGTCTATCGCTAGGAACTATTTTTTTTCAAAAAAAAAAAAAGCAACTTTATGAGATGAATATGGAACAGCAATTATTTCAGTTGGCTTCATACTTGATTAATAGGCCGGCCATGATGATGTTCATGCTGAAGAAAACGTGTTATTAACAAAACCTGCAACAGATTGCAAAACTGCTCAGCATTGAATGGGAAAAATTATCTTGAAAATGGGGCCAACAAGTGCGAGTAATACAGAAAATTATGCAGGTCAATTACAAACATAAACAGCATGATTAGAATACATAGGCTAAATTGAGTTAGTAGAAACACAAGCCAAAACATATCTCCATATTTCAGTTCTCATTTAACTAATACATATGATTTCCTCCTAACCAACGTCAATATGAAATGAGGAAGCACAGGAGACAAGGGCAGGGCGCAGCTAAAAAGGTCAACAATCTTCTCTGCAGGCAGTTATGAATATGTAGCATAATAGTCAACTAGATAAACTTACCAAACAGTATGAACTCAGGCCCCCTGAGTATGATTGATCGAGGCTACGGTCTGATAAAAACTGCTTAAGTACCAAAGCCAGGGGAATGGCTGCAGGAAACTGGTCAGTAAGCTGTTTAACCTGCATGACAAAATTTGGCATGAATATGAAGAAAGAATGCTGATAGAAGAGCCCATAAATAACTTCATCACAAGATAAAACACTACTGATTACTTCTTATTAAATGACTACCAAAAACAAAATTAGTGAAAAACTGAAGCAATTGCTTCAGCATCAGATTAACTATTATACTTGGCTAGCAGAAAATTTACATTTATTTTCTCTGGTTGACCATCATTTTTACAACTGCACCCAAAATCCCAAACACATTACTGCAAGCTACAGGCTTGCCTTTCAAATCAGCCTAGCTATAATTAACAAGTTTTTTATGTGGTAAATTGGTAACCAATAGATTTCACGCGATAGCATAAGAGAAAAGCAATTAATAGGTAATCGAATTAGAATAAATTACCAATTCAGTGGTTTGCAACCCTGTGTGCGAAGGTGACCTGAAACTAATGTCAAGACGAACTGATGTAGAATCTTTGTCAAAGTTGTTGATAAGTTCTGAGCATGTCGGTGAAGGAGAACTGTCCGAACCAACAGTATCATTTTGATCAACAGCTTGTGCATCATGCAGCTGATTTTGACCACTTAAAGGAGTGTGCACACTGGGCGCAGCAATAGCAGTCACAAAATCATGTGGAACATCCACCACAAGCATGATAATGGGGATCTACAATGAAGGGAAAAATTACGTTTTGCGAAAGATGACTCGTCAAAACTCACAGAGCAACCTCCACCTGAAGAGAGATAGTAAAAAGAGAGTACTTACCGCTGTATTCTCCACAGTCTTCAGAGAATCTGCTTTTACCCATTCCTGATTTCCCAAGTACCTAGCAGCATGCTGCAAGATCAATATTGTCAGATATACGATTGCTTTCATAAAAACACACAAGTATTGGACCAGTATAAAAGACACACTAACCCAACAAAAGAATAGTGACAGGAGTGCAGAAGGAAAGAACAAGAAGAAACAGCAGATAAAAATCGGTAAAACATAACAAGATTTTAAAAGCAGGATTAGTGGAATTTAACACAAAGATTTCTGCAAATACATGTATCGAAACTCAGCACATACATAAATGGGCTAACACTGATGACATCTCCAGAATAGGACGAGTCTCATCTGAAGGACTAATGTCACTTATCTAAAAAGTGCAAGGTCCATATGTGAAGCCAAACCAACCGCAAGGTATCCAATTTATCACATCATTCAATATCCATTACATCACACAAGCATGTTAAAAAAAAAGTAAGGCAGCAATTTTTTCAAGCATAAAACAAGGACATCAAGCAGCACAGAGTTCCAAATGTTAGTATTAACTTGCAGCTGTAAACTGTGAACCTAAAACTTTAACGTATTTGGCAAAGCAGTGTTTTCATGTTATTTCATCTGCAGCAATATGATGGAGCGAGACATGACAAAACACATAAAACCAGAGAGAAAATGAGAAGGAGCAATGAAGAGACATGGTTTAGAAAAAAATCATAGAATAATTTAGTGCTGCTTGCTCATTACAGCTTCTACCACAAAACTGCATGCCAAAATAGCAAAAGTACAAGTAATAACTAGTGTAACAAAAGACAGACCAAAACGAAGTAACAAGTAACAACCACAGCAGGAGCACCAATTTCACTATTTTGTCAACTATACTGTCTATACCTGTAAACATGTTTCCTTTATGCTATTACGACCCTCTAAGATTCCAGCTTCTTTAATAGGTTCCTGAAAATAAATAAACATAAAAGTCATGCCATGGCCCATGGTAGAAACAAGCACAAACTTTAACAAGAAAAAACAGTTAAGATAAAAACAAAGTAGTGCTTACCAAGTTCCTCACTGGAGGCAGAGAAACCACAAGATCAACATCACTTGTTGGAAGGGACAAGCCAGTGGCATTGGAACCAAATATATTGGTCCTGGAACGAGGCCACAGAACTTGGAGAGAACGGGTGACCCGCTTCACTGCCCAATTAACATAAGGCCTCCTAATTAAATTACCGGCAGCAACCTTTTGATCACATCGGAAAAAAAATTAATAAAAATATTTATGCAGCCTTGTCGAAGCAAAGAGAATGAAGACTTAGAGGCACACTGATATATAAAGAATCCCCACCAACCAGGAACGGTACTTTAAAGAAAAGATCTCAAGATACTACCTCCTTACAGAAAGAATCAATTTCCTCGTGAAGAAGATTGTGCATCACAGGCAGAGACGTTTTCCATGTTGCGCAATTTGCCAATTCAGGTGGTTGCAGGGGAAGGGCAACATCTGGCTGCAGTCAAGTATGGACATATGGTAACTGAAATTGACGTGAACACAAAACTAAATGCAACTAAGAGACTAACATACATGTTCTTGATCAGGTGCTATCTGAGAGATTGCAATTAGGCGATCCTGCAGTATTGCTCCCGTTAAAGGCTGAATCATTTTCCGAGCAGAGAAGTTCTTATTTCCCCAAGACGGCCAAACTACTTCAGCCCCATCAACACGTACACAAGCTTCTTCAATGTTAGTTCCATCATGAAACCATCCTCTTACACCCCACTGCCTTGGGCTGGAGCTACCAGATCTAACAGTTGGGAAGCCTCTATGTTTTCTTGAATCTCCTACAGGAGAAGGTGGAGGAGGACGAGGAGCACGTGGAACACAAAGCACCACGGGTGAGGGTGGACGCTTAATTCGAGGATGTTCGCGCCTGTTTGGAGGAACATGAGGGCTTCGTAGTTCATGATTACACTTGAATTCAGATCTTGACCTTTCTCTTGACATATTTGGAATTATAATAGGTCGTAGAATCGGGTAAGGAAATGAATCTCCAGAACTGGCATCACCATCACTAGCTATACTTGCCAAAGATCCAGGAACTTTTTCTTCAACCTCCAAGTCTGCCATTGTTGGAGAGCTATGTACCAATTTCCCTTCGTTCCCAGACCGAACATAACCAATTGTTTGGTGCCCTGGAGGCAAAGACTCAAACGGAGAGCAAAAAGGAGCAGCAGATGGAGAGTTTAATCCATTTGTACTATAAGATGACGAAAATGCAACCATGTCATCAACCGTCCTATTCATGTCAGCTTCACGCCAAGCCCATGAACTATCATCGGAACTTAGTGAAGGTGGGCGAGAGAAACTAGCACCTCGATAATCAGAAGGATTCCAATACATGACACCACCACCAAAGAATTGATTATAGTCTTTGCCAGAGACAGCATGGACTTCATATTCTTCCTCTGATACCCAATGACTATCATATTCATCAGCTAATTCTTGTGCGCTTGACGGTTCAGACATGTCAAAGTAATCTGTAAAGAATTTTCTTTCTTCTTCATTACTCGGAGCACCTTTATGGGGACTTAGCGCAGTAAAGCTTTGTTTTCCAGCTGGACGCCTTGAAATAAATGAAGAATCATATTTACAAGTCGGTACAACAGGAGGCCAATCTAAACTTGACGGTAATGGTTGTGAAATAATCCTACCAACCTGCCCTCCAATCGTAGGATTTGTCTGATGCATCTGTTGTATGAAGGGATGTTGAGACTGGTTTTGCCAATTGTGGCCAACCTCCAAATGCAATCTGTCTGTAGCAGGTGGAAGATGTTGTGAATTAAAGCTTGCCAAGCGAATAGGGGCCACAGTAGGCCACTCATATGAGGGATAATATGCAGGAATTACAGCTTCGCCATTATATCTGCTCCGTTTACCTCGTTCACGGATAAGGATAGTTTCAGTTTTAGCATCCACAGGTTTTCCATTTAAGACTGATGTGGAAACTTTGTTGCTGGAGGCACAGTCCTCACGACATCCAGCATTAACTGGGGTACCGTGGGACTCCGTTACAGCCACAATAGCAGGGTCTCCATTAGAGTCAGCTTCATGAAGACTTTGAAACTCCTTTTTTGTCACCCTAACAGGACATATATCAGAATCTGCTGAATGATTCACAGTCTCCATCTTAGGAACTTCAGTGTTCCTCTGCTTGTTCAATAACAAGTGACTGTGAATCCTGGGACTATGTCTGTCTTGGAGAGAAGATACCAAATCACCTCGTTCACTATTACACAAATCATCCTCTTTAGCACCAACCTTACAGTTGCAAGGTGATAGACTCTGCTGAAGATTCTGATAGCCAGTAGAAGTGTCCTGATGTACAGGTATATGCTCCTCCCCACATTGTGTGGTGATACTGATACAGGAAGAGAAAGCAGTCTGTATTCCAACTGAAGCGTTTTGGACTTTATTTGAAGCATCAGACTTCCCACGTGACTTCTTCTTTTTCTTTTGTTTTGCCTTCTTTGCAGTAGAAGTTTGTGACGTCTCAGGAGCAGAGTTTTGGATCTTTTCCTGTTTATGTCAGTGCTTCAGTAGACTAACAGAAGAAAAAGTGCGATATTTCAAAGATCAGGAGGACAGTTGACAGCAAAAACTACACTGAGCAATGTACACTATAATTACCCCTTTTCCGAAGATAGCATACTCGTCCCACTATCTCCTTTAAGATCCTCGTCCACCTTGCTCAACAAGTTATTATCATGCACCACTCCAGATTCATTGCCCTGAAATATCCTAATTCCCATGTAACCAAATCATGCTTTCTCTACGTTAAAACTGTTCAATCAACAAGAGCTACAAAAAGAGAGGAATACCTCAAGAGTTTTGTCCACTCCAAAGTCATCACTGCAACTCTTCAAAGCAGAATTAAAGTTTCTAACACTACGATTTTTCCCCTTTTTCTTACGTTGAGATGCAGCCTGCTTAACTTTTGTTTTGTTTGCCACAAATTTTTGATTCTCATCTTCCATTAGTTCAAATTTAGTATAATCAAGTGAAACAACCATAAGCAAGCCTCGCAATTTCCTTAAGATTCCATCTACTATTGTATTTACAGAGTCTAGAGAGCTGAAAAAGATCTTCTCTTTATCCAAGTCATCATCAGGGAATTTTAGTGCCATAGCTATGATGACCTGAAGCACAAACAACCTGTTAACTGCAGACTTTAATGTGGTAGGAGGCCTGGAAGAAGACAAAACTAAATCAGATGTCAAGCCAAACTGTCCACGTCTTTGTGAATTATCTGCAGTAAATGTATTGTGATCTCTGTATCTCAAAGGCTCCTCCTCCTCCTCTAAATCGAAATTCCACAACCTGTCCTCCACAATTCCATCAGCGCCTTTTACGATGTCACCAGTCTGAAAACTTAAAGTAGTCAGAAGTCAGACTATAGTTTCGGCAATGGCCAATAAGGCAGCACCTTCATATTTGTCACATAGGATCCCCTATACCAAGTGCCTATATGCTTTTACAGGAACAAATATGAGTTCTTCCCCGTCAATCCATCATACACTCGAAAGAAAAGAGATTGCTAGGGAATTTCAAAGTTGTATAATGGTAAAGTTATTGTCATATCTAACCTCCAGATTCCCAGGCTTTTGTTAAATAAATACAGGTTTTGCTATCGTGGAAATTGGAGATGAAGCTTCACCATCAAAATCATAGTATTCTCAAAGGAAGAATAACTAGAAAAAAGTAGTTTAAAAAATAAAGCTTACATGGACTTCCACAGTCAATGCCTATGTTCTCCAATCCAACTCCGTGCTCTAAGAGCCGAGAGTATTCTAGATAACTAGACTAGTCATACCAGGCAACCCACAAAAAGATCTGTAAGATTGCCCCCTCAAACTTGTCATCTGCCTCTTCTGCATCTAAGAATGGAGAAAAAGGAGGGGTGGAAGAATGGAAAAGAAGAAAATTAACTCTTCTGGGACTTCAAAAGACCAGTGTGCCTTTCTAGCAGTATTATCATTCATCTCATATAAAAAAAAGTCCTTGTTTGTTTACAAAACAGGTCAAATCTTAGATTCTAAGAAGAAGAAAAAAAAAAAGCATGCTTTCCCTCATCCCCTTTTTTTTTTTTTGGTAAAGAAGGCATACTAGATAAATTTCTAGAGTTGGTAATATGGCAAAGACAGTCATAAAAGTACACTAATTAAACATTAAACACGGTATAGGTAGGTTTACATTGACATTCTCACCCCTTAATTTAAGTAGGCTTTTAGATGTTTTGAATTCACTTCAAAGGAAAGGAAAGGTGATGGGTGAGATCTATAACCTTAACTTGACATGCTTCAAATTACTATACCAAATGAGTTGGAGTTCACCCACAAAACCAATAACAGGTTTCGGGTTGATTTACAACGTAGCAAAAAATTGGAATCAAAATGGTTCAATGACTACTAATCATGTTAAAACAAGCAAATCTAAGCTTAGTCCAGAATCTTTAGCTGCAACTAGGAAGATCTAAAGGCCATTTCAAAGTCTCAAACATTAAAAAAATTTATCAAACTTTTGACATTACCATTACAGCCTTAATCCTAAAAGAATGAAAAGAGATACATGATGTCATCCTAATGAATCACTCAAATATATCCTTCTCCATGCTACATTATTTAATGCACTATGATCCTACAGAGTACATACCCAATTCTCTAATATGCTTTTTTGCCTCTTCCATCTAGGTCATACTTCATCTAATGATAGGAGACTATTACGTGCTGATGTAAGCGTTGGATCTGTCTAAAACATTGAAGTGATTTCTCCTTCACGAAAAAGTGTACATCCATGCACAAGGAATGCCCTTTTTTCTCTCCAAAATTTCCGTCTTTAGTCAGACAATACCCATTTTTCCCTATATATGCCATAAACATCAGAGAAATGCCTCTATGCGTGGACCCATGAGTCCACTACCTGTGCGTGATCTATCACCCTCTATTCTTCATCTTATCCTTGATAGCTCCCACTTCGACTCTACTTTCAATCTCACCAATGGATGCTATCTCTGATTTCCGTAGAAAATAGAGAACCGATATGGGTTCAGCATAATATGTTACATTGAGTACATAAGTCATATTAGTTTTTAAAGTAACCTGTTTCATATTGGGTTCAATTTTGAGAATCTCCTCAACCTACTGTATTTAACTTCTTTTTATTTTTTGAGGGAAATCCTACTGTATTTAACTTCTTTTTATTTTTTGAGGGAAATCCTACTGTATTTATCTTGGCATAAGCATGTATATAACCAAATTGACACACTTGAAAATTAACACTGCTAGGCTGCAATTTGCATTTTATATTATTAGCAAAGAGAAAATTAATTTCAAAACCTTTACATTACTCAAAAGATGTTCCCTTGGATTAATTCATGCTTCAAGAGAGGATTCCTCTAATTAGCATCAGTCACCTCATCAGAATAGTGAACAGTCCATAACTGCTTATTTCATCATTTTGTTTGCTCCAATGAGAATATTCTATCTCAGATAACTTATAATCATGGATTGTCATGAGAAGCTGGATAACTAATAGAGTTTTTTGTCATAAACAACCTTTTATAAATGTCATTTTGTGAGAAACAACCTTATAATTTTTTTTTTTGTGAGAAACAACCTTTGAATGCGTTTTATTTGTGAGATCGCAACCGGGTGGCCATTTTCCGACATTGACTTCATTTTTCCGGCCTTGACTTTTTTTACCCCCCTTTCCCTCTCTTTTTTTACCCACCCACCACCCCTTCCCCCAACCCCTTTCCCCCGCCACACCCCAGCCCCCTACCCCCGCACCCCCAAAGCCCCCTCCCCCTTCCAAAGCACCCCCAGAAGCCCCCTCCCCCCTTCCCCCACTCCCCGAGCCCCCCCCTCTACAGCCCCCCCCCCCTGCAGTCGTGCAGCAGACCGTTCCCCTGCTCTTCTTCAGCCCAGCAGACCGTCCCTCCGTCGCCGCCTTCTCTTCTCTGTTCCCCTGCTCTTCTCTTTTCAAAGGGGGTGGGGGTGGGTGTTGGGCTGTAAAATCCACCAACAAAACCGTAATGTTTTCACGCAATTCTCTCTCCTCCGACGATATTCGTCGTCGGAAAACTTAGGCGAAGGGAAGAAGAAGAAATAGAGGAGAAATTGTGTGTAGTATGATGAAGACTCGAAGAAAGGGAGGGGAGGGGGGTTGCGCGACCGGGGGGGAGGGGGCCGCAGGGGGGTGGGGGGGGGGAAGGGGGAGGGGGGCTTCGGGGGTGGCTGGGGAAGGGGAGGGGGTCAGGGCGTGGCGAGGGAAAGGGGTTGGGGGGGAGGTGGTGGGTGGGTAAAAAAAAGAGAGGGAAAGGCGGGTAAAAAAAAAGAGAGGGAAAGGCGGGTAAAAAAAAGTCAAGGCCGGAAAACTGAAGTCAATGCCGGAAAATGGCCACCTGGTCTGATCTCACAAAAAAACGCATTCAAAGGTTGTTTCTCACAAAAAAAAAATTATAAGGTTGTTTCTCACAAAATGACACTTATAAAAGGTTGTTTCTGACAAAAAACTCTAACTAATATGATTCTTTTCATAGCCAAACCCCTTCCATTAGATTCAGTGAGAGGATCATTATTATCGAAGAAAAAAAAATCACTGCTGATAAACTAAGAAGTATCCTAGGCAAAGTATGGAAATATTTAGCAATCTCCATGGAACATCTTCTCCTCATTCTAAGGTAAGAATTCGAACCATTGGATACGCCCTATACAAGTCATGCACTTCTAGAATGTGCATATGTTATGTGATCACTTAGTTAACATGGAAATATACAAGTGAACTTTTTGGGAAATCTCTTATTCCTACAATAACATATAAAGCGGATTAACCAGCCTCGCTCCCCTCCAAGTATTTGGGACATTCTATTTCCTGATTTGTGCCAAACAATTGTAGGCAATTAGAAGGAAATGCAATTCCATGGAAATTACAATCCTCTAGATAATACAATTTCCTACAAACTACAGAACCTCTTCAATTTCACAAACCAATTGCCAAGTAACAGTTACTCAAGTAGTATAACAACGCACAGAAGCCACAAACGTTTTCCTACCTATTATCATGCTACTAAAAGAAAGAGAGACATCATCTTTTAAATTATGCGCGAAAAAGGAACTATTGCCCAACATTCCGCATTTGAGTTTTCCTTACTTTCCAAACATCTAATTATAACGCAGGCTATCCAATCTAGAACTACTAATTTCCCCCATCATTTTAATCATTTCACCTAAAAATACAAGACTGCATTTTACTTTTTCCACCATATAGTCATATACCATGAAAATAAACCTTGATCATGCATAACATTCTTACATTTACAACATAAATAGGTACAGCTAAAGCAATCAGCAGAAAACAATACTCAAATTTAAGTCATTCTACCATATCAATTCAAAATTACTACTATTCTATAGTATTGCCAATATAAAATTTCATTCCACAACAGAAATGCAACATCAATCTACAAACCAATGCAATTTCAACAAAACCAAATAGTAAAAAGCATGAAATCCCATACCAGAGATTTGGCACCCCGTGCCAAAACCATCCGAAACACGGTCCGTTTCATCCGATGATCCAACCTCTCCCACCAATCAACACACCCTTTCTTCCTCCAATACACATTAACCCCTAACCCAACTACATTCCTTGCTTTCTCTTTCAATTTCACCCCTCTCTTCTTCCCACCACCACCACCACCATTCACCCACGCCAACCTCAACGCCACCTCGATTCGATTCGCCACAAACTCCTCAAGACAATAATACCCTTTATCCTTCAACCACCCCAACTCGGCCCACTCGTTCCCCAACTCAGCCCAATCCCGAGTCGACCCGTTTAAAAACCCCGAGTCAGAAACCCGGTCCATCGTCTCCACAAAACGCGGAAAATCACCCACGAAACCCTCCTTAAACGACACCGTATCGAGTGACGTGGCGTCCGAGGAAGTAACCGACTCGTACGAGGAGAACAGAAGCAGTGAAGACCGGAGTAAGTGAGTTGACTCGTTGGACGCGGCGAGTCGAGCGAGTAAGCCGCGAGATCGGCGAGTGCAGAGGGTTGGGAGAGAGTCACGTGAGGGGAGGTCTGGGAGGAGGAAGAAGGTCACGTGAGGAGAGAGAGTTAAAGAGGAGAGCATGCGGAGGAGGAGCTGTGTGAAGGTGGGGTCCACGATTGTTAGGTGGGCCACTCTTTGAGGAGGAGAGAGAGTGCCGAACCATTTTAAGATGGCGGATTTTTCTGGGTTCGGGCTTGGGTTCGGGTTTTGGTTCGGGTTGGAGTTTTTGTAGAGAGAGATGTAAGAAGGTAAGACGTCGATGATTTGTTTGGCGTCCATTGATGAGGAGGAGGAAGGTTTTTTCGCCATTGATGAGGGTAATTTGGTAATTTTAGTTTTGCACGGAGTTGCAGGTGAACGGAGAGAAGAAGAAGGAGGAGTGTTGCGTTTGTGTTGTGTTGTGTTGTGTTGTGTTGTGTTGAACTGTTGATCGTTGAAAGTAGGGAAGGAGTGTTTTTTGTTGATTTTTGAGTCACAAATTATTAATTTTCTTTGTCTTTTTAAACGTCAAAAGTTACAAATTTTCATTTTCTCTTTTTGGTGCAAAGAAATTCCTAGTTAGATCGATCAAGAATGATTTTTTATGGTTTTCTTTTTGTTTAAAAAAACGACCGATTAATGCAGACTAGATACGATCTCAAGTTTTGTGTAAGTCTTGGGCACCCACCCCATAAAACTTTATCAATTAAGCAAGATGGCATCCATGGAATGATCTTTATTTTAAGATATACTTCCTTCATTTTTATTTAATGATTACACTTTGATTTTTGATGCTATTCATAAATTTAAGTTTGACTTTTCCTTTTTTGTAAATACATAATTAGAGATATTAGTGTCCAAATTTTGCATTGGCATGTGTGAAAAGTGAGAATGTAAGTGTCTTTTAGAAATAGAGGTAGTAGAATAATGTATAATGCTTCAAAAATAAAATAAAAAAATAAAACCATAGAAATTAATTTGTGAAAGTTTCAAAGGAGTTTTTGGAAGAAAACCTATTTAGACCGACTTTCCCTATCAGTGACATACCTAATAAGCTAATACTAATAATTTTCAAAAGCATCATAAGTAAACATCTTATTATCTTTTGAAGTTAGTACCCATTACACTTTTTAAATTTTTTTCGTATAGAATAATAAGTGTGGATTTTTGTCGAAATCTCTATTTTTGTTAATTTACTTAAATTAAAAGTGTTAAATAAAATATAAATATTGGAAAATACCCCAAAATTATTTTTATTCTAAAAAATTTGTAATCATGTATTGATTGATTTTAATATGGCGAAAATTAAATACTCTGGAGGAGAACTTCCTTTTTATGTTTCACTAAGCAAATTCATACACAATGTAGACTGTAGTTAACATCAACAATCTTTCATTAACTTTGTTGGGCAAAAAGTGCTAGTAAATGTAATTAAGAATATAAAAATCTATGTGTACATGAATTTGAATTATAATCTTATAGTACGAGATGTTTTGATTACAAGTTGAAGCCCCACTCATTGATGTTCTTTAGCAAAAAAATTATTTTAAAATTCACTATTAATTGAGATGAATCAAACAAAACCTCACATGACAATGTTTTTTTCTTATATATTGAAAAGTATTTAGAAGATTCTATTTTACTCCAAAGTGCCAAGTTTCCAACTAATTAAGAATATCGATAAGGAATGGAGGGAGTAATTTCTAGTATGGTAGAAAGCCATGGAAAATTGAGGTTTACCTTGCTGAAATATAAAGTTAATTATTGGCAGAAACATGGCGGGCGACAAGACGTGGTAGGGACTTATGCTTCATGCAATTATGTGGTGGAATTTGCTATTTGGCTAGCAAGCTCATAATCAAAGACACATTATTGTGAGTTGTGACAAATAGCCATAAAATTAGGTATCGGTCCTCCAAAAAAATGTATGGCAATTGTTTCATGACAACGGAATCCTCATTACATGTGGAAACCTACTAATAGTTACCTCAATTTTAAATTTGAACATCTTTTTGTTCTGTGCCCTTATATGCTCTGCTTTTGGTAATATTCACGAACAATTGCTACGCCTTTCTACACGATTAGGGCCAATTTTGCTCACTTTGAACCTTTTGTTACATAAGTTCCACAAGGAAGAGTTCACCAAAATTATTCTCTATATATGGAGTATATATATGGAAGGATATGTTCCCTTTGTTTTTTTTTTGTTTAAATAACATGTAACTGTTGCAAATAAAACAATAAAACAATGATACTTATCTGTTGAAGCGTGAACAAGGAAAACAATTTGCCGTGACGTGGAAGACCACTGTCCTAAAAGACGATTTCGCGCTACCCCGGTGCAGTAGGAATTAGGCGATCGTCCTCCAGGATTAGCACGACTCCAAGATATGTGTGCACTCACACACCTCGGATGGAGACCAGAATATTGCCCAAAACCAGAGAGTTTTTGTGGAAGAGAAGAAGAGGAGAGTAATTTGTGTGTGTTTAATTTCTGAAGAAAGCAGCCCTTTTTAACTGGCAAGAAAAGAGAAAAAAAACGGAAGGCAGCAAATAAGGGATTTGACTCCGGAAATCTTGCTAGCAACGGTTACAGAATAAATTCCGAGATTTACGCCAAAATAAATGAAGGAGTTTTAAAACGGACCGCAGACCCACAGCCCACGCCCGCGCCGCGCTCGCCACGAGCCCGAGTCCGGCCCGGCCGGGCGCGCGCGTGTGTGGTGCATCCATCCATCTAGCACTCTATCATACAAGAAGTGCTAAGGAGCTCCTACTAATAAACAAGGAGAAGCAATGATATTTTTCCAATGTGGGACAATAGCCTTTTACTTGTTTTTCCACTCCTCTCTTTGAGGTTAACTTTTAGAGTATGTTGAACTTCCAACAATCCCCCACAGGGTCAACAAACGAGAAAAGAAAAGGAATGAGAATTGGCTTTGGGCAAAACAAAACAATTGCATAAGTGTCAATGTATTGCGACTTGAATTAACACTTAGTGCTTTTAAGCTAGTATCTCTTTCCTATCAAGTGACTTGAGTCTTGAACTTAATAGGGAGGAAAAGATACATCACTTAGAGCACACAATTGAACATGTATAATATTCTGATTCTCCGTGAATAATAGTGACGCCTTATACTGGCCATACGTCCAGACCTGGATGCTCATAGGTGCTCTAGAGAATTAGCCCATGCAATTCTCATAGGAAGCGGCCACACTTCCACACCTAAGTAGGTGAATCCATCAAGTGTGAGCTACATCACACCTCCAAACATATGGATATGGGTTCATTAAGAGCCTTGGCTCACCCTAAAGTTCAATTTGTAGCAAGCATATTACATCATAAACATCTAGGGATGGAAAATAAAAGTTTGTGCTTCTGAATTATTCATAATGTTCTCCTTTGAACTCGTAGTGAGTAGGAGTTCATTAGTTACAATTCATCCAATGGACCTTAAGCCCATCCCTTCCGATGTTTCCAAAACTAGTTTTCTACACAGGCCTTTGGTGAGCGGATCCGCGATGTTCTTTTCTGATTTAACATAATCCAGTGATATCATATCACTCCATTTGACAACAGATCTTTGACAGCCTTATGCCTCAAACGAATGTGTCTCTTTTTCCCATTGTAGGCGTGGTTGTTTGCAACAGCTATGGCAGCTTGCGAATCACAGTGGAGAGCAACGAAGGAGCCGGCTTCCCCCACATTGGAATATCGCAAGCGATTTCTCAACCATTCAACCTCATGACCTCCGCCAATTCAAGAGCAATAAATTCGGATTCCATAGTAGACATAGCAGTACAAGATTGCTTGCAAGATTTCCAAGACACGCCTCCACCCCCTAGGGTGAAAACATAGCCACCGGTGGAGTTTACTTCATCATTGTCGGATACCCCGTTGGCATCACGAAACCTTCTAGTACTCCTGGAGATTTGGAGTAGTGCAAACTCCAATCCATGGTACCTTTCAAATACCTGAGCAATCGCCTTAGAGCATCCCAATGATCTTTGTTTGGGTTATGAGTGTACCTGCTTAGTCTACTTACAGAATAAGCAATGTCAGGTCTAGTGTAATTCATAAGAAACATCACACTGCCAATGATTTTAGCATATTCAGATTGACAAACTGGATCACCTTTATTTTTCTTTAAGTGGACACTTGAATCATAAGGGGTTCTAACTGGATCGACATTAAATGAGTTAAACTTTTTCAAGAGTTTTTCAACATAATGAGATTGGCTAAGACAGATGCCATTTTGATTTCTTATAATTTTGACTCCCAAAATCACATCTGCCTCACCCATATCTTTCATTTCAAATTTGGAACTTAGAAATTTCTTTGTCTCATTTACTCGATCAAGACTAGTACCAAAAATTAGCATATCATCCACATAAAGACAAATAATCACACAACCATTTGAATCATGCTTAAAATAAACACAAGAGTCTCCTTCATTGACATGAAACCCATTTCTGTCATAGTCTTGTCAAACTTGTCATGCCATTGTTTTGGAGCTTGCTTGAGTCCATACAATGACTTGACCAGTTTACAAACTTTGTTTTCTTGACCCGAAATTGCACAACCTTCCGGTTGAACCATATAAATCTCTTCTTCCAGATCTCCATTAAGAAAAGCAGTTTTTACATCCATTTGATGTACAATGAGATCATGTATACAAGCAAGAGCAATTAAGGTCCTAATGGTTGCAATTTTGGTGACAGGGAGTAGGTATCAAAATAGTCAATTCCCCGTTTTTGAGTAAAACCCCTCACTACTATTCTAGCTTTATACTTGTCAATGGATCCATCGGGTTTCAATTTTTTTCTTAAAGATCCATTTACAAGTAATGGGCTTGCAACCTCTAGGCAAGTCAACCAATTCCCAAGTGTTATTGTTGAGAATTGATTCTAGTTCACTTGTTAATTGCCTCTTTCCAAAAAATTGCATCAATTGACCTCATGGCCTCATCATAAGTTTTGGGATCATTTTCTAAAATGAACACACTTACAAAATCATCGTCAATCAAGAGTGGTTCGGATAGAAAAGCGAGAATGAAATCGGACCCAAAACTAGTTTCCTTTCGCGCCCTTTTGCTTCTCCTTGGTTCCAAAACAGAATCATTGTTAGTTAAAGAAGAAGCAACAGACAAAACAGGTGCAGTACTAGAGGATGGTAAATCATTACTACAACAAGAAGAATTCAAAGGAAAAATATTTTCAAAGAATTCTGCATCCCTCGATTCAACAATAGTACCACCTGCATAAGAATTGTTAGTACCTTTCACTAGAAAACGATAAGCGACACTTTGATAAGCATAGCCAATAAAAATGGAATCAACAGTCTTAGGACCTATCTTATCTCTCTTAAAACTAGGTATCCCAACTTTTGCCAAACACCCCCACACTTTCAAATATTTCGGGTTTGGCGCTCGACCTTTCCACGGTTCATAAGGGGTCTTATCAAGTTTCTTATGAGGTACTCTATTTAAAACATGACAAGCGAAAGAATAGCCTCCCCCACATGTTATCGGGAAGTCCAGAACTAATAAGCATAGAGTTCATCATATTTTTGAGAGTTCTGTTCTTCCTTTCAAAGAATACCGTTTTGTTCGGGTGTATAGGGAGCGTTACCTCATGGACTATTCCATTCTCATTCACGAGAAAGCCTTAAGAGTGTTAGGGTCATACTCACCTCCCCTATCACTCCTAAGTCTCTTGATTTTCTTGTCCGGTTGATTTTCTACCTCGGCTTTGTATTTGAGAAACATCTCTTCCGCTTCATCTTTTGATCCGAGAAGATAAATCATAGTGAAACGAGAACAGTCATCAACAAAGGTAATGTAATATCTTTTCCCACCTCTCGCTCTCATGATTTTTAAAATCTCCCAAATCACTATGAACAAGTTCTAGTACTTCGGTTTGCCTATCTATTGATTTAAATGGTTTCTTTGCAAACTTGGCTTCAACACACACTTCACATTTTGAAAATTCGGTTTTAGAAAAACTTGGAATCAAATTCAAATGTTTAAGCCTTTTGATTGAAGCAATGTTAACATGACCCAATCTAGAATGCCATAAATCAATAGACTCAGCGATGTAGACAGAAGAAGTACTAGCACTTTTATTCATAATTTCAACTTTTGCATCAAGAGTAAAAAGTCCCCCATTACAAAACCCCTTCCCTACAAACTCCCCATTACGAGTAAGAACAAGTCTATCAGAATCAAAAGAGAGTTTGAGTCCAGCTTTCATAAGTAGACTTCCGGAAATTAAGTTCTCGCGCATTTACGGAACATGCAAAACATTAGTAAGAGTAAGCAACTTTCCAGAAGTAAGAGTTAGAACAATCTTCCCTTTGCCTTGAACATTTGCAGATGCTGAATTACCCATGAAGACATTTTCACCATCAACCTTACCATAACTTGTGAACATGTCTTTGTTAGTGCAGATGTGCCTGGTTGCCCCAGTATCAACAATCCATTCAGCAACATTACCAGCTAAGTTTACTTCTGACACAACAAGAACTATGTTATCATTAGCTTCGACAAGGTTGGCGTGATTCCCGCTTCTTGCTTCTACGTAACTTAGCCTTATGACCGGGCTTCCCACAATTGTTACAGTTTCCCTTAAACCTGTACTTCTGAACTCCTCCTTGAGGTCTATGGAAATTGTTAGGGCCCTTATTTTTTTCCAGAATTATTTGGTTCTACCAAATTTACTTTAGATGAAACAGGAAAAACAGATTGATCACGAATCACAGATTGACCTTTGTCCTTAATTCGGTTCTCTTCCTCAATCTTAAGGTGACCTATCAGTTCCTCTAAAGCTAGGTCTGTCTTATTGTGCATTAACTGGTTTCGAAAATTTTTCCAAGAAGGAGGCAGTTTTTCAATCAACACAATAGCAAGGGTAATATCACAAATGCACGGACCCTCGGCGGCCATAGCAAAGACAAATATTCTCATAGGCATGGATTTGATCAATTATAGGTTTTTCATCATCAACTTGAAAGCCTAACCACTTACTAACACAATAACGTTTTGATCCAGCATCATCAGTCCCATATTTCTTTTCTAAAGCAAACCAAATAGTCTTAGCATGATTAAACAAAGATGTAAATATCCAAGAAAGCATTTGACATATGATGCAGTAGCATACCCTTACAGGTTCTATCATCCTTAGCAAACTTTGATTCAAAGGCGGCAAAATCGATTCATCAACAGGTTTAACGACATCATCAAGAACATATGCAACATCAATTTGTTCCAAATAAAAACGCATCCTAACAGCCCAACGTTTATAGTTTTTCCCATCTAGGGGTTCCATCTTAGACATATCAGGAATCATAAGTTTGGAAGCCATAAAATCGTCTTTTAGATTGTTGCAAATAAAACAATAAAACAATGATACTTATCTGTTGAAGCGTGAACAAGGAAAACAATTTGCCGTGACGTGGAAGACCACTGTCCTAAAAGACGATTTCGCGCTACCCCGGTGCAGTAGAAATTAGGCGATCGTCCTCCAGGATTAGCACGACTCCAAGATATGTGTGCACTCACACACCTCGGATGGAGACCAGAATATTGCCCAAAACCAGAGAGTTTTTGTGGAAGAGAAGAAGAGGAGAGTAATTTTTGTGTGTTTAATTTCTGAAGAAAGCAGTCCCTTTTTAACTGGCAAGAAAAGAGAAAAAAAACGGAAGGCAGCAAATAAGGGATTTGACTCCGGAAATCTTGCTAGCAACGGTTACAGAATAAATTCCGAGATTTACGCCAAAATAAACGAAGGAGTTTTAAAACGGACCGCAGACCCACGAGCCCGGCCCGGTCGGCGCGCGCGCGCGTGTGTGGTGCATCCATCCATCTAGCACTCTATCAAACAAGAAGTGCTAAGGAGCTCCTACTAATAAACAAGGAGAAGCAATGATATTTTTCCAATGTGGGACAATAGCCTTTTACTTGTTTTTCCACTCCTCTCTTTGAGGTTAACTTTTAGAGTATGTTGAACTTCCAACAGTAACTCCTAATATCTTTGCAAGAGGAAATTATGGAATGGCAAGCAAGGAACATGACAAATCGATCATCATATATCAGTTTAGCTTGTTATTCCCAATTAGTTATAAATATTGCAATAGCCACCGCACTATCAAAACTTGTTGCTATCCCTGTCCTTCAAATACAACTAAACTTAAAAATTTGAGAATGTTGCTACCACATCGTTAAGTGTTGTTGGAGATCAAAGCAACTATTCTAGTCAAATCTTACAAAAAAGAGGTTATTCAAACCATTCATTTTTCAAGTTACCATTCTTTGTGATCATAAACACTGTCATTCATTATATTGGTTATTTTAATATCCTTGGCAATTAAAGTTTTAAACTCGTTATTATTGTCACCTTATCTCAACTTTTAACTCATTATCTATCTGTTACCCATGATTACATAAACAAAAAACTAATCAAGTCATTAACAAACTAACGAAGACATGTTACTATTTCTGCCTAGAAACTGTCAAAGGTGAGTGTAGTGTTGAGAGTCTTGAAATCCCGAGAAGATCTGAGGTGCTGAGGAAGGGGTCTCCGACCATCCTGCAAAATACAAGGAAAAACTGGCCCGGGGGTGTGCCCGGGAAAGCCCCTCCGACGCTCAAGTCAGTTGAGATTGAGGTAGAGAGAGAAAGTGAGTGAATGTAGAGATAGATGCTCTGGTTTTTTCAGGTTAGAATTGAATACCTTTGTCTGATGAGACAACCCCTATTTATAGAGGATGAGACCTCCAATAAATGAGGGCATTTTAGTCAGCTCCAGCCGGTGGAGGATATGCTTCCCTTGATGCAGGGGTATTTTAGTCATTTCACCATAGATGGACTGGTCCAAGAAATGGGCCCAAAAAATTAGCCCCACGCCAGGTAATCGGAGTGAAAATCCGCCATTTTTAGTGCGGTTGATTGGCGGAATAATAATGCTTTTGCCGAGGTTGAATGATGCTTTGAGTTAGCTATCTGGCGCTAGGATTAACCAAGCACAGGTCATTAACAAACTAACGAAGACATGTTACCATATTCACGGCCTAACGCAAGCTAAGACATCTGATAGGGGCTTGCTTTCTCTTATTCATTGCTATCGACAACTTAAGTCGAACCACTAGAGAAGAATTTCATAAACTTTCTTGATATTTTTATTAAAAATTATGATAATAATATTACATTATACTACTATAATATGATGCTCAATACTATATCAATCATGTTAATTATTTGTAACATATGGCGTGCGACAGTGCGCAAGAGATCTATAGAATAAACATGATCATTATAGTGATGATGAGTCGTCATGGCTTTCCAAGCATGCATGCTTTGATTTGAAACTATGTCATGCATGTATGTATATTAGAACACCATTTGGTTTAGTCCTTAGCTTATCCATGATTTCCTTCTACGTTCAGATGTCAAATTAAATTAAGCAATGTCTATTAACTTTTTATTGTTAATAATTACTTTACATCCGCAAGTATTTATCTATTATCTAAACTGTTCGGTAATATATAGTTGCTATTTTATGGTGGTAGACTGGTAGTTGTTAGCGATCTTAGTGTTTTTTGAATAGAGATTGGATGTTAGGTGTTAGACGCTAGCTATTAAAATAACTTTAATTATCAAATAACTTTATAAATTCTTATTACCATACTTTAACACTTTAGATATGGTATTGAACAATAATAGAAATTTTAAAAAATAATTGGGGTTTATAACCATTGATAATTTTTGTACAATCTTACATATAATCTTATCATCATTAATATAACTATTGTTTTTTACCTATAAATTATGGTTGGTTACCAAACCGATCATAGTAACTGATCATAAGATATGCTCCTATATATTGAGGTATATATCAACGTCACTAGTTCATGAGCAAATACTACATCCATTTCACAATACATGCACCATTTCTCATTATTTGAGCACTATTCATCAACCAACTTTGACAATCTTTCTCTCACCATTATGTAAGAAAAAATATAGTCATGTGGGATCTTGTTAAATTCGTCTTAATGCAATGATTTCAAATATCAACTTTTTATAATTTTTACTTATACATAATTAAATATATTAATGTCCAAAAAAGAGTATTTGAGTGAGTGCACCCAGGTGCACAGTGAGCTGTGTGCACCTGGACCAAAACGACAGTATGCAAAGAGTGAAACACGAGGGAAGATGAGTAGGTTCAAATGTCTAATATAACTGTACCCTACAAACTAGGAGAAGATGATTCCCCATCATCTATTACTCTTTTTATTGTTTTTTTTCTAGTTGGGTATTCTCTCTCTTCAATATTTCATGTTTTCCCCCTCCCCAACCTCTCCATTTTCTCTCTCTTCAATTTCTCTGCTAACATGGTGATTTCCTCAAACTGCATTTTCTCCATATCTAAAGAAAAAATCACTAATTTTTTAAATAAAATGATTTGAAATGTTAATTACAACTTAAATAAAAAGAGCACATGCATAATCTCTCTCTTTGGTTATTTCCTCTAGCTACAGTCACTCGACATCTAAATCAAAAATCAGTAATATTCTGAAAAAATGTTTGAAAAGTTAAAACTCAAATAAAACGAACACACTCTATAGTTAAAAGAACATATTATAGAGTTAAAAAGAACATATAGTTCAATGTCAAAGAGCATATTTATTTTAACATATAGTTAAAAATATGCTCTTTGACATTGAACTATATGTAGATTCAAAAAAACATACTTTTTAGAATAACATATAATTAGAAGTTAAAAGGACATATTTCTAGGTAAAAAGAACATATAATGCAAAATAAATAAAAACATTGTAAACTTCAATTATAAAGAACATGAGTAGTAAAAAAGAACATATATATCAAAATTGAAGACTTGACTAATTTCTACTAAATAAAACCATAAGTACTAATAAAATTCAAAAAAGAAAAACATACACTCTAGGTAAAAAGACATATAACTTAAATTAAAAGAACATGCAATGTAGCTAAAAAGAACATATAATTTAAAGTTGATGAAAACATACTTTCTAGGAAAAAAGAACATATAATTTAAAGTTTAATGACATATTTTCTGAGTAAAAAAGAACATATAACTCAAAATCAAAGAACATGTATAATATCAAATTATAAAGAACATGGGTCGTAAAAAGAACATATAGTCGAAAATTTAAAACTTGTCTAATCTCTTAGTAAGAAAAACATATAATTTAAATAATTGGTAATCTCTATACAAAATAAAACCATATATAGTAATAATATCATCTAATCTTATAGTTGTAGATTTCTTTTAAAAATTAATGGAATATTCCTCCACATGATTTGCTATCTGCGGTTAGGGGTGTTCACCGGTCCAGGACCGGACCGGACCGGAACCGGCTGGACCGGTGGACCGGAATCTGGAAAAAATTGGACTGGACCGGGACCGGAAAAATTCCGGTCCGGTCCGGTCTGGACCTGAATTTTTCCGGTCCGGTCCGGTCTTGGACCTGTTGGACCGGAATCTTTTTTTTTTTTAAAAAAAATATTTTTTATTTGATTTAAAAATATTTATAAATTAAATATATTAAAATTTTAATAATATAAATAACAATATTTCTAAAGTTTATAAATAGTAGTTTTAAATTTCTAACTTTTTACTACCTTTTTAACTTTTTTAACATATAAACTTTTTTTTTTTACTAAAAAATCAGAAATTCCGGTCCACCGGTCCGGACCGGAATTTTCCGGGTTTGGACCGGACCGGACCGGAAACCCGGAATCGGGGTTTTCTTCGGACCGAGGACCGGACCGGAATCTTCGGTCCGGTCCGGTCCGGTCCAAATTCCGGTCCGGTCCGGTCCAGATTCCGGTCCGACCCTGATCTTTGAACAGCCCTATCTGCGGTTGTGCTAAGTAAAAGTTTTTTATTTTATTTCTTTTTTCCAACCAACACATCTCCCAGATGTCGGTTTAGATTTAGAAAGATATTTTTTTATGTAGCATTTTACCGGCAATCCCTCCAACCATTTGTTCATGCGTTTTGTTTAGTGTGTTATGCGTTTTTAACAGAGAGCATGATGCTCTATGTGGTCTCGAGACCACTAACAAATTTGCGATTTGAGTGTGTGAAAAAGCACATGGTACATGTATTGTGAAACGGTGGTAGTATGTTCAACTATGTTGCAATAGTCAAGTAAACCAAAAGAAAAAGTGAGCTTCTTGGGGGGGCCTTGAAAGAGAATAAACTTGGTATAGGAGGGAAAAAATACCTCTGAAAAATTATATTACTAGTTATTCCTTGAAATTTGCTCCGCATAAGGTAAACTACGACCTTGACCAAATATTAAAACAGCAAAATCAAGAAAATAAAAATTGTAAGTTAGGAGATTCGAAGCAGATTCTTCGGAACAATATTTCGTCAAGCGACGAATCTGAAAAATGGCCACTTTTGTACTAACGCCATGATGTCACTGGATTATCTTGTCTTCTCCAATAGCATATACCCAACATGAGAGCTAAAGGTTATTAGGTTACATTACATAATTATAATATATTTAATTTCTTGACATAATTTTCTAATCAATTAAATATATCAAACTCTCTATTTTAGTAAATTTACTAGTCCATTGTCACAATCATTTGGATACATGTGTGCTCCATGCTTTTATTGTTACAATCAACTAGATACATGTATTAATTTGTCTTCAAGTTTTTTTCCTTAAAATTTATCTTCATTGTAGATTTGTTTTCTTCGTCTAGAAATGAATTTCAAATTTTTGAGATCTTTAAAAAGATAATACAAGAGCTAGCCATTTACTAATAAGGTCATATATTCAAACTTTTTTCCCTTGAAAGAGATAAGATAGCATATATAACAAGAATTCCACCTGAAATTAAAACTTAAGATCGTCGAGTATATATGATATTTGGCTAAAAACTATGTGAACTTTCATTGGTAAGTGCAAAATAATAGAAATCAAACTATATTTACGATGAATAATATGAATCCTACTATATGAAAAGTGAGTGATTGTGAATAAAAGTGGATGGTGTTATCGTAAAGATTTTTGAGAAGCAAAGGGTGTAGAAGATAAGTGTGACATTTGTGATTAAGCTAGAGACTACTAACCGATTTTTATTGAGAAAAAAGTTAATATGTTCCATGAAACCATCTTAGCAATAGTTTATCGAGAAACCATATTTTATCGAGAAAGTTTATTTTAGCAATAATTTTTTTAATAATCCAGATAGTGCATTAGATTTTATGATATGACTAATACTATCCGGAAAAAAAAAATTAAAATCTAATATACTCCTATTGTCCCAAAAAAGCTAAACTCATTTTCACTTTACACGGTCATCAATATATCTTTGACCAATACTAACTTTCATTGCATACAAATAAGTTCTCAAAGATTTGATTTTTCAACAATATAATTAAACAATCCTAACAAAATATTGCATTGATAGAGTTTTCTCTTATATATTAGTGAAAAATGTGGTCAAGTACTCAAATTGATGAAATTTGACTTTAGAAAATGAATCCAATATGTTAGGATAGAGAGTAGTATTAATCACATTATATGAATAATGACAACTTATAAAAAGCATATACTCCAACTCAATAAATCACTAGCTAGCTTGTATATATATTCTCTAAAAAAAATCACTTATACATATAATAACATCCACATCAACAAAAAATGAAACTTTTTACTATATGTAAGTACTTCATGATTATACTTTGTCCCTAGAGAATAGAAATATAAACAAATAAAGTGGTCTCAAACTACAAATTAAATCTTCATGCACCATTAATCACCTAGATTTCTTTCATTTCACATCTTACAATAATATCCTAATTAGATGCTCTCTCTAAAGTACAATAAATCACCTAATCCATCTTCTCACATGGCATAAGCTAAATTTGCTAAGTCATTTCCATGCCTTCTCGTTGAATGTTGACGCATTTAGACACGGTAAAAAAGGTCATTCAATATATAGTACTAGACTACTACTAGTAATAAACCGAATATACCAGGAAAATCCTCTTTGCTCTTAACAGCTCTTTTAACTGTTATTTTCTTTACTCCTACTTACTTCATCACCTAAGCATATGCTCTTCAATATTCTTCTTGTTACTTGTAAGTTGTACCTCTATACCCTTTTTTTCTCTTTATAAATCTCCTCATTTTTCTCTCTCACATTACTACTACATCACTGATTATCACATTCAAAGGGCAGTTTTTTTTTGTCACATAAATATTATTTTCGATGTCGAATTTTAGTTTTGTTACGGGTTGCAAATAGCGTCACATTTAATTGACTTCACTCACTCTATTAATATTTACTTACAAAAAAATTATGAAGTTTGGGAAGCGGTTGAAGCAACAAATTCAAGAGACATTGCCTGAGTGGAAGGACGAGTTTTTGTCATACAAGGAGTTAAAGAAGCTTGTACGTTTGATCTCGTCGACGCCGCCACCGGAAAATTGGTTGAACGGATCACCCTCACCGGAGTTATATTGCAAGCCTGAATCTGAATTTGTCTATCTCTTGAATAATCAGATTGATAAATTCAACACCTTTTTCATGGAGAAGGAAGAGGATTTTATTATTAGGCATAAGGTATACAATATTCAACCCCCATTTTAAATATATATGTTGAATATATAATTCATGTTACTTTATATTTGAAAATATGTTTTGTAAGGGAAGTAGGTAAAAGTTTAGTAATATAGACTAATCAAAGTTTCTAGTGATATGGGAAAAACAAGGTTAAGGCATTGATATTATTTGAGTTGGTACGGAATTCTAGAAACACAAGCAAGTAAAATCATTGGTCCACAAACTATTGTTGTTGAAATAGTATATATGTATTATCAATATATATGCTCCTAAAGTCGGTGATGGTTATATGGAGATTTTTTCTATAGGTGGGAAATAATAATATTTAGAAAGTGTGGTTTTTATTGGTATATAGGATTATTTTTTGAATATATATTTTTCTTCATCACTTCCGTACGTTATAGATACTTTAGTTGGTAGAGGATTTGTCAAGACTAATACTTTGCATAAAACTGTTGTGACATGTCTATAACTTTATTGAAGAGGACGAGATTTACAAGTTTCATCTTTACATACTGATCTCATAATGCCATGCAAATCAAAGTATCTAATTCTTATTTAGTATACACTCCAAAGTCCAACCAATCCAACCATCATAAGTTAGTTTCACTGAGTTATGTTTATACTTCTCATAATATATTTAGATAATAGGTAAATACATTTGAAGATGATAGTTGAAAAGTGGAACATAAGCTATATTTGAGGTTGGAGTTCGTGAAGGTAGGGATCAGATATATGTAATTGAGAAGGATTAAACACTACCCTAACTAGAACTGTTACAATTACATATAGCTTCATATCCCACATGTTTAACTAATGACATAAAGTTAGGATTTATGACTTATGAGTTATGGCCATGTTAGGACAAAGGAATTAGTTTTCATTTTCTTACAGCTAGCAGAGATATCTCAATTGTTTTGAGTTACCACTAAGTTGATTTTTTCGGTCCTTTTATTTTCGGATTCCCCATAATAAGTTGAGTTGTTGGTCACAAAAGGGATAGAGTACTAAAAAGAAAAGAAGGATATGCCATGTTCCCTATATATTCCCAAAGAGAATAAAAGGACCCTTAATTACCTCTCCCCTCAATGTCTTGCTCGCAAAAATTGGATTAAGAAACCATAAGGATTGATATTCGATCGGTTAATGTCCACTTCGATTATTTCTTTTAAAAGCAAATGAATAAAAATAAATAGCCTAAAGTTTACCTGATTCACTAGCAAACTCCTAAGGCAACTAAAGGTTATGTAGAAAACATTAATCTATTTTTTTCTTAAAAAAACTTAAGTTATGAAAATTATTATGGACTTACGTATCTTTATTTTAGAAAAATGCTTATGCAATACTCCAACTTGAAATTCTTTTTACTTAGGTAAATTTAACATCTTCTTTTCAATTTTGTTTCAATAGCATTTTGTTTGGAGAGAAATTATTTATCTAAAATGTTACTTCAAGTGTCCTACATGAGTACATGGTTTATAATTGGAATTCTTAATATGCCATTAAATTCAAAATGAAAGAGGATAAAAATGATATTATAACTACTATATAAAGGATCTATTGTATTAAAAACATGTCGCATCTTTAATTATAAGGATTATATTGGAATTATGAGTTGGGATAACATGCTAAATCTTCACCGAGTATATAAAGGATCTATTGTAATAAAAACATGTCGCATCTTTAATTATAAGGATTATATTGGAATTATGAGTTGGGATAACATGCTAAATCTTCACCGAGGGAGTATATCTATATCTATATATATATATATCTAAAACCCAAAGCAAACAAATGTACGCCGCCACACGTTTCTATCCCCTCTCAAAGAATTGAGACAAATTAAATAATAATAATGTGTGTGTTAAGACTCGAACCCACAATCTCTCCTTTGAGATATAAAAACACTAACCAACTAATCTACAAGTTCATATTGATTTTTTTATTGTAAGTAGAAGTAATTATCCCTCTTAAGTTGACACACAAATTGGACTCCTACATTAATTGACCTATCAAGTAAATGAGTAATATATTAATATATCCTCGTGTTACAAGTTATATTACCTATTAAGTTTCCGTTTACCATAATAGTGATAATAAAATATCAATTCAACTTTGCTTGCATTATAATAATTTCTAATGGAGCCCACCAAACCTTAATTTATGCTTAGCCTTTTACACAATAAAAATACAAGATACCTATCCGAAGGAGAAATTTGAGAAAAATATATAGTAGTTAATTTCAATCAATTATAGGTAGGAATGAAAATGGAACGTGTCTTTACGACTTGAAAAATGATATTACAAACTTTATCGTGTCGAATCAACTATTTGTAGGACCGATCCATTGTATGATACGAGTTTATTATGCGGTGGATAACTATTTGTCTTAAATATATAGGCACTTATAAACTTATATATTAGTGATTTATTTAATACAAAAAGTTACCATTTAGACCCGAGTAACATTTTGTCCTAAATAGGTCACTTTTACTTATATACAAGTGACTCATTTAAGGTAAACGATTATTCTTTGTTTAAAAATGACTCATTTTGACTTAAAAGAGTGACCTATTTTGCGAAAAGTGAATGATATAACAATTAATTTATTATGAACCCGGTACTCAATACTAATTAAAAGTTATGAAGTATTGGAGGTCGTCACGTGTAATCTAAATGTATACACTGATATATGGGGGCATGTAATTCAATTAATTTCATTAAAAAATAATAAACGAATTATACACACGATATCGGGACTTGCCGGGGCAACAACTAGTTATAAATTTATAATGCATACATTACATGTTTTCGGACCACTATAAGCTTATAACACTTAACAGTGTATACTGACTACTGAGTACGTTGATCTTGGAAATGAAATTACCAACCATATAATAAGTTATATTTAACTTGTGTTAATAATAAGTAGGAATTTATTATATATTTGTATTTGTATTTGATGGCCAAAGATTAAATTAAGCTAAAACTGTACGTACACTTTATGTATCATGCATTATGAGCTCATCACAACTCTTCATATTACATATTGTATACTTTGGTACTTTCCGCAGAATACAATTTCCATATAATAAACTCAATGGTCTCTGGAATATGTTTACCATTTAGCACTAAATTCTCTATCACTAAGATTATGACTTTTCGTGGATGTTAATGGCCGACTGATCTATACACATGCATATTGCTTCCCAATTATCCTTAGTTATGTAGAATAAGTTTGAATCCAAAAGTTTATTTGATACCCCTTTTTAATCAAAAGTGTTTTTTTTAACAAAACAATTAATTTTACACGTATAATTAAAAGTTCTCAATAACTTCAAATGTATAAATTCTTCAGGTTCAGAACTCTTATGAGAGAGACAACGAATAATAATATCATATGATATATATTAATGTAAATTTAATTGTTTGCACATGAAATTATGAAGGGGTTATTAACCCTAAGAATGTATGAATCAATATGTCTTTTTATTTATGCCACTATTTAGGTGTTCGGTGCTTCGGTAAATGACTTTGTGCGGCTTTTGGCTTTTTTTTCATGTGGTTAAACAATTGAAAAAAGTGTTTGCTAAATGAAATTTTTAGTACCAAAAAAGCCAAGTTTTCAACACATTAAAGCTAATCTACTACTAGTTTTTATGGTAGCTTTTGTTTGCCCTTACAAAGTTAAAGAACATGTCTTTAAAGGTTATTTTTGCATGATACAACCAACAACTGATTTTACCAAACACATTTATAAACAACCAATAATCGGTAAAATAATATAAACAACCAATACGAACAATTGGTAAAAAAGCAACCAACTAACAACCAATTGTGTCAGCAGACTCAACACCCCTTATTATATATAATACACCAAAATAATGTAGCATTGTGTTGTATTCTTTTGTACATAATTTTTGTGGATTCGGAATTCAACTAGTCATAAATGGACAACCCTAGTAAAATGATCATGAAGATAATGAGATTTCAATTCACACGATGATCTCTGCCCTTTAGACTGATGATTAAGAATCTTACTAAAAAAGAAACCATTACATGCATTACCCAACTTGGGGTGATGAAAATTTTAACTTTTCATAGTTGGGAGGTGAGAGCTCTACCATTACACTTTATTCAATGTAATTAAGAGGTTTTATAATTATATATGTACATAGATATGATTCTTTGTTGTTATATTAAGTAATATTCTCTAAATTGAAACCAAATACTCCAACAATGCAGGAATTACAACAGAGGATTCAGAGAGTTCAGAACACATGGGGGCCAAATGGAAGAAATCCCTCTGAAATATGCCACAAAGAAGAAATGGGAAAGATTAGAAAAGACATAGTCAATTTCCATGGTGAAATGGTACTTTTAATCAACTACAGCAACATCAACTACATTGGTATATTTATTCTCTTGACATCACCCCATCATACTCCATACTTTTCCTCTTTATTCCACACCACATAAGAAGAGAATTTTAGCAGTACTATATATCAACATCATTTATACACTTTTCTAATCATTGATTAATTCAACTGTACATACATGTTATTGGAGAATCATATTCTAATACTACTATAATTATGAAAGTAATCCTTTCTTTGCCTCTTTCTTGGTTCCAAAGGTTTGGCTAAGATCCTGAAGAAGTATGACAAAAGAACAGGCAGTTTGTTGCGGCTGCCATTCATACAAAAGGTGCTTGAACAACCATTTTTTACGACGGATCTCATATCGAAATTAATCAAGGAGTTAGAGTCTACAATAGATGCAGTTTTCCCTGCTGGTGTTGCTCTTGAAGATGAAGATCAACAAGTAGAAGATACTAGGAAAACAACTAATAAATATGAGATACAACTAGTGGGTGAAGGCATATTTAGAAATACAGTGGCAGCATTGCTAACTATGCAAGAAATAAGGAGAGGAAGTTCTACTTATAGTCATTTCTCTTTGCCTCCCCTTAATTTGCCTGATTGTGAGATTATACAATCCATCCAAGTTTCTTCTTCTATACCACTTCTCTAGCTAAATTTAGTTTAGTCTTCTTATTGTATTAGATAAAGTGCTGTCATGGTTGATGACAAAAAATTGTTATATAACCTTAGTGTATAGGTAGATTATTTTCTTTATACTTTTTAGGCCAGGGGAACTATTGCTTAAAGTATGTGATCTTGGAGATAATTGTCATGAATATAAAAGTATTGATGGCAATTCTTCTTTTGATATAGAATGAAGTTCTATGTCATGACTCATAGGAGAAGTATTATTGCTTAAAGTATGTGATCTTGGAGATAATTGTCATGAGTATAAAAGTATTGATGTCAATTCTCCTTTTGATCTAGGATGAAGTTCTATGTCATGACTTGTGAGATTTTTGTTTGTATTACTAGAGTACATATTAACTTTTGTTGTCTTTTTCAAGTTCATTATTTTGTGTATTTAGTCAAAGTTTAGGCATTTCGTGTTAATTCTCTAGGTAAATGGTTCACAATATAGTGTTCTCGTTAACCATATCGTTTCGAGAGATACCAAATCATGATTGTCACTAGTAAGAAATATATGAACTAATAGCAACATGAGCTTCATGTCTAAAGTTAAACTCTCAAGTTTAACCACTAGTTGGATGCAATTTTCTATGATTGTAAATTAGATTATAATTTTAAAGTGATTAAATATAATTTCATATGCGTTTTCATTGATAAGATGAGTAACTTATTGATTATCTTATCTAGGTGGAACAATTTCTCGCATCTCTCATCTGTTAGCATCCTAGAATATTTTGTGAATATTCTTGTAATTAGTTGTAATCTAGGTAATCTTGTAAATTAGGATACTTGATATGCTGCTTGATAGTTTCCGTAATATTAGCCTAGGATTGCTACTGTAACTTTAGTATATTACCCTTTGTGAGGTTATTGAATGAGTCAAGGAATCAAACATTTTCATGGTATCAGATATTCACTCCTAGGGCCTTGATTCCATCCTTCTCCCACCACCTTCCGCCGCCCTAGTATCCACCTCTCTGCCGCCTATTTTCTTTCTCTCTCTCATCCAATCTCCTTTTCTTTCTTGTTGGCAGAATGTCGGACTCCAAGTTCCATTCCGCCCTTTGTGTTTCAAACATTAAAAACCACATTTCCATCACTCTTGAAATGGAAAATGTTCAATATGCCACATGGGCTGAACTCTTTAAAATCCATGCTCGCTCTCACAAGGTTCTCCACCATATCATTTCTCCGGAAAAAGGCAAGGAGAAGGTGCCTACAACCGATGACGAAAAAGAGTTATGGTCGACCCTTGATGCGACGGTTCTTCAATGGATATATGCCACCATCTCTCATGATCTTCTTCATACCATTATTGAGCCCGATGCTACCGCCATGGAAGCTTGGAACCGTTTAAGAGACATTTTTCAAGACAACCAAAATTCTCGTGCTGTTACTCTTGAACAAGAATTCTCTCATACTAAGATGGAGGACTTTCCGAATGCTTCGGCATATTGTCAAAGGCTCAACGAATTGGCGGATCAACTTAAAAATGTTGGTGCTCCGGTTTCCAACCACCGCCTTGTTCTACAGATGGTGTCGGGTCTTACTCCGAGTTATGGTAGTGTTGCTACTCTTATCCGTCAAAGCAACCCCGTCCCGCCATTTTATCAAGCACGTTCCATGCTCACTTTGGAAGAGGCCGGTATGGCGAAGCAAGCCGCGATCAACTCCGGCACGGCTATGGTGGCTCATGATGTTGATGAGTTTTCCCCATCTTCTGATTTTTCTTCCTCCACACGTCATGTTCATGGTGGAAATAAACCACAAAACCGCAAAAACTACGGCAAAAACCGTAAGCATAACAATGGCGGTGGTCGGAATGGTGGCAGTGGCAGCCACTCCGACACCGGCGGTGGTGGTCAGCAAGGCCGGCAGCCACCTGCCGCAGGTACAACTCAGTGGCAGTGGCTTTGGTTTCCTTGGTCAATGCCACCTTGCCCGTATCCTTCTTTTCCTAATACTTCTTGGGCTAGGCCCCAATATCAACAAGGACAACGGGGTCCAATAGCATCCTTGGGCCCCGCACCAGCCCAGTCTTATATGGCAGCATCTCCTCAGTCCATTCCAACTGATATTGCAGCAGCCATGTATACTCTTTCGCTCACTCCTCCGGATGCAAATTGGTATATGGACACCGGTGCAACCTCTCATATGACATCTGACCCAGGTACGCTCTCGTCTTATTTTAATTTGAGCAATAATCGTGGTATTGTTGTTGGTAGTGGTCATTCTATTCCGATTTGTGGTTATGGTCATGCTCAATTATCGAACCCTCACCCTCCCTTAGCTTTAAACAATGTCCTCCATGCTCCTAAATTGATCAAAAACTTAGTCTCTGTTCGTAAATTCACCAAAGATAATTATATTTCTGTGGAATTTGATCCTTTTGGGTTTTCTGTGAAGGATTTTCGGACGGAAATGCGTCTCATGAGGTGTGATAGCCAGGACGAGTACTATCCTATTACCACTCATTCTCCTTCCACCTTTGCTGCTTTAGCTCCCTCCTTATGGCATGATCGTTTGGGTCACCCGGGGCTTCCTGTTTTAGATTCTCTTTGCTCAAATAAATTGATTGCTTGTAATAAGACTCGTAGTTCACATTTGTGTCCTACTTGTCCGCTTGAAAATTTTGTTAAGTTACCCTTTGTTGCTTCTCATACTACTACTATGATGCCATTTGATATTCTTCATAGTGATATTTGGACTTCCCCGGTTTTGAGTACTGCAGGACATCGTTATTATGTCTTATTTTTGGATGATTTTTCTAATTATTTGTGGACTTTTCCCTTATCCAAGAAATCCGATGTTTTTCCCATTTTTAAAGCCTTACATGCTTTCATTCACACTCAATTTGAACGGGAAGTTAAGAATATTCAATGTGATAATGGTGGGGAATTTGATAATGGGCCATTTTGGGATTTTTGCAAAACTAAGGGTATTTCTTTTCGCTTATCTTGTCCTCATACATCACCACAAAATGGTAAAGCTGAAAGAAAAATACGCACCATCAATAACATTGTTCGTTCCTTAATGGCGCATGCTTCTCTCCCTCCTTCCTTTTGGCATCACGCTTTGCAAATGGCTACCTATCTACTTAACATTCTTCCAAGTAAATCACTGAGCTACCAATCTCCTCTTCAAATTCTCTATAACAAAACTCCATCATACTCTCATCTTCGGGTTTTTGGATGTCTTTGCTATCCTCTCTATCCCTCTACTACAATCAACAAACTTCAAGCTAGATCTACCCCGTGTGTCTTTTTGGGATTCCCTTCCAATCATCGTGGATATAAGTGTTATGATTTATCTTCTAGAAAAATCATTATTAGTCGCCATGTAATTTTTGATGAAACTCAATTTCCTTTCGCTTCTTTACATTCTCCTAAGTCTACTTCATATTCGTTTCTTGATCATGGCCTTTCACCCTACCTTCTTCAACACTTAAAAGCCCCCTCACACACACAACCCACTCCTGATCCCATGCTTGAAGCCCAGTCCACGGCCCAAATACCCTCCCCAGCTAGCCATCCTCATCTCCCAGCGCCTGGGCCTTCCCGGCCTTCAGTGCGCTCTTTCGGGCCTTCCCGACCCCTAGCCCACACGCTGATTCCCAGCACACGGACCACATGTCCTCCCCTCCCCCTATGCGCGCTATTGGGCCTTCCCCAGCGCTTGGCCCACACGCTGCTACCCTGTCTTCCCCAGCAGGCCCAACACCTGATTCCTCCCATTTTTCTCCTCCTGGGTTCTCCGTGTCTGGCCCACCACCTTATCCTAATGCAGCTTCGACCCAGCAGCCTAATATTTCCACACCTCCTTGTCCCAATGATGCCCCAATCCAGCAGCCTCATATTTCCACTTCGCGACCCGTCACTCGAAGTCAACGAGGGATCTACAAACCTAAAACTCCTTTTAATCTTCATACCACCATTTCCAAATCTCCGTTACGTCGTAACCCAGTGTCAGCTCTCCGTGACCCAAATTGGAAAATGGCCATGGATGATGAATATCATGCTCTTATTAAAAATAAGACTTGGGAGTTAGTACCCCGTCCCCAAGATGTTAATGTTATTCGCTCTATGTGGATTTTTACTCATAAAGAAAATGCTGATGGTTCTTTTGAGCGGCATAAAGCCCGTCTTGTAGGTGATGGTAAAACTCAGCAGGTTGGAGTTGATTGTGGCGAAACCTTTAGTCCGGTAGTTAAACCGGCTACTATTCGTACAGTTCTCAGTTTGGCTTTGTCTCATTCTTGGCCTATTCACCAGCTTGATGTTAAAAATGCGTTTTTGCATGGTGATCTGAAAGAAACTGTGTATATGTACCAGCCTTTGGGGTACCGTGATCCAGATCGATCCAATCATGTTTGCTTGTTGAAGAAGTCCCTTTATGGCTTGAAACAAGCCCCTAGAGTTTGGTACCAGCGATTTGCTGATTATGTCTCTACTATTGGATTTTCGCATAGCACTTCTGATCATTCACTCTTTATTTATCGCCACGGTTCATCTGTGGCCTATCTTCTATTATATGTGGATGATATTATCTTGATCGCCTCATCCGATGCTCTTCGCAAGTCTATTATTTCTCTTCTCGATCATGAATTTGCTATGAAGGACTTGGGACCGTTGAGCTATTTTTTGGGTATTGCTGTAACCCGTCATGCAGGTGGTCTCTTTTTGTCTCAGCGCAAATATGCCACTGAAATTATTGATCGTGCTGGCATGTCTTCTTGTAAGCCTTCTTCTACTCCAGTTGACACTAAACCCAAGCTCGGTCTTGAGTCCAGTTCCCCTATGCGGATCCGTCTCACTATCGCGATGCAGTGCCCGGCCCTTCAAGATCTTACTTTCACCGGACCCGACATTGCTTATGCTTTGGCAACAGTGTGTGTGTTTATTTATGCATGATCCTCGGGAAATTCATATGCATGCTCTTAAGCGTATTATACGCTATATCCAGGGTACTCTCACTCATGGCCTTCATTTGTATCCTTCTTCTACCTCTACTTTGATTGCTTATACTGACGCCGATTGGGGTGGTTGTCCGGGATACCCGACGGTCTACTTAAGTTCTTGTATTTTTCTTGGTGATAATTTGCTCACTTGGTCTGCAAAACGCCAACCCACATTGTCTCGCTCCAGTGCTGAAGCCGAATATCGCGGGGTGGCCAATGTGGTCTCGGAGTCCTGTTGGTTACGGAATCTTTTGTTAGAATTACATTGTCCTATTCGCAAAGCTACATTGGTTTATTGTGACAATGTTAGTGTTATCTATTTGTCTGGTAATCCTGTTCAGCATCAACGCACTAAACATATCGAGATGGACATCCACTTTGTGCGTGAGAAAGTTGCTCGTGGGGAGGTTCGTGTCTTACATGTCCCTTCTCGCTATCAGATAGCAGATATCTTTACCAAAGGTCTTCCCTTGGTATTATTTGAGGAGTTCCGTGACAGTCTTAGTGTTCGCTCATCTCCCGCTTCGACTGCGGGGGTGTGTTAGCATCCTAGAATATTTTGTGAATATTCTTGTAATTAGTTGTAATCTAGGTAATCTTGTAAATTAGGATACTTGGTATGCTGCTTGATAGTTTCCGTAATGTTAGCCTAGGATTGCTACTGTAACTTTAGTATATTACCCTTTGTGAGGTTATTGAATGAGTCAAGGAATCAAACACTTTCATCATCAACATGTTGATCATTTATATGTATAGGCTAATCCAAGATTAAAAGAAAGTACCTTCTTATGTTTGGGCTAACCTAAGCCAATAGTGAGAAAATATTAGTACTGGGAATCAAATTCCAATCAACAATTTCACAAATAGATAAGTAAGTTTTAAGGCGTCCTTACCTTGTTTTGCGAAGCGTGTAGACTTTCATGCGTTAAAAAAGGTCTATTTCTATCTACTTCAATTATATACAAAAATTAATCAGTAGACTGTTAGTTGTACTCTACTTCTTGAAAATAAGTGTATGTGATACACCAAGAAGAAGAGATTATACATTTGTACCAAAGGATATCTATTTTACCAATCATTTGGTTAATGCGAATGTACTTCACATAACTTTTTTTCTTGCAACATCATGGATAAAAATTATATTTCATTAATGACATATAGGCAAAAGTAGCCATTGAAGTATATGTTAATTGTCGCACTAACTGTTAGAGGTAAATAGTCAAAATAGCTTTTAAAACAGTTACTAGCTAGTACTCCACTACTCCCTTTTTTTTTTTTTTTGGCTCATTTGCTTATTTGCTCATTTAAAGCTTTTCCTATTATTCGAATTTTGTTCAATTGGAGGTTTCAAATGAGCAATGAGTAAAAGAATAGTCTTAGAAAGTACTTCTCTACTTTATACTAAAATCTAAATCACAATCTTCGTCCCACTCTACTATTTATGTACCGCTTGCGTTGGTTGCAGGGTGCTTATCGAGCGAGTCGGTCACGAGCTGATCTGTGCTCGAATCGTAAAGGTATCGAGTCGAGTTCGAGTCGAGCTATTTTTTATCGAGCTTGAAATTCTCTAGCTCGACTCGACTCGTTAAGATTTCAAGTCGAGTTCGAGTTGCTCGCGAGCATATATACTCGATTAGTTCCACTACATTTTTCACAATAAAATTTCCTCTATTTTCTTACCTTACATATTTTATTTAAGTTTTCTGATTTTGACAGTCATTTCAAGTAACTTAACAACAATAGACTTAATATTTTATCCTTGATATATTTGAAATTTGAAATAAAGTGACATTTACATTGTTAAAAAGTTATCGAGCAGCTGACGAGCTTATCGAGTCGAGTTTGTGATTGCTCAACTCGACTCGTTAACGTATAGAGTCGAGTTCGAGTCGAGCCAACTTGAGTCGAGTTTTGACCGAGTCGAGTTCGAGTTGCTCGCGAGTTGCTCAACTCAATTAGCACCCCTAGTTGGTTGGTAATATCACTATACCCCATCAATTCTTAGTTAAAAAATTAGAACACATTACACACAAATGTAATGGCTAAACATTCGCCACAAGGCCCACAACGACAAGTTACACAAAGCATCCGAGACCGAGAGCTGTTATCGGTAATCTCCTTTCTTCCTCTTCGTCGGAAATCTGTCGACGGGAGAGAGGATTTTTTTATCATATTAACTCACTGAAATCACAAATTAAGTTTCACAATTTTTGTCATTTTCAATTTGTTTTCAGTTACCCAGATAATCCAATTCCGGCTCTCAGCGTGATGATTTTGGGGTTTCCAATAAAATTATGAATAGTTTCAATATGCATCAAATGATATGAGCTACTGGTTAGTCCCTTAATATTGCTCAGATATTTTTATTTAATTTAATTGTTATTTGTATTATGATTGTGGGTTTTTTTTAGTGTTGTTGGACTAATTTAATCGTATAAATTGTGTATTGTGAGCATTTCTAAGTTATTTTTCGTTTAGATTGATATTTGATGTTTAATTCTTGATTTTAGCATGTGAAATGGCAAATACTGCATATAGTATGGTTAAGGGTTTTTAAATGATTGTACTATTTTACTAAAGTTTTCATCTTTAAATAAGATGAACTTTTTCTAAGGTTCAGTTTTTATGAACCCTAATCACTAATTAGGCTTGAATGAAGGGAAGATGGAATATTTTGGAATAAAGAAGTAAATTTGGTTACTTTTTTAGATGGGGTTTAGGTTTAACTAGTATTGCTCAAAACCAAATACTTAATTTTTTCCGTTCCTTTTACAAGGAAGATACAAGGGGCATTGAAAATTGATGCCTCCTTTTGAATACATTTGAGGCTTTACCAATCACAGATTCACAGTAAATACTATCATAAGGGTCGTCGTTGAGTAAGAGGGTTTGATGTTGCCTGTAAAGTTGTGAAATCTTATTTAGTGGCACTGCTGTTTAAAATCTTTCCGAAGTCGGAAATCGACCTTAAGCTTGCTGTGTGGGACAGTGAGATCAGATTGGTAATTCTAAGAGTTTTCAACTACTAGTTGGAAACATTTTGAGAATTGTCTTTATTAGAGAGCTGAAGAAGGTTAGCTGTTGTGAAATTTTTTCCTGACCCGTTTTTTTAATAAAGAGATTTCTGGTATGATTTTGATGATTATTGAAGGAAGCCCCTCTGCGTAAGCAATCTTTGTCAAGTCATCTGCAGGTTTATAAAGTTTACGTCTTTATGCTACTTTGAGTGTGTTTCATCACATAAAAGATAATGCCTTTATGCAGGACAATCTGACCATAGGTTATTGTGTATGCTTATCTTCTCAATCTGATGTATATTCAGTATATATAGCATTTATAGAGTTAATTATCGGGTGAAAAGGCTGTTTTTTGTTACTTGTAACATGGATATAGAGGGGTTTTGAAATTGTAAACACGAATAATTATAAGTGGAATAGAGGGCCTATGGCAATGTTTTATATTTACCATACCCTGCTAGCACCTGAGTCAGACTACAGTTGTTGCTCTTCAGTCATTCTTCTATACGACGTTAACCTATTGCTCAACTATTCTTTGTTGTATCTCTCTTGAAATTTACAGTCAGGGAATGCTTGGATTGGGTCAATGCATTAAGGGGTACCAGGAGGCAAATTGAGGAAAATAAAGGAGGGTATAGGGGGTGATTAAGGGGATGAGAATATGAGATAGTGGTGGTACAAGGGTGGAGGGGGGAACTATTACCCCCTTTTTTGGACTCCTAGGGTACCCCCCGCGACCTGTCCACCACTACCTTATTCCCTCTCCACCACCACCATTCATCTTCATTCTTCTTAGCTCGTCTCTTATTACCCGCCTTGATGCATTAACCCAACCCAAGCCATGCCCTTAAGCTTATTGTTCTGTCTGAGGTTGAAAATTGTAACCTACCCTTATATATGGATCTCTTGTTGTCCCTTTCCCCTGCCCCCACCCCCAGAAATAAATATTAAGATAAAAACTCCTCTATGCTGCTTCTGTATCCTCAATTGTTATGGTTGACATACTTTGTTATGATCTATTACAGATACAAAACAGCAGTTTGCAAGTTTGTAAATCAAGTGCTTATAGTTGCCATGTCATCATCACTGATTAGAACTCCATTCCCCAATATTACTGTTACTGGATTCTGTTACCCAAGCCAGAAGTATAGGAGGTTAACCAATCATCACCATGGAATTGCTCTTCCAAAACTCAAAATGAAACGCCTTTCAATTTGCTGCTCAAAGTTGACTCCATGGGAACCCACTCCTCTTACATATGCACCCACTGATGAGGCTGAACCCGAATATGTAGAAGAAACTCCCAACATTTTCGACACCCTAAAGTTTGAGGACACTGCAGCAACACCAGCTACTGATTCTGAAAAATTAGCTCAAAGTCAGAGCAAACCATCTAAGGAGGCAGGCTTTCTGAAATGGCCATTGTGGATTCTGGGTCCCGCTTTCCTTCTCGTAACCGGCATGGTCCCCACTTTGTGGCTACCCATATCGTCAATATTTCTCGGGTCCAACATTGCCAGCCTACTTGCCCTTGTTGGGCTAGATTGCATCTTCAACCTCGGTGCAACTCTGTTCCTCCTCATGGCCCATTCTACCACCCAACCAAAAGACCCAATGGAATCCCCTAAAAGCAAGGCTCCTTTTAGTTACCGTTTCTGGAACATGTTTGCTTCAATAGTAGGCTATGCTATCCCCTTGGCATTGCTCTTTGGCTCTCAAAAAGGCTTCCTCCAACCACAGCTTGCACCCATCTCATACTTGGTACTTCTAGGCCCCTACCTCCTGCTTCTGTCAGTGCAGATGTTGACGGAACTTCTCACTTGGCATTGGAAATCGCCCGTATGGCTTGTAACTCCAGTTATATACGAGGCTTACCGAGTGCTGCAGCTCATGAGGGGCTTGAAGCTTAGCGCAGAGATTAGTGCGCCTGCATGGATGATGCATACTATAAGGGGGTTAGTGTGTTGGTGGGTGCTTATTCTTGGTCTGCAACTCATGAGGGTTGCTTGGTTTGCTGGCTTTTCTGCTAGAAATCAGAAAAGATCATATGTGTGATTATATGAAGAGATATCTACGCCTGCTTTGGGTGAGGTTGGGATTTTCTAGGATTAGGTTGGTAAGATAGGTAGAGTGTCGTCTTCTGGGAATAGCTTTCCATCGTTGAATGTATGTAATGTTACTCAATTGATAGTAGTGCAAGTGACGGGGGGATTGTGTAGGACGAAAGTTGTTCAGATTTAATGCATTTTCTAGCTTGATTTTTGAAGTCTTGGAGGTAGTATTGAAGATTTGGGCTCGAATTTCGTTTAAGCCACATCCCTTTGACGATCTCTTTGCACCCAAAGAAATCAAGTAATGCATTTCCTAGTGTTGTACTGCTGTAGCGGTGTAGCCTGTATGTATGATTGAACTTGAGCGACTTACATTAAATTTCAAAATAAATGCCTCCATTTTAATTATGCGTCGCATCTAAACGTTTGCAATTAAATCTGGTCATTTTTGGGCCTTATATGTAATCACTATGTCTATATCGTAGTTAAATCTACTCCATATAAAACAGCTACGCTAGGAAAGTAATTTCTGTCAAAATATAGGAAAGCAATTCAAAAGATATTTACCAACAACAAAATTTTCATGTTTTTTAAAATTTGATAATAAGAACTACTTTGCAGCATACTGCATATATTGATTGTTTAACATGAGATAGTTACACTTTTAGTCTCAAAATATAAAAGAAAGTTCTTTAATTCGGAAGATTATTGTTTTTCCACTCTTCTTTGAGCTATCAACACCTTCTTATTTTACCCATTTAACAAACTATAAGCTATACAAAACTTCTTTAAGAACACATTCCCTAAATTTAAGTCTTAAGACTATTCCGAATTAATTAATGATCAGCAGTGCTTGAAGAAGATGAGTTATAATAGAAACTATCATGTGGATGTCAACTAGCTTAGTTAATTAAAGTCTTGAAACATGGTGCCCAAGACCCCAAATCGAATCCCGTCGACATCATTTTACCCTATGGCTATAAGCTATACAAAACTTCTTTAAGAACACATTCGCTAAATTTAAGTCTTAAGACTATTCCGAATTAATCAATGATCAGCAATGCTTGAAGAAGATGAGTTATAGTAGAAACTACTCATGTGGATGTCATTTAGCTTAGTTAATTAAAGTCTTAAAACGTGGTGTTCAAGACTCCAAATCGAATCCCGTCAGCATTTTGCCCTATGGCTCTCTTTACACACAAAAAAATTGAAACCACATCAATAATTTCCTATTATCTTTTTGCTTTCTATAGCTCATTTTTACCACCTAATGATGTCTTATAATCAATCCCAGCTACTAATTTCACCAATCCCATAAATCAAGACATATCACTTACTTACCGTTGGTAAAAGAACCCTACCTTTCTTACTTACATACAGTAGTACAAACTAAACTATTCAATCAACAGTTTATGCAATTACACCCCCAAGTAAAACTAGACCAGAAAATTTCCAAAAAAGTAAATTTTTTTTCTCAAAAAAACCTGTAATAAATTCACTAGTTTGTATGATGATGATGAGTGGGATCCACTACTTTGAATGAACACACAGAATAGTCGACAGTCTTAACTCTTAACACTGTTCCACGTCTCCCCTGTCCCTCTCCTTCTTTCTCTTTCTCTTTCTCTTTGAAAACCCCCAAAAAAAAACAGTTGGAAATTCAATCAAAACCTGCAAAATCATCAAATTTTTCATCAGTCTACTTAAATTAGATCTCTTTGTCTCTCTCCTCTCTGGGTATTTTACTGTTTCAGGTGATTTCTTCAGAAAAATGAATTCAGGGGAATTTCTCAGTATTCAACCTCAAGAACTTCAATTCCCATGTATTTTTTCATCTCATTTTCTTCAATTTTTGGAATTTCGAGTTCAAATTTTATTTTATTAGCTCTAATTTTTCTGGGTTTTCATTATTATTATTGTTTCATGCAGTTGAATTGAACAAGCAGATCTCTTGTACCATGCAATTAACCAATAATACTAACAGCTATGTTGCTTTTAAGGTATTCATTCTTTCAAAAAAATTCAAAATTCAATTTTTTTTTTGGGTTAAAATTTGTTTTAGTTGAATTTTTTTTCCCTGGAAATTTATTTTTACAGGTGAAAACAACAAATCCTAAGAAGTATTCTGTAAGGCCTAATACTGGGATTGTGTTGCCACATTCTACTCATGATCTCTTAGGTTCTTTTTTTTTCCCCTTGATCTTTAAATTTTAGCTTATAATTTTTTATGGTTTGACTTTTTGAGTTAAATTTTGTGGCAATAATAATTAGAATATTATTAATTTTATGATATTTTGTAGTGACAATGCAAGCACAAAAAGAAGCACCAGCTGACATGCAATGTAAAGACAAATTTCTTCTTCAGAGTGTGATTACAACCCCTGAGATTACAGTCAAGGATATTACTTCTGATATGGTAAAACCCTGAATTTTTTTTGAATGTTAGGAGTATTATTTGTTGTTAGTGTAATTTTATTGTTTTGCCAAAGTGATTTTCTAAGAGAATATGTTGTGAAGTTTGAACATAAACATTAGCTTTTTCTTGAAAATTATGGAAGATTTTTTTTTTTTTGGGGTTTCAAGTGATTTGACTAAGCCTATCTGGACATAATAGCTACATATATATGCTGATTTCATAATTTGGGATGACTACTTATCTGGCCTAAAATCTGATCTTGTGCAACTTAATTACGACTTTAATCAATGCGTAGATCCTACACCCGAGAGTATGACGTGCAATATGCTCTCGGTTTATGTTCATTTCATTGTACCTGTACATTATTTTAGCATATACTACTATGACCTTAAACTATGTGTTATTTATCGTAAAATGTATATTATTTTGTGACTGGTGATGAAATATGTTCTTTTATTCTGAACTGTATATTCTTTCACTCTGAACTGTTTGTGGTTTTGAGAGCGTGATACGATTTCAGTAAGCAACGTAACACGGTAGTCGGAAATTTCTGTTCTAGAGTTCTTTAGTAATTAGTAGTATATTTCTTGTTAACGAAAGATGGAATCTTCAATATTATTATGTTTTTTTGATAGTTTAACAAGGACTCGGGGAATCTTATCGACGAGTGGAAATTGAAAGTCTCCTACATTTCACCACCACAACCTCCATCAGCTGTACAAGAAGGATCAGATGAAGGTTCTGTGTCAGATAATGGGATCTTTGATACCTATGCAGCTGTGAGTTTATCCATTTAACTTTTTCTTTATGATTTCTTAAGTAGTTTCAACAAAAGTTCTCTACAATTCAAGTTAAAAAACTATTATGAAATGCATTCTTGCAGGCTCCAAGAACCCAAGTTGAACCAGAAGATGATTCGAGCCAGGTAATTTTCCATCCTTTCAAACATTTGATTGGACTGCAGTGCAACTTATCTGATCATCAACATCACTTATAATTCTATGCTTATGATAAGACTGTTTAACTTCTCTTTGTTCGAAATGTTCATTTTGCTGTACAATTTTTCCATGTTTCTCGACATCTTTTTCAAAGTTTGGGCACTTATATGAGAATTACCAGACTTGGCTTTGATATTGTGTAGCGCAAAAGGAAAGTTGTAAGATGTTTGTGCTTCAGCGCGTGATTTATTTTACCAAAGATATGTATGTATCTTTTAGAGTGTACGTGTGGCACATTCACGTACCAGTTTGACCACTATGTATCTGATACTATGTGGTTCACTTTGCACAAGTCTGCTAATATATCTATAGGGTGATCTTTTCTGCTCTAATTCTATAAATCGCCTTATTGTCATGATAATTTCATATATCAGGTGAACGCTATGATTTCTAGGCTGATGGAAGAGAAAAACTCTGCCATTCAACAAAACAACAAGCTTCATCAGGAAATGGTATGGTTTGGCTATTGCAAATTGTTTTAAGCATACTTTCTATAGCTTAACACCTAGAATATTTTTCAGCATTATGTGCTAAGATAATGGTAGAGGATGATAATTTAACCATATTGGTGTAAAGTCTTTGGATAGTTTAATGAAAATCTAGTTTTAAAGAAGCTCAAAACCAGTCAGTACGAGAATGGTACTAGAATGCAGTTGGCTACCTACTTCTGTAGAATTAGCTCAAGAGTGTAACACTTGCATGTAACACATGTCGATTTGCCTCTCCGGATCGTATATCACAAGGGGTTTAGTGCATTATGTTAAATTGCTCAAAGCATTTGTAATTGTGAAGCACTGGTTACTATAAAAATGCAGAGCTAGAGGACATTCAATATCAGCTTATTGATTTTATGCATTAATTTTGTCCAATAATTCCACCCATACTGAAGAAACGGAAACTGATGATGCAGGAGCATTTGAGGCGCAAAATAAGTCAAAAACGTGCTGCGATCCCATTCATATATGTCTTCCTTGTTGGGTTAATCGGAGTCCTTGTGGGATACCTTGTCAAGAAAACATGAAGTGTGGAGAACATTTAGCCTATTTGAAGTCTTTGGGCAGCTGTTTAAGTTGTTGCGTTGAGAAGAAAGTAGCTGCTCCAGGAGGAATTTTGGTTTGATTTGTCAGATAAGCACAACTGGTTTGTATTTAATAACCTTTCAATAGATTTGTATTTGCATAATATTACATACATTGTACATCTCTTCGCGATTGCTACATTGTTTGTTATCAAAGCATCGAAACTGCTGTATCTACTCAGATAGGAGCTTCTACAAAAAGATTTTAATCATACTACTTCCCATTGATTGAAATACCCTGCATCAACCAATTCAATGAAATGCATCTTCAGTTAACATTCACTTCTAAAAAAAGCCCATATTCATGATTTAGAGATATTATTCTACCTTGATGAACTCTATCAAGGATATTCTGGGACTTGTAAAATGTTGCACCGTATAACAATGTTCCGAAAATCATCCAGAGTAAGCTGAAATGAGAACAGATAAGTATCACTGTGGAGAAATGTTCTGTTGCCCATATTCTAATTTTTTTCTATATATTGTCCAAGGCTGCTTTCCTATTACTCTCGATGGTTGAATGAGAGAAAACAGAAATGATAAATTTAGCATACAAGTATTGGACTGACCTTGCCATCCCTATTACTATCAAAACAGCGAATCATATCAGCTAACTCCTTGTCCGTCCAGGTAAAATCATGAGAAGCAGCCATCCGTTGCACGTCTCGGAATGTTATGCTCCCTTTCCCAATCTCTGCAACTCATAAATCATCGTAGCACCATTAAGCAGTTTTCGATACTGAATTGGCTTTTAACTTCAAAATGTAATGGTGAAGCTGGTATTAAGCTTTTGCCAAGACTCATCATAATGCATGGGTTCATGTTTTTAGATGGTTTTGGACTCTAGCAATATGAGTGAGGCTAAATGGAAAGCAAACAAGGTGCTTATAGAAACCATGTTAGCAGGTGCTGGTCAATACAGCATACAAGAAGGCAATTAGTAAGAAATTACCATCAAACTGACAGAAGTTTACAACCAGGTCATCCTCAGTCATTTGCATACGACTCTTAAACTGCCAAAGCGCCAACACAAGAGAAAGAAAGATTATATCATTATTCAAGAGTATAATCAAGGCTCATAGTAAAGTTAATGTGCTGCAACGTATATAACTATATAGTATATAGCTTACAGATTTCTTCTTCCTCGTATCGTCTTTCTGAGAGCGATCACGGCTCTTGCCATTACTGCTACCAGCTAGCTCGTTTGAGGCCTGAGATAACCCATCATGCTGCTGCACGTATGACGTGTCTCCGAGATCTTTTAAAGAAAGAGCTATAGCCTGCAAGCATATGACAAACAAGTGAATCACAACAGCTACAAAAATCAAATCAATTTTCATCCCGAAGTCAGCCGATATCCCTTTCCGAATTGAATCACGAACACTAAATTCCCATAAATCTATTCCTCTGACTAGTCCAAGTTTTTGTGACCTAAGAGATTATCGGAGACTAGACTGTTTACAAGAAACTCATTAGTCATAAGAAATACACTATAGAGGCAGTCAACGCTCAGAGACTTATGAAAGTAACCTGCTTCAAAGCTTCATCTTCACTCATAAGATCTGTGATGTCTGGAAACTTCTGCAAAGATACTTGCTTACCAGACCTCAATTTCCTATTCATCACCTGACATAAGAAAAGAAAAGGGACCAGTCAGGAACTTTACATATTACTATATATAGTACTATAGTAGCAGAACTTTTGATTTTCTGCAGCTTTTTTTCAATATATGTTTTCTGAACTCAGAATTTTCATTTCATAGCAAAGAATTGCATCAAGATAACTCCAAACACATACACACACAGACACACACACAAATCTGCATCAAGCAACAAGCAATATTGGTTTGATCAATATGCCTGATCAGTGAGCACTGAGCGGTACACAGCTTCAAAATTGCTTTTAGCTTTGTCTTGAGTTGTTTTCATATACATATACCTTCTGAAGAAAGGACAAAGAAATTATGATAACAATGACATTGAAAACACAATATGGCAATGGTGCAATGTCATACACGCACAGAGTTCTTCCATTTCTAACAAAGTTTTTTAACATTTTCTAATCAACCATTATCCCCCCTCCTTGGGTCAAGAAATCACTCCATCCGTAATGAGCTTGCAGCCATGAAGCAACCTGGAGGTGACTGAGGGGCGATCAAGAACTCCCAGAACCTGGAGGATGCATGGAAGAATTACCCTTTTGTGCATCAGAAGAAGGCATTACAGGGAAATTGCCCATGTAAGGCGCAAAGTTGGCGTTATAAGGATTCCAAGGATTGGCGAACATGCCAAATGGATTCATGGGAGAGCACCAATAACCAGGAAACATAGGAGGATTCTGCTGGGCAGTGCTAGCAGGCCAAGTGGAAGCCTGTTGCTGTAAGCAAGGAGCTTGAGTGGCAGGAGGGTGGGAACTCCACACCGGATGAGAAGCTGAAGCTTCAGGGTGTACAGAAGGATGTATATGTTTGGCAATCTGCAACATGACAATGGAATATGAGTAAATTATTATGGCGGGATGCAAGAAATGATTATGAATTTTACCTCTTCCACATCTGATTGAAAGAATTTCTTCATTCTCAAGTAAGCTATCTCTAAAGCAACAATCACCCCAGATATCTGTTTACTTTCCTCCAGATTAAACTACATGCAACCCAGAAACAATTTAGAGAATTCAATAAGCAGAAAATGCAAAGCATAAAACTCCAGAAAAAGGCATACCCCAGTAAAACCCTCAGGAAAAGGCAGTCCCTCCACAAAGTCCTCACGGGATTCCGGATAGTTTAAATGTGATTTCCTCAATTTATAGTATTCTGCCTTTAAACGAGCAATCCATTTAAAAGTTCTCTCCGCTTCCTCACGCTTGAACTACAGGCAAGAAGCACTCAAGAAAATTAGAGAATTCAATATGCAAAAGATACAAAGCATAGAACTTCAAGAAAAGGCTTACCCCCTTGAACCCTTTAGGATAAGAATCCATCAATTCCTTCACCTCCTTCTCAGGAGCCTTCGGAAAAACTACGCATATTGTCTCCCCACAATGACCCGTAAACTCTAGACTGCTGTCAGGAATGAGAACCCTCGGAGGCGGCTCCACCTAGAAATCAAGTTGGTCCATTGAAAGTTGAATGCTGACCCCGTAACGTGGGCAGGCAGCCCTCAAAATTCAAAATGTGGCACTAGCTAAACTTTATATTTAATTCAGAACTTTGGATGCTTGATTGAAGACATTTAAACTTTAAAGCAACAGCCAAATGCATAAAGAAAATCAAGATACAACATAAGTGAAATTAGTACATTGTCAAAAAATTCGCACCCAAAAACACATAATATAAGCATTTCAATTAAAAAAACTCAACTTCTCATAATGTCAAAACAACATATTTCCTGCAAACTACACACACATAAAATCAATGAAGTCATATCACTGGAATTAACTGAAATTTTGAGAAAACAAATCACCAACTGACCAAATGCAATTTTATCAACTTGCCCACAACATGAAAATAGTACATTGTTCAAGAAATCACACCAAAAACACAAAATTTAGCCTTAAAAATTAAGAAAGAGAGAAAAATAGTACCTTTTTTGATGGGGACTTCGAATTTCTGACATTTGTAATCTTCTTCTTCTTCTTATTCTTCTCCTGCTCAAATTCTTCACTTGAATTATCCAAAGTTGCTTCACTACTATCATCTTTTTGTTCTTCATCACCATTATCAGGTTCATATTCGTCATCTTTTTTGCTTTTTTTGGATTTAGGTTGCAATTTTCTCTTTTTCCCCTCTTTTTGACCTAAATTCATCAAAGAATTCGCTATTTTCTGCAATCCCATTGATTCCATTCTCGCCTTATTTCGCGCAATCACCAATTCCCTCTGTTTCTCGTACTCTGTCATTTCGTTTTCTGGGGTTTTTGGGTTGTCTGAGCTTGATTTCTCGCTGTGTTCAGACTCAGAGTTGACTTCTACTTCTTCTTCTTCTTCTTCTTCTTCTTCTTCTTCTTCTTCCGCCATTTTCTGGGTTTTTGGTGTTTTAGGGTTTCGTCTGTGAGTAAAATTCCGCATCGAAAGATTTAATTTTATGTACTACTGTACTATTTTCGACGAGAAATGTTTTGTATGCAGGGCAGTTAGATTCTTAAAAAAACTTAAATGGACCCGAAAGCCTCGATGCACACACTTGTGCACCGGGTTGATAATTGATAGTATTAACTTCATTAGTGAGTTTTATAGAGATACAATAGACTTATATACAATATAGTGGATTTTCTTAACAGGACGCATATGTAGTGAAATTATATGCAATATAGTGGAGAATTTAATTTTAATGTTTTAACATGCAGAAAGATTTAGGTTATGTAGTTTATATCGTGACACGTGATTTAACATATAGAAAGATGTAGTTTCTTCATAATATAGTGAGTGTCTAAATAATATAGTGAGTTTATGCATGATATAGTGAGTGTCTTAATGATATAGTGGATTGTTCATAAACGATGTAGTTTTTGCATGATATCATAAATATGCTTCTGAATAACATATTGAGTTTTTTCATGATATAGTGGATTTATGAATGATATAGAGGATTGTTTAGAAATGATACGTGCTTTTGTCTTGGTGCACACTAATATTAACATGGATCGGGTACACGGCTCCACGCAAGTCATATTGGTTAAATTCCGCTTTAACTAAGATAAACTAGCTATTGGACGCTAGTACCTAATTAGCTAACAAGAGCTAATATCCTTGGGTGTAACCGTGTAGCAACTAACAACCCACAAACCATCTTCTTTTTTTTATTTAAAAAAGCAAAAGACATGAAATTAATGACATGAGATTTATGTTATTATTTGTATAGTTCATGTCATCATTGTTAGAATCTATGTCATTATGTATGTTACACAATAAGTAATGATGTAACATGTTATACCCTAGAGGGCAAAGGCTACACATACACTGGGTGTATGTGGACCACACATTTTTTTTTTTTTTTAAAGGTAAGATGAAGTCCCTTGCAAGGAAGGGGGGAAATTGGGGATCCCTCCTTGCAAGGGGTGAGACTCGATCCCAGGATCTCTGGGATCGGAGGTGATGCCAACACCACTAGGCTATCACCTGCTGCTCATGTGGACCACACATACACTAGGTGTATGTGTTACTAGTAAAATTTATACCTTGTGTATGTGTTACTACTAAAATGAATATTATTACTAAAATTATTACAAACTTACAATGTTTCGACAGATAATTTTATTTTTAATGATTTGTTCTTTATCTTTGTTTAAAAATTCTGTTTTATGAAATTTTCTTTGTTTAAATCTGTATGAATCCTTTGTTTAAAACTAAAAAAAAAAGAATTGTATTTTTTTTCCAGATTATTCATATATTAGCTTCATCTTATTCATCTTCACCATTTTTCTACTATTGATTTCTACTAAATTTTCTTGTCGTTTTCAATTATTTAATTTGTTTGTAGAAAAATAATGTTATATTTTCATCCCTACCATGTAATAAAATCCAATTCGAAATATAGTATTTCAATCGTCTATGTATTATGTAAATTCAAATATCGTTGAATAACAAAACAAGTTCAAATGATTGTAAGTTTGTAATTTTTTTAGTAACAATATACATTTTAGTAGTAACACATACAAAAGGTATACATTTTAGTAGTAACACATACATCCAGTGTATGTGTGGCCCACATACACCGAGTGTATGTGTATCATCTCTCACCCTAGAGGTGTACACGCACTCTATTTATTTACTTGTAATATTGGATGTTGGCATTTGCCATTAGAAGCTAGGAGATGAGAAAGATGGAAAGAGAAAAAAAGGGATCCCATATATTATGAGAGAGAAAGAAAAAATATATTGCCAAAACTTAATATGATGTAGTTAATATGCAATTTTCAAAAATGAGAAATGGTGTAAGTGAAAAAAACGGAGGAAGTATCTCTTAAATTTTAGTTGGCTTTTGGTTGAATATGGAAATGTATAATTTTATAGGAAGTCTTAGAGTCAAAAAAATCTATTTGAGAGAAAGTGGAAAAGGTTAATAATTGGTTAGATGTCACAGGTAGAAATTTTATAGAAAGTTTACTTACCTAGTGGACTATGTAAATTAATTCCTCAATTTTTTGGGAAGTAGAACTTTCTATGTTTTTTTTAATTAAATAACTTTACTATTTTGTTCTTTTTATAAATTATTACTTTTTATGTTTTCTCATGTCAACCAAACAATCACTTAATACATATATATATTTAATAATTCAAACTCTATATATGAACTATGCAAAGATATATTCTGATACTATTTGTAAATCGAAAACTGTAACTACATACTTCCTCCATTTCTCGATAGTTTATCCATTTTGGATTTTTATCTCCACATGACCGCAAAATAGACCATTTCTTTATTAAAAAAAAAGAAGAAGAAATCCTCCTGCATGGTTGACAAATCTAGTACAGCCTAGAACACGCTTGACCCAAATAAAATGCTTTGGGGGAGTAAAAGGCAAGCCTTGATAATTTCTTACAATCGACTTGGACCCGTCGCAGAATCGCAGCTTCACTAATTTGACACAGCCCAAATCAAGTAGAATAAACCTATGTAAACAAAACACAGGTATTCATACCCATAAGGCCATAAATCCATAATACCTCGAGTATATGCAGATTTGATATTAGGGCCTTGTTCACTTTTTAATGTATGTAAGTTGCCTTACCATAATTAAGAGCACCTCTCGATCTTAAGATTAGAGGCTTAATTTCAATTGGTTGGGGGTTCAATTTCTACTAGGGTTTGAATAGGTGGATTCTCGTATCTTCCTCCCTTCTAAAATGTCTAACCCGCTAACTTGTATCAGATTGACCTATGAAAATTCTGGCCTAATAAGGTGCTTCTACCAAAAAACCAAAACATTAGAAAATAAAACTTCTCAATGTATGTTAAATGGTTTCAGACTTATCTCTACATGTTAAATGTTTTCAAACTTATCTCAATATGAAGGTAATTGAAGGGTCCCTTAAAAAAAAAGGTAATTGAAGGATAACAGGAAAACCAACTTTTTTGTATTTTTTCTCTTACATTTTGGATTTTCTCTCTTACTTTTGTAACTTCTCTATTACTGGATAATACTTCTCTCGTGCTTTTTAGTACTTTTTGGCACTTTTTCCTTATTTTTGTTGTCTAAATAAGGTTATATTCCCTCCAAGGGTTTGTTCATTACTTGTTTTAAGAAATTTTCAAATTCAGAAAAATAAGAAAATTTTAGAAAGTTTAGAAAAATTCAAAAAAGTTCGAAAAGAATAAGTAAAAGTTAACAAACGTAAAGAATAGTTTTGAAAAGTTCCGTAAAAATTTTAAAAATTCAGAAAAATTGAGAGGAGAAAAAGTAAGATAAGTTCAATGAAGAGAACAAATCCTAAGAAGAACTTTCTGAAGCATTCTAATGGGGATACCAAGGAGAACACTTAAAAATAGAGAATATTTAAAGATATTAATTTCTAAAGTTATATGTTGACAAATATACTAGTAAAAACGACATTGCAGCTAAAAAAACATAAGGCAAAACTAGTTTTAGTTTACTTAGTAATATTTTCTTATTTGAAAGGGGGCTCTCGGGAGAGCATAAACATTATCGATGAACCTACAAATCATCTAAGACAAAAGAAACAAGGTGGAAAGTCGAAAGCTCCAAACTCTAGTACCTAAGTCTCAAGAAGGGAGACGGATTAAAGCATAAACCACCTTATTACCCTTCCTACCATAATTACTTGGTAATAATATTAGTACATATGTAATATAAGGGTCAAAATGTTCAACAAGAAAACATTAATTCATGATAGATACCGTAAGAAAGAGGAAATTGCACCATCTCACAATATACAATTCTAGTTCTAGCAGATGGCTAAGAAATCCTATCGACTATTGAGGCAGAAGCACCGAAACATATAAACATGTAAAAAAGTAAGCAATGTTACAATTCCTTCAATGGTGGGGCTTGGTGGATTTCTGTTGGGCCCACAATGAGAGACAAAAGAACATGAATTTTGCGGCCCAAATGGGCCTTCTCCACGTGGCAAATAGATTGTCTCACATGGGGTCTCTTCCACGTGGCATGTTTGGCCACCCATTGCGCTCTGGGGTTGCAAAATTGGGGCTTCCTTTGTCTTCTTTTTAACTGTTTGGAAGTTGAGACTATATGCTACCGGCTACCGGCTACCGGCTGTGGACCTACACTAGCTTTGATGGGCCCCATATGTGGATTCATTCGACATGTGGGCTCCACTTGTAATTTGTGTTTGGCTAAGACAATAATATTACTTAAAAAGTTAAAAACTAATACTAATACTATATAAGTCTATAACTTTGATTTGATTTTAGTAGGGTTTTGAATGTAGCATGCCATGTTAAGGTGAGGGAAATTATACTTCATGTAGACATAAAATGTGGTGTGTCCTTACAATACACATACTTTCAATTTTGATGATGTTTTATAAGTCAAACAACAGTTTATCAATAAGTATCAAATAATTTAAGAATTATCAATACAATCAACTACATAGAGTCATATTGCTTTTAGTTATGTGGTTCTCAAAACTTCCATGCAATTAATTTAAATCACAAAAGTTACATTGTTAGATTATGATTAAAAACTACATACAAAATAAAAGTTGAAGATCTTATCTATTCAAATATATTAAAAGGCGTTCATATCAAAGGACCGGTGCCACATGACGTTACACTCTTCTCAAGCTTCCAATACACATGTTTATAATTCCATTTAAAAATATTAACAATGTGTAGTTACTAGGATTCAAACACGTGACCTTTGAAATGAAATGTGAGAGTTTAACCACTAATCCACTACAATTTCAATGCTTAATGTTTCAAAGTAAAACGTAATAAAGTCTTATAATTATATGTAATTATAAAGACATAGACAAGCTTTTTAATCTCTAACACTATTTTTAAGTAATAACATTCTCTTACCTCAGTTCCATCAAAATTGTTATTTTTATCCCCAATTCCTTAAAAAAAATTTAAAGCAACTTATCATGCCATAACGTTCATTTTCCAATTTCGCACTAGACATAATATTACGAAAAACTAATAAAATCAATTATGAAATTTAGGAATAATAGTATATTTGATCATTGTAACTGACCCGGGGCAACCGGGCCAAAATACTAGTTATTCTTAAAAACAAGGTTAAGGAAGGTCATTCATCATGAAACTAAAACTCCATAAAGTCTTCCTCTAAAAAAAAAAATCCATTAATTCTTACTCTTTCCATCCCTTAATAGATCACTTCCCATTTCTAATTTTACCACTATTCACAAGTAACACAAATCTTCCAAATATTTTTTCAATATATAAGAAAAAACATAATCTTGTGGGGTACGATCTTGTTCGATTCGTCTCATTATGTACATTGTTGGAGTTAAGGCTTGGAAAAACCTTGGCTCATTTTAGTTTGTCCCACATTGCTTGTGGGAGGAAATTTCTTCATGTTTATATATTTCCTCCCTCCTTCCATCTATTGAGTTGTGACTAGAGATGCTTTTGTGGTTGGATGATATGTTTGGTTTGGGCTTGCTATCACACACGCGCGCGCGCCGCCCGGACCGGGCCAGGGCCTTGGGCTTTGGGCTTTGGGGAATAAACTTTACTTAACTAAATTTTTGGACCCGGGAGCTACGCGTGTGTGGCTGTTGGAATTCCGTAACGTTTTACCGTGATGATTCATGGCAATCCCTAATTATCCGCCCATTGATTTCTGTCTTGATTGCTATCCGTTTTTTTGGCTTGATTCTTCCCTATAAAATCAGTGCCATCCTGTTCAGTCAGACACACAAAAAAAAACAACAAACACTCTTCTCTCTTCCCTTCTCTTCTCTATTCCTGGGTTTTCGTGCTATTCTCTAAAGCTCAGTTTGCTAGTGGTGGCATTCTTAGCTGCTGACCTGCTGTGTAAACCTTGGGGAGCATTCCGGCCAAGATCGATAACCACCATTGTCGGGCCGTAATTGCTTTCAAGTCAGTGATCTCCTATCACGGCACAACCTTGAAAGTTATCTATTTCTGCCTTTGCGAAACTCTTATTCCAACATACATTATGAAATCAAATTCTTATAATTTTAACTAACATGTAATTAAAGATAATGATGATATAAAACGTGCATTGGCAAAAATAGAAAGTCAACGTGATATTTGCTACTAATGTTAAAAGGAGATTTATGAATTATAATGAAAAATAACCAAGCTTGGACTTGTTAGTGTTAGATCAGGCTACCACATTGGTTATGATCATATAGTGTTAAAGACTACAAAAAAAAAACAATAAACATTTGAGCTTAATTAGCTTAGCTTGTGATTGGTAAGGTTCTACTAATGGCTACCACAGTGATCATGATTTAGTGATAAAAAAGGTAAACCACGCACAGCTCACCAAACTAAAACTATCTAGTGCTACAACAAATGCCAGCTCAAAAAGTCACCCCCTTTTTAGTTTCTACCATACACATTACTAAATTACAACCTATTTTAATCTCTTCGAGGTCAAAAGTTAAGTTTATAACAAGAAACAAGGAAATCAAACCCATGCATCATTTTTGCAAATATGTGGACCAATTTTAAGACAAACACATTTATCTACATTATTAAATATTAAGTACTAGTTTAGTAGTACACCCTCGATAAATACAAACATTAGGATTTAGGACATGCCCTAAACTTCTTTTTCTTTTCTTTTGACCTATCTTCTTATATTTTCATTTCAAAGTACATTATTATTCCTTTTTCACTGAAACGGGAAAATCTTTCTTTTGGCATTATTTTGCTTTCTCTCTCCTCTTTTTATGTCCATATATCTACCTTAGTAACCTCAAACTTCACTCTCTCTTTTTCTCTCTAAATGTCTTGAATTTTTAGGGTTGGTTGATATATGAGAAGGAAACAAGAAGACAAAAGAGAGGTTACCCATACTATATAGCATGTTCTTCAATGGAACATATTCACATCATTTAATGCTTATGATTTCTTTTACTTCTTAGTTAGTTTGTTTGTTCACTATATACACAAACATTTAGTATGCACCACTACTAGTTGATCAACTGCCTATAGTCTGTAGGTAAAAACGCGCTTTCTTATAGTGTAACAACATTGTTGGGATCTCTCTCTACAAGACATAACCCTAGCTAGCAATTAGCATGTCAATCAGCTCTTCTTTCGTTATGATGTCTCTTCTATGCTTATTTTTATTAAGTACAACATCAAGCGCAACCCGCCACCACCTTACCGGGGTTGTTGTCGACCAGGAGCCGCCTCATCAAAGCACCGTTCAAGTTTTCATGAAGGTTTGTAAAAGTTGTTATTTATGTGTTTATATACAATACTTATTAGTAAGATTCATGTCGTTTTCACTATTACTACCTCTGTCCGAATTTAAATGTGGTTCAAATTAAATTACACTATCAACGTGACTATTAATTCTGAGCAGGAAATAGTTTACTAGGGTTTTGTTTTCTTGAATTCTTTCAAATATCCATTTTTAATTTGCTTAGGGAGAGCTCAATATTAATCAAACTATAGGAAAATCACAATACTAATAATTTTTATTTACATGTATATTTTGCAGAACGTTGATAAGAAGGTGATCAAAGTGGAGACAACAATCAATATGAATTCATCACAAGTAAATGCTACCAAATTAAGCGATGAACACAGGATGAAGCTAATAAAAACGGAGGGAGAAACGAAGCCAAAGAACGAAGATCGCGATCACAAGCTAAAACATGCTCTGAACCTTAAGAATGGAAGACAAAATCATAGAGGAAGGCGGCCATTTCCAAGAAACTTAGTTAAGAGTAAGTTTCCAAAAGTTGTGTCATGGCGTGTGCCAAGAACGGAAAATGATGAATTGCCACAGACAGCCATCAACTTAGATTATGCACCTCCTAAAGTACACCCTCCTACCCACAACTAATTTTTTTGCTAATCTTTTTTAATCTTTGAGAAAACTAAGCAGCTAGAATTAAGGTATTCAAAGAGACCTAACTTATGGGCTCTATATGGAGATGGAATAGTATGAGTATAACAGCTTGTTTATTGTTCAAAGTTTATTGTACATGATTATAATTTCTAAGAGAGAGTCATATATATCAAGTAATTAATTATCTAATTAATTAGAATTGTGTATATCTGATCATTTAATTTGTTGCTTTATTTCTTAAAATTCTTCATCATTTAAGCAATCAGTCATGCACTTTGCCTAACATGGCTTTGTTGCTAGTTGAATCATACTCAGTTCTCATTATTATAAAGTTATTAAGTTACTATTATTATCATTAAGTACTTAAAGGAATGAACATTTCTAGCTAATTTGTTTACATTTTGTAGTGAACATGTAATGTAACTATATATGACATTGGTGTATTACTATTTAATTTGTATATATTCATGCGTAATTTGTACTACTAGTTGGTGTTTATTAATGTAGTTGATATTACTGTACTTAGGTCTAATTATGTACTTCCTTAATTAAGCTAAGATAAAACACATATGAGTTAAATTAGAAGTGACATTAATGTCAGAATCAATTATTGAGTGTCTGTACATATTGTTGTACATAGCTCTATGTACACCCAAGGCCAAATGATCATGTGTACATATTCATCTAATCGGATACATACTCATTTGAAAGGCACTTACTAATTTGATAAGATGCATACTCATTTGCATGGCATTGGGTGTATTACCGGGAGTACTCTACGTACAATTTGCGCAATCAATTATATATGCCCAAGCATTTCCTTTTCACGAATTAAACTTCTTGATCCAATATTGATCATATGGTATTTTAAAACTCTAGCTATGATCAAGTCCATACTATTTGTCTTATACTCCCTCCGTCCCTAAATAGAGTGCCCATTTCTTTTGGGCACAATAAGAAGAAATCATGTGTAGGACCTTAGTTGTATTAAATAATAATTAAATATAGAAGTTGGTACACTTTTTATGGATTGTTTATTAAGGAGAGAGAATGTGGGTCATATGGGAAAGTGGGTGATATTATAAAAGTTGAAAGCAAAATAATATTTTAATCGGTAGACCCATACCAAATAAGGAAATGAGAAATCTATTTGGGACAAACATAAATGGAAAAATGGGCACTCTATTTAGGGACGGAGGGAGTATATTGTATATATAGAAGGTTATAATCCTTCTGTTTGTTTTTAGCTGTTCTCTTAAAAATTTTCACTGCACAAAATAACCCACTTTAACCTGATATTTCTCCAAGTATATAGTAGAAACATTATTAAGCAAAATGGCACTGCATTTATGGTGTTGCATTCGAAATACTATGAAACATGAAAAAGAAAAACACTCAGAGTTGGCTAAGTTATAAAATTTGGAATGGAGTCATCAGCCATGGAAGGAGTATTAGGATTATACGACTTAACTGTAACTTAGAAAGAATGTTTAAAATCAGATCAACGGGAAAATATAAAGAATAATTTTCACATTTCATATTAATTTTAATTACTACGTGGTTTGTTGATCAGATCAAAGCGTATACTTTTATCACTAAGCTTATGATCTCCTGCAATAAGAAAAGAAGAAACGAGTGGTTAAAGAGTTTTGGCTAGTTGGACATGCATTACTCCATTGTCTCCATAATCCATACAATAATTTGAAATGAAGTATTATGTAAGAAAAACAAGTTCTGATACATTATTCCTTAACAGTACAAATTGCTTCACTTTGTCTATAGTAAATCCTTTATCCTTTAATTTACTTAGGGGTGAAAGTTATTCGGATAAAATCCAAAATCTAATCCAATCCAATCCGAATTAGTAATTCGGATCGGATTCAAACTGTGTTCGGATTGGATTGAGATTTTAGAAAAATTGGATTTTCGGATCGGATTGGATTGAGATAACCGAATAATATGCCTTGTATTATGTATCTAGATTGGGCTTAAGTGCCTAACTGGATTTTTTTTTTTTTTAAAAATCCTAGTCCATAGCCCAGTAGGCGTAGCACTTCAACCCTTCCCCTAAAACCCTAACAGCACTTAATTCCTCATTTCCTAAATCTACTAAGTTGTTGTTGTTGTGCTTAATTTATTTCAACGAAAAACTAGAGTTCTAAAAAATCGGATTTTCTGATCGGATCCAATCTAGAGTATGAAAATTCGGATTGGATTGGATCGGATTCAAACTCTAATTGGTTCGGATTCGGATTGGAAAATTGAAATTCAAATTTTATTCGGATCGGATTGGAATATGCCCTAATCCAAACCGTACACCGAACTTTCACCCCTAAATTTACTCTTAAGTACGTAGTACTCCCCTGGTTGGATAGGAATTTTTTTTTCAATGAAAACTTATTTATAGATCATGTTTCCTTTATCTCAGTTTCTTATAAGAGAAATTAGGGACCAAAAAGACAATAGAGATGGGTGGAACTTGGAAGGAGGGACGAATAAAGAACAGAATAAATGTTGGCTGTCATTTAACTGTTTTGATATAGGTAAATATTTTTAAACTTGGGAGAATTAATTTCTACTATTAGAATTATTTTCCGTTCTTTATAAACCAAACAAAGAATAGTGGAAAATGCATTTTTACTATAATCATGTTTTCTTCCTCGTTAAACACTTTCATATAGTAGTGATATATAGTAGTAGTACTTGAGCAAAAAGGCTAAGTGGCTAACTACTCCCTCATATCCATATGGGACAAAAGGTAATGAGAAACCGAATTAGATAAGATAATGATGTACCCAAACTGATTCCAAAAGAGAGTAAATCGGCCACCACATTTTGCCGGTCTTTTTTTCCATACATCAACTTTTTAATCTATTTATAAAGATAACTTTTTCTATTTTTTTGTTTAACCAATAATAGTGGTCATATCGTTTCATAGAAGTACAAGACTTCACGTTCTATAATCTATTTTTGTAGCAGTTTCCACGAAAAAGGATGTTCCAAGTCATGTACAACTAAACCAAATATGCAGAAAGAGTATGACAAACATAAAAAGTTACATGACTAAATAACAAGTGCAAACTTTTAAACCAAATTTAGTGTATGTATCAGCAAGTTGTGGAGACCCCACTACCTAACTTACCAAGGGGATGAACTTATATTATATTTGACCAAGATAATCATATTATAAAACAATACTCAAACTAGCTAGTACTTAACTACCATTGGAAAGATCTTTGTTTAACCAAAATATATATTCATAATCAAATTGCACCAAATAAAAATCTAAGAACATAGGTATAATGCAGCAGATTCAAAGCTAAAACGAAGGAACAGATCAGACAGGGTAATATGAATTTTCCAAGAATGTCTCAAAAAGCTAAACCAAAGTAAACACATAATTCTATAAATATTGTAAATCCCAGTAAAGGGTAGTGATTATTAAATTAGTTAAATGAGTAAAACCAAAATTCATCTGCTTCTGCTATTAAACACAGACATACTGGGAGTAGAATCCCTATTACATGGGACAAGTACGTGAATTTTGGGTTTGCCTTTTTATGAGATCAAAGGGGTGCATTTGAAGTCCCCATGTGGTCTTCACTCCCCAGTCCCCACCACATTTTTTCACTTCCTTTGCACTTTGCAAATGGAGTAGCTACTAGCTAGCTAGTTGCTTGTTATTTGATTAGTGCAAAATAATAGTCAACAATAAAAGTGAAGTAAGAGACATAAGGATTTATGTTGTTTGTATTATGTGCACTAGCTTCTAACATTGAAAAGACTATGTTCCAATCGTTATAAAACCAAGGAAATTAATAAAAGTTGAAAAACTTTTACAAAAAATATTTCTTCTCAACCAAAAACTCTCAAACTGAAACATATATACAAATACTTCTAAATTCTCATCTAGCTAGAACAATCAGGAGGTGTATCTTCTCATCCACTATATATATGTATACTCCCCTCGATTATAATATAAAATGTCACACCATATATTTAATTACTGAAATGATAGCTAGTAAAGTTTTTTTTGTAAGTAATAGCCTCATATAGTACTTTAAATTCTACTTATATTGCCCATTGGCATTATGTACAACTTATATAGCTATGCCTATGCTACACACTACATGAGAATTCGTGTAACGAAAACTAAGCGTCCAAATATCATATGAAATGTTAAAATTTTCTTTTAGATTAAACTAGGTTAAATCTTATGTAAGACTCGAATAATTATGATTGTTTATTATAATAAAACTTGTATGGGAGAAATTTCTAAATTTTAGGGGACGGAGGTAGTTTAATTGCCGTACAAAGTTACAATAACTTATTATCATTAAGCTTAGCTTAGACTTGTTGTACAAACTAATGGAGGTATTGAATATTGATCAATACGATGATGGATCTAGCCCTGTCCCTAACTCCAAAGCATGGAGTACTACACTACTACGCCATTCGATTTTTAGCTACAATTTGCAGCATATGAACGAGTGCCCTTGTAACATTGAGTAAACCTAGGAAGGATAGTCCAAGGTTTCCAATAATATCTAAGTGTTTGACTAAGCAGTAAACAAGCCAATGTCATACTGTGGCACATCGTAATTACAAGCTAAGGATAGTTTTGTTTTGACAACTCTAATGTGTTATGTATTCTAGCATATTGCCGTTAATAACCTATATGGAGAACAGGGATCGTGAGTATAGTTTACTTGCATAAATTAGTGAATTATCAAAGTACGTAGTATTGGTAAAAAATTAATAGTGTTATTGTCTTAATTACCCTTGTAAACATTATACTGATATGATATTGTACAACTTAGATTATAGTTGTAGCATTTTAAGACTTTCTCCATGATTTCATCCTCACAAAGAATATAATCGCATATTTTTCTAATTTTAAATTCAATACAACAATACTTATTTATTGAACACAATGAGCAAATACTTTGACCATTAATCGTCCCTAACAACTAATATCTTATGATTCAGAGTCAATCACTATCTATTATGATTTATGAGAGTACACGTACATTTGACTTTAACCCTAACTAGTATCCATTTTAGTGATTTAATTTGTCAAACGACATTACAACAATAAAGGAAGTACATTAGCAACGTTCAAATTGATTTGATAAAACTACATAAATACCCCATTTTTGAAGTGTCTACATAAGCCCAAGAATAATTTAAATTATATAGAAGGTATCACACATTCATACTTTGCGATCATTCATTGTGGATAAATTTTGTAACCAACACTAAAAGAATGAAGATATTTTAAAAGCAATACTTCCTCCGTTTTCTAAGTAGCTAGAAAATTACTCTTCTACATCGATACAAATTCTCATACTTCCTCCGTTTCAATTTACATGTTACACTTTTCTAAAATGGAATGTTTCAAAATACATGTTACATTTTTTTTTCTTCCCCAAAATGAAAAGTTTTATGCTACAAAATTACCAATTTACCCTTATAACAATTAATCAAAATTAAAACTACTTAATTTAACCTAATTATATACTAATCTAAATTAATTAAACCTACTCTCTCTCTTCCACCACCCCTCCCCCACCCACCCCAGCAGCCCAACCCCTTCCCTCTTCCCTCCACCCCAGCCCAGCCGCCCACCCCTCCCTCTCCTCTCCACTCCACCGCTGCATCCCCTTCCCCACCCCTCCCCGTCGATTTCCCCCTTCCCCTTCCACCGCCGCATCCCCTCCCCGACCCCTCCCCGTCGATTTACCCCTCCCCATACGGATCCTCTTTCTTCCCTAACTCCACCAAATCCACCACCTCCCCGTTCTTATTCACCAACTCTCTCTCCGCTTCCTCCGCCTTCGCCTTCTCCTCCTCCTCCTTCTCCTTCTCCTTCTCCTCCGTTGAACAATGACTTAAAGAGAGAGATTATTCGCGAATTATCCGCGTCTAGTGGAGAGAGAGTAGCGCGCGTTTTCTGTGCGCTGTTGCTGTTGTTGTTGTTGGCGTTGTTGGAGTTGCGAGGAGCGAGGCGAAGACGGGAGTAGGTTTGTTTGCGGCTACCGGCGGATTCGTTGAAGACAGAGCGGTCAATTTTGGGGATAACGACGTCGTCGCAACGACGGAGGTCGAAAGCGTGGGAAGAGCAGAGAGAGCGTGCGGTGAGTTCTGATTGAGAGAGAAGACGGAGATCGACGTTTGGGGGAGGGGTTGCGGCTGCGGCGGTGGAAGGGGTAAAAATTGTACTCTTTACTACTGAGATTTACTAAAATCTGTGCCTACACTTAGCATGGAGTTCATTCGCAGAAACAAAATTTTTGCCCTGGTGTAAATCATGATTTTTTTTTTCTGTATCTACAATATATTAAGAATAACGTGCAAACTATTTAACTTTTTTGGTATTGATATTATGCGTGACTTAGGCCGCTTCTTTTGAATCTGAATAAGTCGAACCGAACCGAACCGAAATGAATAAGTCCGAACCGAACTCTGCTCAATCGAATCGAACCGAACCGATTCGAACCGAACTGATTCGAATTGAGTATTATTAATAATTACAAGTAGAGTAATATTTTTATCATCATTGATAATGATAATAATTAATAATATTAATGATAATGATAATAATAATAATAATATTAATACTCATACTAATAATATGCATAACAATAATATTCTTATGAATTGAGTAATATTAATAATAACAAGTAGAATAATAATGATCTGAAGTAATAATATTATTAATATAATATTTTTCTCCAAGATTGCTTATTCGCAAAGCCAATATATACAAAACCAATAAAGATGTTTCACGCCTAATACCGTAGAATAAGAATAATAAGATGCATTTACTCCTTTTGTTTAGAAGATTATTAGGAAATTTAGAATGCTCCTTTTGTTTCTTTTAATTGCTAAATTTCCCTTAAATGTTCTTTTTTTTAATTGCTACATTGTTTAAACTTATTTATTTGGAGTTATTCACCCACCAAAAAGTAATACTCCCTCCGTTTCCGAAAGTTATTCCTACTTTAACCAATTTTCTCTCACAAAACTATTCAAAATAGGAACAACAAAATAAATCGGAGGGAGTATTACTTTTCTATCTTTCGCTTCTTTCACCAAAAATTACTCTTTTTATCACTTGTCTCGCTCCCTTATTTTATGTTAAATGGGTTAAAAAATACCCTCCAAAAAGCTTAAAAGTGACATTGTCAATAATAATAATATAATAATAATAATAATAAAATAACAATAATAATAAAAATAATAATAGTAATAATAATAATAATAATAATAACAATAATAATAATAATAATAACAACAATAACAATAATAATAATAATAATAATAATAATAATAATAATAATAATAATAATAATAATAATAATAATAATAATAATAATAATAATAATAATAATAATAATAATAATAATAAGAAGAAGAAGAAGAAGAAGAAGAAGAATATAATAATAATAATAATAATAATAGTAATAATAATAATAATAATAATAAAAAAATCAATAAGTTGTAGTCTGAACTGATCTGAACTGAACTGAATAAGTCTGAACTGAACTGAACTGATCTGAACTGAATTGATCTTATCTGAACTGAACTGATCTGATCTGAACTGAACTGAATTTCCATTTATTCAGTCCAAAAGAACAGAAAGGATCAAACTCATCAAAGTATTACCTTTAATCCCCACCCTTATTTTTACTTAATCACCTATTGAATTTTTGCCTAGGTAACCGCAATTTTCAAAAGTGTAACATGTAAATTGAAACGGAGGAAGTATAAGATTGTCTTACCATTATGGTAAAACCAAGGTCACCTACACATTAAAGGGTTACTTCTCCTAAAACTGACTCCTTTAAGATAAAAGGTAACCCCTTATATTAAATTAATCCCATCAACTTAAAAAGTGACTCTTATAACATACAAAGTCACATTTTTGAGCAAAAAGTAAGATAGTCTTATACTAATGACATTGTAAGACGGACTTACACAAGACTTACTATTACATTAATCATGAAATCACAAGGAGGGCTATTGGTTGAACAAACAAGAAACACCCTACGGCCTACGGAGACCTGTTAAACCAAATAAGGCTCTTTTTTTTTGATTGAATAAGTCCGAACAATCGAACCGAAATGAATAAGTCTCGAACCGAACCGAACCCGAAATGAATAAGTCCGAACCGAATCGAACCTGCCCCAACCGAATCGAACCGATCTCGATCTCGAACCGATTCGAATGAGTATTATTAATAATTACAAGTAGAGTAATATTTTTATCATCATTGATAATGATAATAATTAATAATATTAATGATAATTATAATAATAATAATATTAATACTAATACTAATAATATGCATAATAATAATATTCTTATGAATTGAGTAATATTAATAATAACAAGTAGAATAATAATGATATGAAGTAATAATATTATTAATATAATATTTTCCTCCAAGATTGTTATTCGCAAGTCAATATATACAAAACCAATAAAGCATGTTTCGCGCCTAATACCGTAGAATAAGAATAATAAGATGCATGAATCCTAATTCTAAGAACAAAATATTAACTTGCCTAATTTACAAAATACAAAACTATATTTACATACATTTGACTACTCCTATATTTACAAAACTATAGTAATAATAATAATATTAATAATAATAATAATGATGATGATGATGATGATGATAATAATAATAATAATAATAATAATAATAATAATAATAAAATCAATAAGTTGTAGTCTGAATTGATCGATCTCGATTCGAACCGAACGAATCGAATAAGTCAATCGAACGAATCGATTCGATCTCGATTCGAACCAACCGAATCGAACCGATTCGAACCGAACTCGATCGATTCGAACCGAACCGAATTTCCATTTATTCGGTCCCAAAAGCAACGTGCTGCCGTCTGCCGTCCTCTATGTCAAAAAGTGAGCGAATTCATGAGCAACTTTATTACCCGCCGTTAGAGAGTAGTTTACACGCAATAATTGCTACTAGCACACATTTCCCGCCAATCAAACATAATTGCTACTCCCTCTCCAAAATTCCAAATTCAAAGTGATCGTCTTTGTTCAACACCAACATTCACCTCAAACAGGCACAAAAAGAGAGAGAATGGAAGCCAAAGAAGCAAGTGCATCCTTAGAATCGATAATGCTATCCTTCAATACTCGCATTTCTGACCTTCAAGAACTCATCATTGCTCGAAACAGTAACTACTTCATCTCCTTTTTTTCTTTAAATTTATAATTCTCACTCAATATCAAATTTCATTTGTTGTATTGAATTAATTTGATTGTTTAACCATACAACAGTGTATCCTGCGAGTAGTGTCGCCGATCTCACGGCAATCGACGCTTCGGTGAAAGCTATGGAGCTTCAAATTCAATCTATAAAGGATAGATTACGCGAAGAAACCCTAGCTCTTCCCAAAGCAAAGGTTTCTTCTCTCAATTATTCAGATTTTTTTTAGATTTTTTTTGGAGCTAGGTTAGATACTTAGGTTTGAGTTTTTTTTTTTTTTTTTTTTTGTGAAAAAGGCGAGAATTACATAAAGTCAAACATCATGTTATAGTTATTACAATCCGAGATGTACGCATTCGTATGACAGTTCATGTTAGCCTGACCTTAAATCATTTTGCGATCACGAGTTTCTTGTCGTTGTTGTTGTAAAAGTAAAGTAAATTTTTTATTTTATATGATGAAGATTGACGAGATTACATAAATTTATAGAAATTTTGTATTAGCAAATTGAAGAATTCAGTTTTTGAAATATGCAGAAATTGATTGAAGCATCCCTTAAACAGCAGAAAAAGCTGCAGGAGATGGCAATTCATGTTCCTTATCACTTAACTGTCAAAACGACGTCTTCACTACCTGACTCAAATGATCAGTTAGTTAATCTTGATGTCTAAACCATGAAATGTTTATTTCCAAAGCATAGATTTGGAAATTCAATGGATTTGATTCTTTTTTTTTTGTTGGTAAAGTTTACCGTCAGAACATTCCAAGGATGACATATCGATTCGTTCGTTGAAGATTGAAGAAGAGCCTGTTGCATTGCCTAAGGCAAGTTTGAGCTGTTAAATTGCCTATATCTGATGGTTTAGATTTGCTTTAGAAAACAAACTTTTCGCTTATGAGTTATGACAAATGATGACTGATCATTGCTCTCACAGGAAAAAAAGGGTCGTGGACCTCCACCATTGTGGTACATCTCTGCAGATGAGCTAGAATCGCTATCATCGTTAAGTTGCCAACAACCTTGCACTAATGATGAAGTTTTGTTTTCATGTTGCTGAGATATTCATTTGTTATTGTTTCCTGTATAGTTAGTTCTTAACTCAACCTTTTTGGTGATTATAGCTACATGAGGGGAAGATTGACCCTTGATAAAGTTAATGCTGCTATTAATGATATGGCAGCTTATGCTGAATCAACAGCGCAGCTTATCTCGGCCCCTAAAAAAGAAGGTTTGCACTCTGGCATTGTTGAACTTTCTGGTTTTTCCGTCCTCATTTTATACTGATTACTGTATTTTTCTCTGTGAAGTTGCCAGAAAACATGTGGGAGAGAGCCTTGGTGAGTGAACTTTGTGCAATCTAGTACATCATATAATAAAATCAGACTGTCTTTTCTATCCGGAAAACAATGTGCAACTACAACTAGGACTTTTCTTCAACATTCCAATATATTTTCCCCCTCTCTTATGGCTAAACGAAGCTTATATTTGAATGGATGTTTTTGCTATAAGGTTCCATCTTTCTATGCAGGAGCTGCGCGATATTGCTATGACTGAAGGAGTTAAAGGAAAACACTTTTTTCTTGAGAATGACATAAAGGGACCTGCACTGAAATTTGACAACACCGGAAAAGCAATACTGACTGTGAGTTTCCTTCCTTCCTATTTTGTGTAGTGCCACTGCCAACAAAAGCCATTGATGATCAGTCTAATAATAACCTTTATTTTGATTTTTGATAGCCATAAAGTATAAACCTTTTAGGAGCCAAGAGGCTTCCTGTTGATAAGTATGCAAATTAGTAAATATAGCACTTCCATTACTTTTCCCTTGTATTAAAATCTACTGAGTACTGATACGTTATGCTATAATCTATGTAACACTTTACTGAACCTCAACTGCCTCTGTATCCACAGACTACAAACCTATCATTCCATGACATTTTTCAATGATTGGGTGAATATGAATACTTTAATTGCCTCTCTTCTTCATGCTTCTCACGCTCTTTGTTTTCCTTGTATCATTACTGACATAAACTCTAATTGTTAGATCATTTGGTTAACTATGCAGACTAAGAAGTAAGAATCACAAATTAATTTTACATGTTTTGAGATTGGAGGATGAATAATGTTCCGAACAATGAGTTGGGTCTTTTCAGGTTTTAACTTCAGATAAGTTCAGATAATAAGTAGAAAAGAAAACCTCTTAATCATGACATGGAGACTGCAAATGTTACCTATTACTTGGACAATTTCATGCATATGAAAATTGTAGCATCAATCTCCGACAGTAGTCTCTTGATGATAAGTGATTCTATTAGAGAGAAGTATTAATTCTGAACAGCCTCCATCCTTGCTGCTAAAATTGGAAGATAAGCGATGTAATTTTATAGGTGTGTGCATATTACTGCACCTGAGAAGTTTCAAGTCCTACTCAAAAGACAGTTGTTTTTTCTCCTGGTTTCAATGTTAGTCAAACTCGGTTTTCATTTGGGAAAAATAGTGGACACCCTAACTTAAACATCGGGAGGACTACGAAAGGTGAGAGAAAGACCATTTTTTCTCTGCAACATGATTATTCTTACTATCTCAGTGTTGCTACTCTATAAAGCTACCGAGGGAACATTAGTTGTCCAAACTGTTGCTGTAAGATTGTAGTGAAACAGGGTATACTGTGGAATAGCAAAGAGAAACCTCCAATATTTGCAGATCTTGAGTATTTTAGATCTCTGAACATCTGATGTCTGAACTGATGGTTGGTATGGGAAGCCATTTAAAATCTCGATATTTGGCTTTTGATCCCTCACAGGTTCTTCGTCACCTAGGCCGTATAAGTGAGACAAGGATTGGACATCACAGAGTGTTTATTCTGTCAAGACCTCAATGAATGGGATATTAGGTACTTTTTTTCCCTATTGATCTGTCTGACCCATGTTTATTGCTTATCTTCTTATAGACTGTAATTGAATGACCATATGATGCTTACAATTGCAGGCACAACAATTCTTATCAGTGGGTCAAGTTCAGAAAAGCTCGTTGAAGTTGTGCCTAGTAGAATATCAATTTCCCATCATCAAAGTTGGGAGTAAGTTTACATTTGTTTGGTATGTGTAATAGTTTGTATACTGAATGCTTGAGTTATCAATTAATCCTTACCCCAAAGAAGAAAAAAAACTGTTGGAACTTTCATGATATTATTATACTGTATATTAGGTTAGAAACAATTATGGTAACGAAACCAAGAGGCTTTCATGCAATTCATTGAACTTTCTACTTGCAATTCTTGATTGCTTAATGGACCCAAAACATATAGGAAAGTAAGTTCATATCAAGAAGAATAAGTTCGAGTAAGTGCAGCCTTGGCTATCTAAGTTTAATTCACAACTAAATAAGTTCAGATAAGGAGAATTAAAGCTCAAAAGAGGACGAAGCTAGAATAACCAACAAATATGGACCAAGCATTTCATGGTTATCTAAAGCAATGATCGACGAATAACTTTTTTAGATCTTTTTCACTATACCACAAACACTAGAAACAATATTATTCTGAACTGAAACTAAAAGACTTAAAAGAGTGAAAAGCAAATAACAAATGGACTCCACATGATGTCCTAAATTTTAACATTGGAAACCTTGAGGAACCTTCTTTCCGCAGCCATTGAGCAGGAGACTGAGAGCAACAGGCACATTGAGCTTGACGACACCGAGCACATTGGCCTTAAGCGCCGTGCATAGACACACTGCAGCCTCAAGATCAGCAATGCCCTTTACTAAGGTACAGCATTCTGGACTAGGCTTAGTCCCAATTACTTCAGTAACCAAACCAAGCCAGCTACCACATACCCCAAATTTAAGAGTATCTTTAGGACACTTTTGTTTTACGCTTGGAGATGGAGAGTATGGCCATGCTGGGATACTGTGAGATGAAGCACAAGTAAAGAACAAGATGTTGAGAAGTATGAATAGAACAATTGCCTTAGAACTCTGAAATTTCATTTTCTTCATAGTTCATATAAACACTTTGCAAAAATTATCATAACTTGTTTAAAATATATAGCGTGAAAAAAATGTAGTAATAAAACATATTGTTTTCTTTTTTTATGGGCTTCTTTCTGTTTTTGCTTCGGGGGAGGTGGGGCTAGGTGGTTTTATGAGATTGATATGATCCTTGTTGTGAGGTTGGTATTTGATAAACCTGTGTCCGCAATCACTTGTCCATTGTCATTCCCTCAACCTCTCGTGACTGAAATTTTCATGATTTTAGTAGTTCAACAAAGCTAATGTCGTTTGTATTCATTAGGCTGCCCGTTTGTTTTCCCCTTAATAGATTTCATTTTTCAAGTGTCAAGGGTGTGAAACTTCATACCAATTGAACTCTTACAAGCATTTTTATTAATTTAATGAGTGTTTGAGGAGTCTTTGAAGAAATGACATGTTACCATCTAAGCATTATTGGGAGGGGGCGACATGTGGCAGGCTATAATTTATACCCATGTGTTTTCGAGATATATATTAAAACTAGTATTTTGGCTCAGGCGATGCCTCGGGTAAGTTACAATTATCAAATATATTATTATTCAAAAATTTCATAATTGATTTTATTAGCTTTTCGTAATATTCTGTCTAGTGCAAAATATAAAAATGGACGTTATGACATGATAAGTTGTTTAAAAGAAACTTCTAAGGAATTGAGGATAAAAGTAACAATTTCAATGGAATTAGGGTAAGAGAATTTATTACTTAATAAAAGTGATAGGGATCAAAAAGCTTGTCTATGTCTTTATAATTACATATAATTATAAGACTTTATTATAAATTACTTTGAAACATTAAGCATTAAAATTGTAGTGGATTAATAGTTAAACTCTCACATTTCATTTCAAAGGTCATATGTTCGAATCCTAGTAACTACTATGCCATGTATATGTTTGGAAATCTAACCATATACTAGTATATTAAAGGGAGTAGTAATTTTTGCATTTTCCCTTTTGAGGACCATATCCGAATGGGAGAAAATGTTGTGGCTACAACAAAATGCTAATGCATGTGCAGAGCTTGTTATTGATCTTGTATTCGTGTGTACCAAATATCGTCATTGTTGGATATTTGCTACTAGTCAGAAGGCTCAGTGACCATAAAAATCCACGCATATAAATCCTAGATCTAAAGCAATAATATGGCTCCTTTAACCTTTTGTGGACTATTCATAACCAATATGTTAAGCCTCCATTTTCTGGAGTGAAAAGCCATTTAAAAACTGAAGAACACAACTTGTTCTGAGGTCATATAGCTGTACCAACAAAAAGTTCCAAGTTTTGTATTAATAAGCCAATTAGCCGAGTATGAAGTCAGGAAATAACTACATCAAGCTGATAATAATAATACAAGTTCACACTAATTTTAAGTATAACATTAACACATACAATATAAAAAGCACATAGGAAGAGTAACATTCCTAGTAACTACGAAGCAACTCTGCTTAGCTTAGAGTTCTGCTCTTTTCATAAGCGACATATATCTGTTGTTTCAAAAGTAAGAACAATAACAATTGGATAGTCAACTGAATAATATACCTCAATGTTCTTTTTTCTTCTTCTCATTTCTTCACTATTCTGTATAATCTACTTGCAATTTAACCAATTTGTACCAATTCCACAAAAAAAAACATTATATTGTCTTTTTTTCTTTTTGAAATATTTTTAGGTTGAGAAAAAGAACTATTACAAATAAAGCATTGAAACTATTTGGAGTTTCAAATAACCAAAAAAAAAAAGCTTCCATTATGAAACATATGCACAGTTTTCAAACAATTTTACTCACGAAAAGATTGACAATTTTACTCACAAAAAGATTGATAATTTTACCTATTAACTAGGCAAATCGAGGTATAGATGCAAAAGTATAAGAACTCAACAAGACCTTACTTCCCCCTCAAATTAGACAAATAAAGAAGGGTATTCTCATAATGTTTATCGTATAAATGAAAAAAAAGAGGGAACATTTATTTTAATACAGTAGTATTCATTTGATTGAACATAATGTCCTTTTAGACTACCCCATTCATTTGAATATAAACTCGATGTTCATCTTTACACGGATATTTACGTCTTCTAATTTGCATTTTAACTCTAACCCCAAGCACAAGTGAGAGTAAGGGAATCCCTACTCCCAAGCTGCCTCTTGTGGGACATGAACCCCTAAGCTTAGTTCAAACACTTCACCCAACCTTGCTTGACTTTTACTGTCTCTTAGCCTTAAATTTATACTTCCTCCGTAACAAAATAAGTGCAATAAATAAATATTTTATACCTCGCAAATAATACCCATTTGTTGCAGTTATTATGTTACGGAGGAAGGAGTATGAATAATACTAACAAAATCATACATTCGAATTTCAACTTTTTGACATTTTTCTTTTACTTCACTATTATTATGATGCATTATTGGACTATGGAAATCATGTCATGTTAAGAATACTAGCCAGTCACCACAAGCAGTTAACTCGAGCCAAATAAGCTAGACTAGCTATGAGTTTGGGTCGAGCTTGCACCAAGTTTGCTCGAGGCCGTCTCATTATAGTATAATCCCAACCACGGGGAGTGGACAGGTGAATGAGGTGACGATCTAAACTTGTAACATGCAGAAAGGTCTCCAATAATGCAAGTATAAACACTGTAACGGGGAGTAAACTCCTTAAACAAGGACATCCGTAAAGTGCTTGATCGTAAGCTATTCTCACTTATTCATTTGGAGTTTCAGTCAAATCAAACCAATACTACATAAAAAAATCATCCAAGAAAAGCGTCAGTTCAGAAAATGGGTGATGAAAGGGTTGAATTGGCAATTTCCCCTTGAGTTTGTTCGCCTTTTCGCCCTTTTTCAAGAAACGGAGCCTGAGAATGGAAGATCGTCAGCCAAGAAGTAAAGCATAGGACTAGACTATCTCTAGCGGAAACAGAGTGCTGAAGTACAAAAAGACCTAATATAAGCCCCCCCCCCCCCCCAAAACAACCAACCCTAAAAACACATTCATAATGGAAAGCAGTGCTAGTTGATGCACGAAACCAGATCTAACGCTAAAATTCCTTTTTTTTTACAATTTGATGATTGTAAAGACCTTAAGAAGACGCATTCAACAAAAGTAGATTGATAATCTGCACATTCATGTCAGCCTCCAGGAAACGCAATTCACATATATTGTGACTCCTATGTTCTCTTCATCAAGTACCCAAGGAGTATCCCGAGAATACCGATCAGCACCACGAGATATAAGGACACACCACCAGAACGCCTTCTGCTAATTTCTCTTTTCATCATGTCCTGTTTCACAGAACCCATATGTCAGGAAAGAACATGACTGGAGACCACGAGGACAGAATGCAGCAGGTAAGATCAGTGAAAAAGAGCAGTTCCCTATATAATCTCAGAAGTCAGAAGAATAAGGTGAACGGAGAGAGCTGGAGTAATTCAATTGAAGTGGAACACAGTCCAACCCCATGAAAAATCATATGCAGATAGAGGAGATGGAGGGAGCGAAGAGAGCTGATATACCTCTATCAAATACGGTCCATATTGGATTCTATTAATGGCATTGGTAATAGAAACTAAGAGCCCTCTAATAATAGCACTAAAGATTCCATAGATACACATTCTTGTACCATCAAAAATAATTATAGTAGCATTGCAAGGTTTTATAGTTTTTCTTATTTTTTTGTAATCTTCAGTACAATATCATGGACTCTATCTGACAGAGGATAAGACTTTCTTAGGGAGCAAATGGCGGGAGGTTTTATGCAAAATTCAGAATAAGACAATTGCATGAAGGCATTAGAATACACAATTCTTAGAAGTGAAGCGACATGCTAAAAGGTAGTAGAATTGATTGTTAGGCAGCAGCATTGAATATTCTCTAATCTTGATAAGTGCCGCCAGGATTTTAAGCAACACTATTAAGAGTTAAATATAATATAGTTTCAGACAAATCAAAGGAAAAAACTTTTCCAGCAAGGAAGATACTAATTACAGACTATTCCACTAACAGTTCAAGGATTACCATTGGAATTTCATGATTGTAACAATTGGGGAAATGGATGAATAAGCAGGGCAATTCTTCATGATGTCGGATATTGTAAGTAAAAAAAATCCAAGTGACGAAATAAGAAGCCTAAATATAGCATCAACAATCAAACACAAGCAAGAGTAAGAGTAAGGCAGCATACCAATTCTTGACGAAGCTTCTGATTCTGTTGAATGGCAGAAGCTTTCTCATTAGTCAACTTCGATATCAGAGATCGTGCCTGAAACAGACATGTCTGTTAGCATTTAATTTCAGGAATCAATCATATCACCAATATCTTGGTAAAACATGCAGTATATGACTAAGAAGAATGCCCCACTGACGAGGTTATTTTACTGTTATACCAGCAAGATCACAACACATTACACAACCACAAAACTACATCAAAGCTAACCTCATCATAAACACAACGGACTTAAAGGATCCTAAAAGGCAAAAAAATCTGTCACAATACCCCCTCTGTTGAACCAACATTAGGAACATGTCCAGAAAGTGTTGATGCTATATATGTACTTCCTCTGTTTCAAAATACTTGCTACACTTCCCTTAATTGGAAATGTCACAAATCACAATACTTGCTACATATAATAAAATGGACTTCTTTTTACCCCTAAACTTTCTAAAATACCCTTCAAATATTAGTGATCCCCCACTTTCTCTTTTAAATTACTCATACTTTTTCCTCGACAAATGTTATTTATTCAGAAAGTGGTGGTCCCCCACTTTTCTCTCTACCTTTCATAAAGCTCCCCACTTTCTCAATGTAGCAAGTATTATAAAACGGATGAAAAATATCCATCATAAAAGGGGAAAAAAAGGAATATTATAGTTTACTTGTCAAACCCTCAAAAATAAGAGAAAGCATAGCTACTAAAAAGATGTGACAACTAGGACTATGAAAGTTACTTCTGTTAAATAAAGTCATTCCATGTAACCACGCAAACAGATTTCAAAACATTACTTATGATGCAAATTTATACTTTTTATGATGCCTCCGAATAACAAAATAGTCAAAAGCTATCAATAGCTATACCAAAAAAAGTGATAAAAGGGCATTAGCCCTTAGAGGTTAGAGCAAGAGATCCAATAGAAACCCCTTCCAATACATAACAAATAAAACAAACACTAGAAATTTTGAACTTTAATCAAGTCTTTTGCATCACTCACAAGGAGAATACATCCACATTGTCCATGAGAGATGAGTCACTAGACCACCTATTAAATGCAATTTAGATACTACACCTGCAGGGTCTCCGTTACATGTTCTTTGCATTAAACATGCATGTTCTATTTATCATTATTTCCATGTTCTTTATATCAATGTACTTGCAAGTTATTATTTTTGCACTTGCATGATTTTATAACATTTTTATGCACTTTGTGTAATGCCTTTGGTTTCTTTTAAATTTGAAGACAAGTGTGTAATGAAAAGAACATGTAGGTGCAATGAGAAAAGACGCGAAGCAAGGAGCAGGATCATCATGCTCCCGGGTGATCTAAAGCATTGTGAGGTGTATTCTTCTTAGAGGGTAACAGGGAAACAGCTTCATATTTCCAGGTCCTTGTCTCGTATGTAGAAATAGGACAGAGCCTGATGAACTAGTCATGTAGTTGAGACCACAGAAAACAGAAAGGTGACACCAAAAGTTGCAATTGCACTCCATCTCCTTTAAACCATGTCACCTATTGATAAACTCGTAAAGTCTCTAAAAGTGTCAACTCAAAGCAATCCCGTATGACTCATAACATGTTAAGCATATAGAAAAAGAAAAAGGGAAAAAAAGCTTAATTTTCTTTGAATTTGTCTCCGCGCTTTTTGCCATCACTACCTTCCTTATTTTTAAAGGCTTAAAAGGTTATAAATCATAGTGGACTGCTTTAAGTCAACAACCCTATGTTAGGACTTATGCGGAAGCGTAGTAGCAAGTAAACAATATAAACAAATCTAAGGAGCGAAAACTAAAGCAATGACAAACGCAAATTTAACGTGGAAACCTCTCCCTTAACAAGTAGAGGTAAAACTACAAACTGTTTCACTAATCCTTCAACGAATATTAGCAAAACCCCAAACTCACAAATCCCGTGAATTACGATCTCTCTCAAGAACTCTAACCAGAAACCTAAGAGTCTTTTGTAATCTCTCCCCGTATTTGATGAGCATACAAAATAATGATTCCAATCCCCTTTGTATAGAGGGTGAAATCCTATCCCTAGTAGAATTAGCATCTAACAAGATCTAATTTAACTATTAGACTTAGGAAACTAATAATTATCTATCTTCCTAATACAATTATCAATCTATTAGGAAATAAATAATCTATAAAGAATCCTAACATAACAAGACTTAGAAAAAATAAGATGAAAAGAGAAAGGTAATCGCCAAATCCCGCGGGGGCAGGTTCCATCTCGCGGGTGCGGGTTTCGACCCTGCGGGCGCAGGTTACCCCGCGAAAAAACAAAAGCTTTTCTATTCGTCTACAATTTTTCTCTCTCACTCCCGAAACCCACAACGTGTCTCCGGGACCTACTAACCGTGTTGATTGGGCTTGCATAACTAACACCCTAGAGATATTGTTTTGAGCTAATTAATAGTTAAGGCAGCACAGTTGATTTTAAAGAAGTCAAAATGTGAAACCCCTAAATTCAGGATCATATTGACTACACATTAGAGAACAAACTGCCATCAAGAAGCCAAAATGTTACTGGGCAGGCCTTAACTTTTCACCCTAAAACTCATATACTCTGGAAGTACACAAGAGTATAAAACAGCTCCAGAGTTCTAAGTTAACAAGAGGCACAGGAACAAATGATGAGCATACTTACAACACAGCTTTAGGTTACTTACATCATAGCTTAAGGTTGCATTTAGGACAACTTTCGTATGAGAAATGGGATTGAAAATCAAACCCAAGGGGTACGAGATAAATGATACTCCATAAAAATTAGAACCCTGTTCTTAGAAGAAGTGTTCGGTATGAAAGGCATACAAAACAAAACACATTGTATTTTACTTTGTGAACTTAACACCCCCTTCCCAGAAAGGATCTCTGTCCTTGCCTCATACTTTCATCATTAATCTCAATCTTCACTTCCACTATTCCCGGCCATGGGACAGAAAAAACGGGCGACACAGAAAGGATGAGATAGTGGATCAGCCAGTATAGTTCTCAGAAAAGAGCAAGGAGCATGCTGACCCCAAAAGGGATCATGTGGGTTTATGGTGGTTTGGGAAGGGAGATGGATGGAGATGATGGTTCACCAGGTAAGATAAGAGATTATGGAGGTCCAAGTGATGAATGTGTTCTCTCTCTTTTATAAATAAATAAATGAAATGGGAGGTTTCTATGGAAATACCCACCCACCTCCCAACTGCAGTTTCACAATCCAGTTCCTGTGGGGTTTCTAACAGACCCCAAAAGTATCAATGTTGCAACTTTCTCAACCAAAACTGTAGTATGGGTTTATCACCATTCAAACCCATACCAACCTCATACCAGAATCTGAGCGAAACATCTTAGATTACTAATTACAACCCCCACCCCCACCAAACCCACAGCTAACGGAGAAGAAATGCAGCAAAAATAGAGGAACAGAAGGCTTGGTTCGGAGTCTCTATATACATGGTGTTATTTGCACATGTAAGTACCTAACCGAGTGGAAACAAGGGACCAAACAGGCCCTAATGAAACAACAGCTCTAGTACACATCAGATTCAACACATGAAACAGAGATCAAAAGTCAAAACTCATAAAGCATCATAGAAACCCATCATCAACTACAAAAGTTCAACTCAACTCATCACAGTAGATGCCTTAATATAATATAATGAACACTAAGAAACAGACATTATGCAGTGTGTCTCAGGCCATGAACTAATCCACTACAATAGAGAGGCCTTCTAGAATACTCTAAGTCTGCCCCAATCCTCTTTTCGGTAGTACATTATAGCAACACCCATGTAGTAAAACTTCTAAAGTTTTCTGGTTGATTCAAGCACTCAAATGTAAAATAAGTTTCCTTTTAATTGCAGGAATTGTAAATCAAAAGTTCCTTTGCGATTTTAAGTTAACACAACAAACACACAGTTGGCCCAATGGAAGCAACATAAATTTTCCAATGAATTAACATAGACAAAGGAAATTACCTCAGAATCTTTTGCTTTAGACCCTTCAAGAGACCTTGTTACCTATAAGTATATAACGTTTAGCAATAAAAGTTAACTATTTGGAAAGTGACTCAGTAGTTCATAAAATATATACATAAACAACACTTACAGCTGACGCTAATGAAACATGTTCATTTACATCTTCACGAGGTGGAGAACCTTCCTCTGATTCTTCGGGAACTGGTGAGGGAGGATTGGCAGGAATGTAAACAACTCTCAACTTGAACTCCTCCACAATTCTCTCATCATCCTTGTTAAACTAAAGGTAGAAAATGAAAGGTCAGCCAAACTATAAAAACAAAGTAGGATCCAAAATCCATCCTGTACATATGAGACCAAAGCAGAGCAACTATACCATCTCAGAAGTTATGTCTTTTGCTGTAATGCCATCAGGTGCTGTAGCACTCTGAACTAGAAATTTGTCCTTGCATTGCAAATCCGATGGTGCTTCTTTCTGGGCTTGCATCGTAACTACAATGTGCAAGTGGAAGTCACAAGCAAATAACTCTTTAAAACTAATAAACAAGAATCAAGAATTGAGCACCATATGAACAAGCACAAGCATAGTCAACAACAAAGTCTCAATTGACCCATGTTACACATAGTCCAGCAAATTAACTAGCACTTTCAGCATAGCTACATAAGCTTAATACAAGCCTACAGTGTGTAATGAGATCTTCAGATTATAAATCCACAATACAGTTTGGAGTAACAGAAAAATTGAACCCATTAAATCCATGGATCACGAGTCACAACACCATCAACCTCAATGATCAGCGATACGACTTCCGGCACAATAATTCCATATTTGTGCTTGAGCTATGGAAAAATGAAAATGATACAATAAAATCATTACCTGTAACATCACATGTTCCTCCAGGTAACACAACCCCAGTATTGGGGCGCACACAATACTTTTTGGGATTTGTTGTTTTAACCTTTGTCAACACAAACACAGCAAATTACTTAAATCATTACAAAGATGTAAATCATGTAATTACAAGATTAATCAACAACAACCTTCAAAAAAAACACCATAACAATTCAAAACAAACGTACCTTAAACGCGACATATTGGTCCGTCTTGTTTGTCAAATGCATAGAACAAGAACTCTGTTTCCTCAATTCAACTTCATAAAACCAAAATCGAAAACAAACCCACAAAAAATTAACCCAAACCCATGTACGAAAACCTCAAAATACAACCAATTAACACCCAAATCAACAAAAATAACCCAAAATTATCATGAAACAATAAGAACTAGGGTTTCAAAAGAGAGAGAAAATTAACTTACAAGGAAATTTGAGCTCGACAGGTTCAATATGAACAAGATCCCCAGTACTCATGTCTCCAAATTTCAAATTTCTTTTTTCCAGGAAAGAAAAATTACCCAAAAGAGAAATTTTTGACCGAAAATTGAGATGAAGAATTGAATTAAAAAGCTCAAAATTAAAATCTATACTTCGCAAAATTTGCTTTACGAAATATTTTCTTTGATCTTTTTTTTTCCTTCCCCCTTTTCCTCTCCTGGGGTTTTTCTTAGTTTATTGATTCTCTCTCCTGTAACCTTCACCTTTGTGGGAAGGAGCTTCTTTTTAGGTTTTTGGAAAACTTTGACAAAAAATTAGTCTTTGACTTAAATGCCCTTGTTATTTGAAGATATTCACAAGGGAATTATGTTAAGGAGGCTGAATTTTTGAGGGGTAGAAAGGTAAAAATGGTTGGTGGCAGAAGGTTCTTTATAATGGTGTTTAAAAGATTTGGTTTCCACCAATGGCATAAACATGAAGAGTGATGAATACTATTGACCAAACTTTCAAATCAATTTACTCATCATTTTGGATGATTAATAGTTTAGGGATTGCACCAAAGTCGAGAAGTGACTAAAGGAATTGACAAAGATTTGATTGATTAATGTAGCTCATCTGAATCTGAAAAAGGTATTAGTTTGTACGACTAAAATTATTGTCATGTGAATTTGTGTTGTGGGAGGTATTTTCATAATTTCAGTTGGCGTGGGATTCGTTATCCCTTTATCTTTTATTTAGTTAGCTAAGTATTTTGTTCATCGTTCTGACGTAGATTTAGAAATTCTTCATTTAGTGTTACAGTCACTTAACGCTTTACATATTTGCAGCTTACAAACCAATAATTTAAGGGTTTTTTTGTTCACTTATGTTATTGGTTATATGTTCGGTATGATGCAAGTGAGCTAGTTAATGACTTGCACGATGCTATTCTTAGTCACTTTATATGTGTTGCGCACATCGTCTAATCTTGGCGTTGAGGTATGTCGTCTTTCATATTTCTTGGTTGTCTAAAAACTTGTTAAACTTCATTTATTGAGCTTTCCTAATAATAAATGAGCACCACTATTGTGTTGGGTCATTAGAGAAATTCTATCCTCTAAATACGTGATTGGGGATCATATTTTCTTGTAACTACATCTACTTCTTAATGTATGAGGATGTCATGGAGCAAAGACCAATGCACTAGGAAAGAGCGTCATGTGACATATATGCTTAATTGTCAATGGTTTTTTTTATAAAAACTAGTGTGTAGCTCGGGCAATGCCCAAAGTTTTTACTTTGAATAATACTTCTATGTTTTGAGTTTATATTTATTCCAGATTATTTTGTTATATACATTTATGTTCCAAGCTATTAATGTTTATGTGGAGTAAAGAGCATATATTATAGTTGGTTGAGATGGTAAGACTTTTACTTTACAACTTATTGGTCGCATGTTGGAATCTTACTATACACAATTTTGTAGTACATATTCCTTGTTAAACATATGTCATAGCATGTTTACGGTGAATGGGGGTTACGCGTAGCAACATATACTTTCTTAGGAACACTTATTTGGTATCTTAGGGAAAGGAAAAAAATGTCAAGAGCTTCTTAATTTCTCATTTCGGTAGGAAAAGAAAGTGAAGATTTCATTATAACCTTTTCCCATACCTTCCCACGAAATCCTATGTAATTTCCAGAACCAAACATAGGAAATTATTAAAGTACTTTTGGTTCATTTATTTTCCATCCAAACCCACTCAAATAAACAAGTTGTTATTTATCATTAGTTAATCTTCTTTTCAGGAATATCATTAATCAATATTTATGATGAAGGAATTTGAGATATCTTCCTTGAAACATTATTGTACTTAGGGAGTTTAAACTTTTGTTTATTTCTTGTTACTTTGTAGTTGAACATTTACCACCAAACTTAGCAAGAGTAATGTTCCAATTTATACTAATGTTAATAAAAAAAGTATCGTTAGGATTCTCTTTTCTCTAGGTGGTGTTCATAATAGACTTGGATGCAAAAGGTGATCATTGAATAAATCATCTCCACTGTTGTGCAACTTTTTATATAAAATTGCTACTAGTCATGCAAACTGCAAAGTAGACTTGTATATATTTTATAGTGGTTTAACTTTTGGTTGCAAATTTGTAATGGAGAAAAACTAAACCACTAATGAAATTGCTCGCACTTCCTACGTACTATGAATAGCAAACTAGTTTGTAGGTCTGGGCTATGCCCCCGATACTTATAGTTTCATCAGAGGTGATCAATATGGGCCCGGTTCGGCCCGAAATGGTGGGTTTTGGGCATGAACCTGACCCGATTTTTGGGGCAAAATTCCGGGTCACGGGCAACTTAAATATGCAAACCAAGTCTAAATTTTGGCCGAACCGGAATGGCCCGAAAAGCCCGTTTAACCTAGCCCGAATTTGCGGTTTTTGGGCACGAATTTTCGGCCCGCGCTCTTGGCCCGACCCGGCATGTGGCTTTGGCCCAAAATGGGCCACTTTTTTGGGCCAAGCCCGGTCCGGCTCATGATCACCTCTAGTTTTCATTATTAATATTTTACTTTAAAATGATATCACAAAATATTTTAGTGGTTAAGACTTTAGTATATGTACTTGAAGACATGGGATCAAATCTTATACAAAGCGTTTACTATTTTTTTATTGTATATGGATCACGTGTAGACGTGTAGCAAAACAACCTAAGGGAGAGCGATTAATATACTATATAAATATAGATAGATAGATAGATAGATAGATAGATAAATGTCCGATTTCATATTACAAGTCAATATGTAGCAAACTCTATGACCTTATGATGTTTTGATCTTGTTAAGAATTATAAAGTTTGCTCTCACATTCGTGATATAGATTATCACCACTAAGTAATGCTATTGTGGCATGAAATGCATTTCATATTTATTTTTTTCTTGATAAGAGGCAACAAAGATTAGTAGTCTATAATGACGCGATGTAGCCCTAGTAGTGTGCACTGTGCACCACTAGAGCTACATCGCGCCCTCGACTAAGACAAAAAATATTTGTACAAAGTGTTGGTTCCAGTATACACAACACATTGTATACACTCAGAAAATGCAACAAAATGACACTAGCATCTGGAGGCAAACACACACTCCCATTTACGAGAGTCTATATACAATGTTTTCTTACAACACTACACACAGCTGAAAGAAGTGGTTCAAAAAGACAAGGATACAAGGAAAAAGTAAGAGGAAACAAAACAAACGGGCTCGCTTTGAGCAATGCAATCAGATTGGTCTACATGTACTTCATACAATGCTCCAGACTCGGTTTTACCAGCAGGAGCAAAACTGTCTAAAATCCGAAAAACAAAGGGGAAATGCAGATATGACACACGTTATACCTCTAAATACAGTGACTCACTGAGCAGGCTCTCTCTTGCACTTCAGCTTAAAAAAAAAAGGCCAGAGTCTGCAGCAGCGTATGACGGCTGCTGATGGTTGAAATCGAATAAGATGATCACACTTTTCTTTTTTGATGACAATTGCACCATTCAAATTAGCAGGAAACTGATATCATCATCTTAATCTATAATCTTCAACCATGGTTGTTGATTCATGCTTAGCACCTGTAGCAAGTGAAATGACCAGATATATCAAAGGAAGATAAAACAAGAGAACAACAATCAATCACTCACAAATCATATATATTGCACGTCCAACTCCAAAAAAAAATCATGAATGTACTATGATTGATAACATGGGAAGGTCACTATTATTCAGGAAAAAAAATATAGGTAAGGCCACAACCGCACAAGTAATGATAATACTTAAAGACATTAATGCTGGCAACTACTAACAGCAAAAGATACTCGTTCGAATGTATAATGCCTAAGATCAACTAGCTCCTACCTGAGTCTCGAGTACAAAGAAACTGGAGAGAGCGTCTTACATTGCAGTGCTTGCGCTATTCATCAGCTCACCTCTGCACAAGCACTATCTTCTCTAAAGTTTTCCAATAAATGCACATAATACTAAGTTTTGAGCTACAGAGAATTAAACATATATATTACCTTTTTTCGAAGATTTACTATATTTGCTTTTCCGCTGTTCATCGTTCTTCCAGTCACAATCTTCTCTTCCTATCTCATGCTTGTCATCATCTCCTATATCACTTTCACTAGCTGTTTCCCATTCAGAATCATCAGTCTCCTGACCAGAAATGTCACCAGCACCAGCCTCCCCGTGAACACCTCCATGCTTTACAGCTGCTTCCCGAAACAGCCAAGCTACACGCATCTGTTTTTTAACTAAGCGCTCAGCATAGTCAGGAACTTTATTTTGCCTCAATGAGAGGTCAGGATCATTTGATTGACAGCATTCATTGATAAATAAAATGGTATCTAACAAACTCTCTTTAGCGAAGCCTAACATGTCATAAGCCTGAGCTCTTCTCCACAGGCTTTTAGCATGACGATTAACAGGATTGTGTAGACAAAGAGCACGTGTAGCATCGCTTATAGCAGCCAAGGGTTGCTGCAAAAGCAGGTGGCATTGAGCTCGATTACTATATAAGACAACTCTTTCCTTCTTCGATCTCATTGGACATAATGACAAAGCTTCTGAATATTTAGCTGCAGCCCCAGCTATGTTACCAGCAGAGAATAGCGAATTCCCCTCAAGCTTGACCACCAATGCAGCAGCCTGTTTAATATGTAAGTCCTCTTTGGGCATGTTCTTCTCCACTTTCAATCTCTGCCGGGCATTCAAAACCTCCTCAATTTGTTCCTTCATGTGGTCACTTAGAGAACTGCGACCAGCTGCTGACGTGAATTGAACAACACATTCAGGAAGAACATTAACAATGGAATCTCCCAATTTTTTTTGATCCCCAAGAGTTGAGATTTCTGACAGATCAAGCAAAGCGGGTACTGCCTTCTCAAAAACCTGCAGGTAGGAATGCAAAGTATTTATGCACATAGACATATGATTATTAGCAATCCTTGAGGATCAATCTTGGGAAAGTTTTAGAAAAGGCATCATATACGTATAATATTGTGCTGTCTTTATCAACCTATCATAGAAGATACTTCCTCCGTTCCAAAATAAGTGAAACACTTATCTCATTTATGTGAGAGCTTTTTGAGACAAGTGTTTCACTTATTTTGGAACGGAGGAAGTATATGGATGGAGCCGATACCACAAAAGCTGAGCCCCGAAAACTGATAGCGACCTTGATGATCCCAAATGAGATTAAATCTAATTTACATCTAATTTCATAGGGTTGTATGAGTACATCGACTTCTATTGCTGTTATAATGGAAGATCAAAATCCTACTTTTGTTCAGGTCACAACACCAATTTCAGTAATGGTGCAGAACATTTAAGGTGTGGGAAGTCGTGCTCTCCCTGCAACCCTCTGAGAAGTTGTCCATATTGATCAATATAATGTTATCACGTTGGTTGAGACACATATGGGAGGTGATCAAGATCCTGATTCCTGGGATACAATAGGCATTCCGAGTTGATCCTCAAAATTTTGGTGGCGGTATCTAGATTTACTGCAGATCTGAGATGGTTTCGGTGGAACCAATCATAAACACAATTAATTAACAACAATGGATATTACTAGAGTTATTTATGCTAGCCCAGAATAAAACAAAGCGACATGAATTATGCAGTGAATTGAGAGACTTTGCGTCCTGACACAATTAACGATGGCTCTTAGTGGGCGATTACAATGGTACTTGATTTAGCTGAAAGTGTAATTGTAGTTGCGTAGGACTTCCAGCAGAAGTGCGAAATTCAATGAATAGGCCTGCTCTAAGTTGAACTTTCAGAAGCCTCTCAGGACTCACCTGCTATGTGGAGATGTACGGGATTAGATAGGGCCTTATGTAACGGGGAATTGAGCCTTTGTTTTGATGCTAAAGTCAAACAGCCTCAACTTTCCAATCAGATCACTGTCTGCAATTGATCTCACCTAACGGGCTTGTCTCGCCAAGGGTTATCAATAAACCTTTCAGATTCCAGGCTGCCTAGATGACCTCACCTAACTGGTTTTTCTAGCAAGGAAATATCAATAAACCTTTCAGATTTCAAGCTGCCAAGATGACCCACAGACATTTTATGGTTTTGCTTAGAAAAGATGGAATAATGAGACTCCATAGTGCCAATGTTAATGTTGAAGTTGCTTTGTGAAGATCTTCAATACCGGAACAAGGACACTTTTCATAATATCTTCAGAGAACAACGTACACTAATTGCTCGCGTCACTGGAATTCAATAAGCATCTGGGGAACATATCAAACTAGAAGCAAGATTATGCAAATAGCTTGATGTGGTCTTTAGTAAGAGGAACTACAGCAACTACCAGAAGTCTAGGGAACTAAAGCGTCGTCAGACAGAAAACCCTATCTTAGCATAAAGCGTCCTCAGACAGAAATACAACATTCTCCTATCTTAGCATAAAGCGTCGTCAGACAGAAATACAACATTCTCCTATCTTAGCATAAAGCGTCGTCAGACAGAAAATGGTGGACTATGTCGTGGAGAAACTGAGGATATGGAACTAACTATGGACATCTTCCCGAAATAGCCACTTAAGCTTGGAAGAAGCTCGCTACACAAGAAGAGGCATCAAGGAGGTTGTCAAAGATATGGGGCCTTAAAGCCCTGCGTCCCAACAGTTTCCAACTTCCAAGCCCTAATTTTCCTAGATAGATTAAGGCATGATAGCATAAATTTACTAAAAGATGGTGTTGATGCACTTCGAGGCAAAGGTCCGCCAAAGTACCTCAATGATACTTTCTTAGTCTCGATCCCCAAAATTGAGAACCCTGAACTAGCCTTAGGATAGGCCCATAAGCCAATGTAATGTAGCCTAAAGAAGTCATCACCAAGGCCAAAACAAACAGAGTAAAACAGTTGCCACCACATCTCATATCATGTACTCCAAAGAGTCTGTCATTATCCAAGAGGGGTTATTTCCACTACGAGGACATAAGGTATAATAAAAAGAAAAGAATTTGAGTAGGTGTATGATAGACTAAGGTTGGGGTCTATTCATCATACTCTCTTAGAAAGTCATTTATATCAATTCTCAACTAATGACCGAGGTCATAATGCGATGCGTATCTTCACCAATAATGCAGATGCTTTAGAATGGTGAGCCAAGACCTTCAATTAAAGTTAAGGAACACGACAAGGGGATCCCTTATACCATACCTTTTTGTTCTATCTGTGTCATGTGACCGAGAAAGCTATTATTGGAGGAAAATGGAAACCAGTTCAGGTGAGTCATAATGGATCATTACTCTTATAGTTTTTTTTGCAAATGATATCATTTTATTTGCGGAAACTAGCGTTGAGCAGAATATGGTAATTGGCTTCATAAATTTTGTGTTGCCATTGGGCCAAAAAGTAGTTCCGGAGGTAAAGTTTATCTTTCCCAACATGTGTCACTAGACAAACATGTTCATATGAATGGAGCATTCGAGATTGAAGCTACAGATGATCTTGGTACGTATCTTGGAATGCCGAAGATGACAAGCCCGATAACTGGAGAAACTTTTAGTTACCTTGGTGAAAATATTGATCACATACTCGCAAAATGGAAAATCAAAATACCTATCACTCGCTGGAGATCCCTTTAACTAAGCTTGTTGTTTCCACAATGGCCTTAGATGCCAATGAATACAACTCTGGAAATATCGCTTCACAAAGTTTAGGATAGGAGAATAGTACATAGCACAACATGGACCAGCCAAGTGGCCAACACAAGGTGCAATGTTACCTAATCTAGGATAGGAGAATAGGTACCTAACGCAATTCGCTATTTAGTTTTGTTAGAGCCCACAGTATATCACTTGCATGTACCAATTTGCCTTCTTCAATCATTAAATATCATTCATCAAAGTAATGGATGTTGATTGTTGAGACTCCAACACTAGGCAATTAACATCTCACTTAATGATCATGAAATAACGCCTTTTATGTGTATTGCTAGCTTTTGAAGTTGTAAGCTTTCAGGTTCTCTCTCTCCTCTCTCCCTCCCTCCCTCCCTCCCCCTCCCCCTCCCCCCTGCCTCCCTCCCTCCCTCCCTCTCTCTCCCCTCTCCCTCTCCCTCTCCCTCTCCCTCTCCCTCTCCCTCTCCCTCTCCCTCCCGCTCCCTCTCCCTCTCCCTCTCCCTCTCCCTCCCCCCCCCCCCCCCCTCTCTCTCCCCCCTCTACTTTCACCATATTTCCTTCCAAGAATTGATAGTCTTTCTCACTCAAGTATACTCCATGATAATCTCCTGTCCTCTATTCCTCTACATGTAGGGTTTTCAAAATGCAAAAGAATTATTCATGATAAAAAAAAGCATCTCCAAGAGGCATAGTTTAATTAACATTAGCAAGTTCTCACACACACAGATCTATACTTCCACAATCTAATTAACATGCCTTAACACAAATTGTAGATCACATCAAGATCGTATAAAGTACAGGGAGAGTATTACCTTATGACAAGTGCTTGGATCCTGGAGCAACCAAAGAAGACAGTCAACAGCCATATACTGCCAATCATCTGAGGAACGAGCAATATTGCACAGTGCTTCAATAACTTCAGGACAGTTAGCAACAGGTCCCCGGCCAAGTTTATGGTGACAGATGGTTCGCAGTAAACCAATGCCAGCTGGCGAGTTTTCATTGACAAGTCCACCCCACATGCCTGGCAATTTTGAGAGGAACTCAGACTTGCAAATTGTAGGAAGGAACTCGGGTTTAAATGCAAAGCAATTTATCAGTTGAAGGGACCAGCATTGTAACTGACTTGCCCATTCCTCTGCCTTCCTGGACTCCATCTCAACACCTCCCATGCCACGTGTGAGCAGATCACAATGATAGCTAAGTCTTCTGTCAACATACTGATAAAAATGTGTGTAAACAATCTCTAAGCAGCTCATTGCCAATTGGATGGATAGCTCAAGAATTTCACCATGACTTGCTATGGCAGAAAAAGTACTAGCATAAGTAGCCAAGTGTCCAAGAGCCCGAACTGCCACCCTCTGTTCAACCCAAGTCAACCTCCCTCTTAAAAGTTCAACTAAAGGAGGGATTACTTCAGCATGAACAGCAGTTTCAGCAAATTCCTCCATGTTCATAGTGTACGAACCAATTATATGGGCAGCATAGTAAGGAACGTATATATTTTGATCATGAGAAAGCCACCGACGATTCTTTAGGCCTTTCCATATAAGAGCAGCCATGCATTCAAATATTCCCAATTCAATGAACTCCGGGTCATTGGGATGTGCCATGGCAGTGTTCCATAGGCCACTAATAGGAAGAACCTGACCATCATCATCCTGTGAAGGCAGTTCCCTGAAAAATTTGTGGATGCTAGCTCTACGCTTGCTTGGATTTCCCTCCTTCATTACACAGAAGAAACATCCAGGGTAAGGGCAATCCTGAGGCACTTTATCCATGTCCACTGTTCACGACTCGTCAATAAGTATCTACCTAACTCATGAAATTACAAACCTAGAACCTTTTGACTGAAAGATCATAGCTACTGACTCAGCATCCAGCAGAAATTTGCAAACTGCCCTCTCCTACGCATGAATAAAAAAACAAACTTTAGTTTTGTCACACTGTTGCTTATAAATCATAATATATACTAGCTTTATTTGTCGAACCTACCGTATTACTGTTATATTCAGATTAGTGAATACTGACTACAAAACACGATATCACTTGCTAATATCGAATATCATATATACTAGCTTTATTAGTCGAACACTCGAACCTACCGTATTACACTTATATTCAGATTAGTGAATACTGACTACAAAACATGATATCACTTGCTAGTATCGAATATCGACGCACTCGCACTTCTAACTAGAACCAAAGAAAAGGCAAAAAGTTACTATTAGAAGCAAAGGGTGTAGAATTGGGACACAAAATACAATTTTCCTTGAGTAGACTGTGACCAACACTAATTTTGCTAAAAGTAACATATAATGATATAGACAGATAAATCACTTTGCACAAATTAATCCAGCAGAGGTTTACACATATGTGCTAGGATAATGTTGTAAGCTATATTTATGACACTATACAACATAATGGATTCCAAACTACTACCAATTTAAACCAAGACAGAAAATATTTTAAACCCTTGTAAACTAATCACCCTAATTAATATACCTTTCAACTAAAACCCCAAAATCTGAAAATATTTTAAAGCTTACTATTTTGTAAATTAAGAGCTAAAGAAAAAGAAAACCCAGTTCAAAATTGGATTAAACAGCGAAACAAGAGCAATAACACATCAACTTACCCAAAACACTTTCTGGGTTACTCCAATTCTGAATTCTCCGTCAAATTTGTGGAAGTGACAAGTTTAAAGTTTAAACCTTTGAATTTCAGAAAGATCCGATTTTTGAATCTTGTTCAACAGTTAAATTTGCCTGAAAATCCCAACTTGTAAGTGATAATTAAAGTTTAAAAATGGGAAATTGGAAAGGATGAATCTAGAGAGAGAGTTTTGTATTTTGTAATTAAGGGTTAGACAAACAAGTATAATAAAAATGCAGCTGAGTTAAAAAACAAGACATAAAAGAAGGAAAATGTACCTGGGGTTGGAGAAAGGGATGTTAATAATGCTTCGATTTTTCACCAATCTAACGGTCAAAATTGATAATTTGATAGTGGGGGAGAAAGAGAAGAAGGAGCTAATGAATGAGTGAAGTCACTGATTAAATATTTTTGTCTTTGTTTGCCCATAAGAATCAATTCGAAATGATGAACGGTAAAGTATAAATTATTCATGGTGCAATGTATATTACTTGAATAGGGCATAATCAACTATCAAGTGAGGGTACAGAGGCTGAGATGTTGAATGGGGTGTGGACATAGGGGGCCATAGTAGTTTTGAGGCCTCCGATCCTTCCACGTCTAAGATAGAGGTTCGATTCATATTTTAATTTTTAAAAATTTTACTATATGTTTAATGACTATTGCCCGTTAACTTATTTAGAGAAAATTAGTCATAATATGAATTTTTTAAATTAAAGGATATATGGTGAGTTTTGAAAGTCCGAAGGGTAATTGGTGGGAAAAAAATCAGGGTTATTTAGTGAATAATCCGTTTTATAGATTATCTTCGTAATGTTTGAACAATTTCTCAATCTCACTTTGGTGTTCAACAAAAAAATGATTATTTACTATAGTGTCCATATAAGCTAGAATATTGCTTGCTTTAGATCTATTAAAATTTTCTCAAGTGTGTGCAAAGTATATATTGTCCCACATCGATAGAAATAGGGGGGAGGATACTAGTTTATAGGTCTAATAAGTTAATCCTCCTAATACTAAATGGTTTGGGATGAAACCTTTAATATATTATAGTCAATGGTTCGACTTTAGCAGTTCTGATGGGGTAGCATACTAGTTGAGCTCAAAGAAGACCAAAGGTGGTGCGAAGTAGCACTTGTTGAGGGGAGTTGCAGCCATACACATGTGGAAAATGAGAGATTGTTGAGACTTTCCCAAGTGTGTGGGAAGTATTGCCCCACATCGGTATATAGAAGACTAGTTTTTAAGTCAAGCTAATCCTCCTATTAGTTTTAGGATGAAACCTTATTGGACTTGTGTGGTCAGTTTGCCTCAATTGTGTTTGTGAGCCTACTGCGTGTAGATCAACATCCATGAGTCGCTACATTTCTCTACGACTTTCTTTTACTCCTTGCCAAACTAATTTCCTGACCTTAAGCAAACTAAAAAACTACTACGAACATAACTCAATTGGTTATCGGCGTTATCGTGGAGGTTGCTCGCACATTGTTGCTCCAGTGTGCGAGAATCTATAATGTGTCTCCTTGGCTTTGCCAGCATGCCCCGCAAGTAAGAATGGCTCCAATTTTATTTTATCTCCACCCTTATTTTTGCTTTTTTTTGTTCTAAATATATTGGAGGTAGGTTGTTCGATTTAAACTGCAAACAAGAACAAAACATATCGAGTATGAATTTGTGGAGTAAACATAATAATCTAGTAATTTGTTAAGTATTGAGAATGAGTTGAATGACATGAAGAAAACGTGAGGAAAACTCCAAGAGCTATGGCCTAATGATTTTTGTCCTTGTTAAAGTTGTTAGTGCTTAAGGTCCCACAAACAAGAAGGCAACGAAACTATGCAATTATGCATTTTATTTTATCGCCAACCTCAATTTTGTTTATCTCTTATTGGTGTATATTAGCTTTAATTACCTCTAAGGATTTTTAAACCAATTAATAAATTTCTTCACAAATTTGAAACCATCTATTATGGAGAGTCCTTGGAATTTTAGGCGGCTTTTTGTAAGTCATTGATCATTGCAGTGACTTACCTCACTAGTACAGAATTAACGATTTGCGTCGGACCTGGGACCACCATTTGCGTCGGACATCGGTCCGACGACACAGGTCTCGACGCAAATGAGAGAGACATGATCTGCGTCGGACTAGCACACGACGTAGTTGATGAGCTATTTGCGTCGGATTGTGCTCAACGTGCGACGCACATGAAGCCTCGCCCCCGCATACAATAGGCATTTGTGTCTCCCATCTGCGTCGCATGTTGAGCAATGTGCGACGCAAATGATACACCAGTTGCGTCGCACATTGCCCAACATGCGACGCAGATGGGAGACGCGCCAATGCACCAGCAGCAGCCCAGCAAGCCCAGACACCACTCATTTGCGCCGCACATGGTGCCATATGCGACGCAAATGCTTGTCATCTGCGTCGCATGTGGCACAATGTGCGACGCAGATGAGTGGTTTTTGTTCTTTTTTTTCAGCTTTTTTTTTAGTAAATCAGTTTATATAGTAAAAAAAAAATCTAACCAACCCAGCAACAAGCACGAAATACGCATAACCAAAACATGATTCTTTATTATTTCTCTACATTAATTATGTAATCACAAAACATGAATAACGAAAATTTAAAATGATAAACTTAACAAATCGTACAAAATAAAATGGAATTAACCAAACTTAAACAACGAAAATCTACAATCGCTTGTATTAGAGAAACATCCTAAATCTTGTTAAAACTAAAACTTTCATATCTACAAAAATCGAAATAGAAAGCTTGGCCAACAATTTCTTTCTCTTCCTCCACCAGATCTGCAAAAATAAGTTTATTCATTTTAAATGAGTTAAAAAACTGAAAAAATAGAGGGGAAATAATATATATCAAGGAATTTATATGGTAGTCCTAAAATTGAAAATACATAAATGGACTAGCCGAAGTCCCGAACAAATTGGCATAAATTACTGGGTCGTTTATATTACCAAATTCAAGCCAGGTTCATTTTTTTCTTTCAAAAATAAACATAAATATGGCAAAACAAAGAAATTCAGAATAAAATGGTACCTGAAAATCGAGAACTTCTGAAAATCGACGAACCCTAACCGCACCGAATTCTTGAATGGTTTGGGCATGTGCGTCATCTGCGAAGAACGGATTTGAAAATCGACAAACCCTAACCGCACCGGATGGAGCTTTACAATTCCTTCTTTCTCCTCTTTGTGTTCGTGCTTTTTCGTCGAACTCGCAACTTCTATGAACACCTGAGTTTCCATTTTTAGATCCGAATCGAATTCTTGAAGGTTGCGACGGTAGGTTTCGATGACGGATTTGGATTTTGTGGTTATGGTTTTGATTAACCCGCTGACGGAACACTTGGGTTTCCATTTGGATTCGATGTGGGAGGGTTTTGGTGGGTTTCGGGCTGCTTTTCGGGTTCATGGGGGTTGGAGATGGTGGGTTGGGTTCCGGGTCGTCATCTGCGAAGACGGATTTGAAGAAATTCATTGGAGAAAGTTGGAGAGAGAAAGAGGAAGGAGGGGGTAAGTTAGAGAGAGGGGTGAGAGAGAGTGGGTAAGTTAGATATAGGGGGTAAGCGGCGCCACAGGAGAGTGAAGTGTGAGGGACTGATTACTCGAAAATAAAAGGAGAATGGTTTAGGTTGTGGGCATGTGCGTCGGATGGGCCAGGTGATCCGACACAAATCACTTAAGCCCAACCATTTGCATCACATGCTAAAGACGTTCGATGCAAATCATTTGTTATTTGATTTTGTTATCTGCGTCGAACAAAGATCATCATCCGACGCACATGATGTTCCCAGCCATTTTCTCTAAGTATTTGCGTCGGATGCACCTCCTGTCCAACGCACATAAGTCATGATTTGCGTCGCGTTCATCCCACGTCCGACGCAAATGATGGTTCCGCGTCGCTTCTCCAATTGTACGACGCAATTTAGGAGACGCAAATCAACATTTTTCTACTAGTGCCTCTATTTAACAAAATTGATTTGTCCTACGTGGACACCATTTGATGGAAATACTTTTTAACCATCACCAAAGTGAGAATTTCTTTTCGTTATAACACCATTTTCGGAAATCATTTATCGTATTTATATAAATGCCTCACTCATTCTCTTTTAAATTCCCGTACCCATATTTTGTTGTATAACACTAATACAGTATTATTGTCATTCTCCTGCCTCTAAATCTGCACTCACAATGTACCCGAGCAAACCACCATGCCAACTTCCCTTGTACCTTAATACTCCCATATAATTGCTTTAGAGGGATTTGATGTATTACTCATACCAACAAGGCACACCTTTTTTTAAAGGAGTTCATTTGCTAAGATACTCCACGGTTGGTACATTATCCCCAAATTTATGTAGTAGAAATTCAATAATAAAGATTTATATTAGCGAATATTATGTTATATTTAAAATTCAATAATAGAAAAAATCACGATTGAATATTTGCCCCTATGACTGCATACAGTGGCCATTTTATTCAAAGAATCGCCACTTATCGACAAATTATATACATCTCAGAGATGTACCAGTAATTTCATGTTATTTATACTAAATATGGAACCTTACTAAAATACGTGGAGCGTGATTATTACTCAACACATGTAAATTGAGGGAAAAAAGTATAATATAGTAACGAACATTCTCTTAAGCCAAAAACAATGCTGAAAGAACTGACTTTCTTTTTACAAGGAAAGAAAAACTAGGACATGGCCTAATCAGGAGCCCATTGTAAAACATTATTTTGGATGATAAGAGAAAAATCCACATAAATCAAGGGGAAATAATAGAGCAAATTGGGGGAGTCACGTCCTTTTATGTGCCATAAAAAAACAACAAAGACTTCTGCCATGGACGCCCCACCACCTGCATAGGCGTCCATGAAATATTGAAATACGCCTCTACCTGTGGTGGAGCGCCTGTCATGGATACCTACGTAAGTGGTGGGGCGTCCATGCCAGACGCCTTTTAATTTTTTTTTTTTAAAACATATTTTCTGGTGGATGTGAACTCCTTTAAAGCGGCTATGATGATAGTGGTGAATGTGGTGGTGAGCTTTCAACTGGAGTGGGTGCTTTGGGATGAGGTGAGTTTTTTTATGGTGGTGGTGGTATAATGAAAAGGGGAAGGGGAATTTGAAATGTGTTGTAAATGATGAAATGAGAGAGCATATTAGAAATTGAATCCTTCAAAACAAAGCGATTATTAGATGACACTATGGCAATAGGCAGTTGAAAAGGAAGCAACATATGAAGGTGGATTAAATCTGTGTAATCACAAAGTGGTCGAAAGACTGCGGAGGTGTGAATGGAGCAATTTGTACCCGGCTAATCTCCTCAATCCGATAAGCATGAATGCATATACTTTTTATGAATTGTGTGGTGGTGGGGCGTGGAGGTGGCGGCGACAACGACAGCTCCAGTGGTGATGGTGGAAGAAGAAGGGAAAGGTAAAGGGGAAGAGGAAGTTTTTTTGGGGGCCCACTGGGGCATGACGCGTGTATAGTCAAGGCAACAAAATTAACAAATCAACATACCATACCTCCATTCTCACACCAGACAAACTAATTTATACAATTAATAACTTCTAACTGCAATTGTGTTTAGTTGATACAAGATTACGTTGTTCCACTGTGGTCATGTAAAAAGAACCTGCACATGATGTAGCTATATGTATTCTACTTAGAGATACCGTCCTTACGCTTTCAAGTTTCATCATTTTAAGTTGAACTACAGTTAGGATGCCTCAAATTACCAAATTGTTAACAACAACTAAGAAGGAACAGCTATAAACACGCTTTTAAGTCATTCTTTATCATCAATTCTTATAGTTCACAAAAATCGGCAGATTAGAAATTTTTTTAACAATCGCAACCAAAAAAAGGGAACAAAACTCACAATAAGTGTCTTTTGGTTTGACAAACCAAATTTCAAACATAAAAGCTCTCAGATTATCGCAAAGGCTATAATCAGAAACATAAAATCCTTAACACGGTTAAACATGCTCAATAAATCCCTTAGAGCAGCCCAAATAAGAAATGC